>JARDYJ010000002.1:119413093-119830593 GCA_029215755.1 Spea hammondii
GATATTTATATAGAATTTAGTACAAAAACATCATAGCTAACATTTTGTATAAAGAAAAGGTATTTTTATTTCATCATATTACAATTCTTCTAACTGTTGTCGCCCATATCCAGCCATTGGCTGCACTCTAAATAGGCTACTATAAAATGCTTTAGGTCCCTTAATAGGAAACTTTTGTGTAATCACAATGTTTACTCATGTGGAAGTAGATTTATATATGCGATAACTGTAATATTACAAAGGTTAGATTCATTCAGGTCAAAATGTAGGGCTGGCCTAGCCCTATTTCCAGGAGGAACATAAATGTTTGGCCATTTATGACATAGTGGTATCTATTCACTTAACTATAAACTATAACCTATAAATAAAAGTTAGCTAAAATTCCCCCAGTCCCATGCCGTTTAGGTGTCTTTGCCACTTCACTCTATCTGCTTTGTGAAAAATGAACATTTAAACAGGATGTGATAGAATTAACAAATGTCCTTCTTACAAGTCAATTTGCTGTTAATAGCATTGAAAACCAATAGGCAGATGAAGTAATGATTACAAAATATGTATTCTGTAATTTCAAAAATAAATAAATACAAGTACTTAATTTCAGGAGAATCTGTAGCTGCAGAGCTGCAAAACACCTCCTCCTTCACAGTTTGAGTTTTGCCACCTTTGTCTGCTTGAAACAGTCAGTCAGTGGCCCGAAAGCACGCCTATTAGAATTTCTGCATATGAGCACTGTTGCCTCGCTAGTCAGTGCTGTCATAACTATAGGTATACCTGGGAACTTAGCAGCTCAGGCTACTGTGGGGGGGAGTGAAGTAGGGAACGGGGCTAACCACACACACAGAGAACGTAGTTCCAACTAGCAATCACACTTTAATAAATTTATAATGTTTGCAATTTGCATCAAATGGACTCATCTGTGGTCAAGTATATACAAGTTGGTTTTTGTGAAGTTTTGAGCTGCACCTTCTTCTTGTGTAAATTTGCTACTGGAAATTCAAATTACCAAGAGATCATAGGCCCTGTGGCCATCATTTTGCTAGAATATTGTTTCCACAGAACAACTGATGTACTGAACATAATGTTCTTTATTTAAACGTAATAAACTGTGTAATTATGTCATCATGGTTTCCTGTTCTCCTACAATGTACTTTAGTTATATCATGCAATTATTATATGCACTGGCATGCAAATCATACAGTACATAAAGAACAATTTCCAATTTAGTTCAGCTGCAATGCTGCCATTTTATTTATAGACTATAATTAATATTTCTCATC
The DNA here is from genome assembly GCA_029215755.1 of Spea hammondii. NCBI lineage: Eukaryota > Metazoa > Chordata > Amphibia > Anura > Pelobatidae > Spea > Spea hammondii. Next base: position 119,414,371 of record JARDYJ010000002.1, read on the forward strand.
ATGATGCTTATTGCATATTATATTAAGTGGTCTCTTTTTTTAAGGGATTTTCAGAAGGTTACTAGACAACTAAAAAGACAGATATTTTTGTTTTAGATTTTGTAGGCAGTGATGTGTAGTTCTTACATTTGCACAAAGCATGGTAATTGTGTGTTGTCATCTGCAGAAGACACATTATTTTTGGTTCAAGGTTTTTGTAAAAAAAAAACTACTGATGCATTTTCCTCGCAGGACATTTAACAGACTATTGTACAATGATAATAGATGCTGACCTGGTACATAGGATCCGTGAAATTGTACTGATAATTTTACATCTTGGGAGGAGACAATAACACTGACTAATGATATGACACAGAATATTTAAATAAATTAATTGCTTTACATGAAAGAATCAGTGACCTTGAAATCGCAACTGTAAATATTAGTTAAAGAATTGGTCCTATTTTAATTTTTAGTTCTTAGTTCATAAGTCAAAATGAACCCCTTTAGTCCTAGGGGTTTTTGGTACCTCAAGTCCCGGAGCAATTTTGCCATTTTTGCGGTATGTCGGTTCAGCGAGTATTCTCTTTTCCTGTGAATAGTATACCCATGTAAACTATATATTGTTTTTTCAAAGAGAGAGAGGGCTTTCTTTTGATACCATAGTTAGGTAATTAGCTGAAAATTTAGGATGAGAAATTTTGTAAAAACTAGCGAAAACTAATTTGTTATATATTTTCCCCTCTGAATCCTCACAAAATGAGGTAAAGTGATGAAAATCCCCTCCAAGTTTATCAATTTCAGAAAGACCTAATTTATATAGAATTTTCATACTTCCCCAGCACTTATAGGGAACATACTATAAGGGGTACATTATTCTTTACAAAGTCATAGAATTTTTAAATTAGGTATGATGGGATTGCAACTCTAATTTTAAACAAATAAACCAAAAATACCCCCAAAAGTATATATTTCTGTAAAGCAGACAACACAGACTATCTTGTCAGGGGTATTTGGGCACTCTTCATGCAGCTATTTGGCCACCAATCACTGTCAAAGGTGGCAGCAGAAATTATTTCCTGCGCTTTTTTTTCACCAACAATTAGTATATAATATAACAAGATGACTTACAGAAACAGGTGAGGAGGTAAAAGTGCCGTATTATAGGAGAGGGACTAGGAAAGGTACTCTAAAGAAATATTGGAGGAAGGGTGTTAAGGCATAAGTTCGTAGGCGTCCTTAAAAGTGTCTTAAGGGATTTAAGATAGATAGGCCAGGGAACGGCATTCCTGAGGATAGGAGCAGCCCTTGAGAAGTCTTGTCAGAGTGCATGCAAACTAGAGGAGAGGACAGACGAAGATCAATGGCTGAGCGGAGAGACCACTTAGGTGTGTATTTAGAAATGCATGAGGTGATGTAAGCTCTGAAAGTAAGAGCCAGGGTTTTAAAATGAATCCTGAAGTGCACAGGGAGCCAGTTATTGGGGTTCCACACAATATAGACGGAGGCAAAAGGGTACTGATCAAGATAACAACAAGAAGCCAAAGCGTAAGACTAGCAGGTGGTCATGGATCAAGCCAAGGTCGGGAGCCGCAATGGGTAGTTACACAAGCCGAACTCAGGAAAAAATCTGCGTAGTCCAAAACCAGGCAGGAGTTTAGAACCAGAATGGGAGCCAGGCGGACAGGAATCAAATACAGGAGGAACGCACTCACGGGTCTGAAACCACGAAAAGGCAACCAGCAACTGAACTAGATAGGTAATTATAGTCACAACCTGAAGGAAGAAGAGGGGTTAGCTTGGATTCAGAAGTTACAAGAGGAAGTAGGTGTTTTCTTACAAAAAGCAGAAAGCCATGAGGAGGACAAAAAACCAATACAGAATGGAGAGGATTTGGTAAAGGGTCTGGCAGCAGCCTTCCTGGTGCATTGTAGAGGGATGAGACGGGTATGAGGGAGAACATCTAAGACAGGGTTACAATGATCGAGGTGAGCGATAATGAGGGCATAGACATAGAGCCTTAGTGGCATCTTGTTTTAGGAAGGGATGGATGCGGGCAATGTTAAAGGCTGCAGTTTTTTGAGACAGACTGAATGAGGGGAGTGTATGATAGGTCAGAATTATGGATGACACCAAGGCAGAAAGCTTGTAGGGATGGAGAGATGATTGCACTATTGACATTGAGGGAGACTGAAGTGGGAATGTTGGCATTGTAGTTAGAGACAGAGGCAAGGCCGTTAGTTTAATGGTCTAAGACAGAGGGAGAGAGGTTGTATTGAAAGTCAAATGATAAGATCAGTTTGCCAACTGAGGTAGTGTAAAGAAAGAACAGAAGAGGTCCTAGAACTGAGCCTTGGAGAGCTGAGAGAGGAATGGGAGAGGAAGTGTTACTGGAGGGGGAGATGCTGAAGGTATGATCAGAAAGGTAGCATTTAAACCAGCAGAAAGGTCATGTTGGATTAGTGTAGAGTAGTGGCCCTTGAGTTTAGAAGTGAGTAGGTCATTAGTTGTAACAATCCGACGAGAGACGGGTGCCGTTTGCAGAATGGTGAGCTATCAGGATGAGTAGTTGTAGGAGGAATAGTGGGACAACAGCAGGAAAGTTCAAATAGCATAAACAGGTCACAGTCCAAGGTCAAGGCAGGCAGCAAACAGGCAAAGTCCAAAAAGCAATCCAAAATCAATCCAGGCAGCGATCAGAGAGTAGTCAGGAACAAAGCAGGAGTCAGGAAACCAGTAAATCTGAATATAACACACTGAGACAGTGATAACGTATGTACCACACAAGGGCTCAGATTAGAGTGAGCAGGGGTTTTAAATTTGGTGCCAAACAGCTGCAGCAAATAATTAGCCAATCAGATAAATAGCGGGAGAACCCGCCCCCCTAGCGTGACGTACACTGTTGCCGGGTATGGTATTCCCGGCCGCCATGACAGTGTGCACGTGTGCGCACTTCCAGCACACCGAGGACAGGAGAAGAACCGTCTCTCCCCCGGCAGGAGAGACGGACGCCACGACGGCCGAGGACGGCGAAGAGGGTGATCATAGAAGATGCCCCCACCCGATGGAGCGGGACGTGAGATGGACGCACGGCAGCAGCGGAGCCCCCCGGACAGACCCGCCGGTGAAGGTGACATTAGTCATTTTAGGGCAGTCTCAGTAGAATGTCGAGAACGGACACCAGATTGAAGAGGATCGAGTAAGGAGTTTGAGTAAAGAAACTTAGTTGGGTATAGAAAATTCTTTCAAGATGCTTGGAAGCAAGAGGACATGGAGGGATGGCACGGTAGTTGGACAGATCAGTGGGTTTCAGGGAGGGCTTTTTCAAGATTATTGTAGCATGCTTGAAGGAGGATGGGACAGATCCAGTAGAGAGGTTGAAGATAAAAGCTAGTGTAGGGTAAAAGGTAGATGAGAGATACTGTGTAAGGTAAGAAGGGATCAGATCAAGGGGACATGTGGTTGGACAAGAGGAACAAAGAAGAATTGGTTAAATGTAGGGAAAACAAGTTTAGTGAATAGGAGATTAAGGAGTCAAATGGAGGGGAAGGGCAGGTGGAGGACAGTGCTGTTATTTCACATCTGAGAGTTTTCATTTTATTATTGCAGTATGTGGCAATAAGGTTAGTGGAAGGGGTAGGTGTGATAGGGAATTTAATGTAGTTGTTTAGGGTTAAGAGACAAGGAGGAGATAAGGTAGATGAAGTAGGGTTCACAATAAACTTGGCTACGCTCCAGCTGCCTCAAACAGCAATAATATGGCATTCCTCCGAGTGCTACAGTGCAATAGGACTCACTTCCACAAAGTTTGGCCTCAGCTGTCAGAAAGCACTCCAGGTTGTCATCTCCCATGGTGCGAAATTGCCATGGCATACATGTACGTCATTGGTCCTTTAAGGGGTTAAGCAGAATGGAATTCACACTGAAATTCTTTGGGTTTTTTTTATTTCTTAAGCTTATTTAGTATTTTCCATTACAAATGTTAAACAATTTCTTTATTTAAAACTGTTGAAAGTTTTTATATAGTTCTCTGAAATATACTGGTGCTTTATAAATATAATAATAATATTAATAATAATAATACTAATAAATTGATTTGCCAGTTGTTGCATTTTTGTATTAAACAATGCATTTTATGCTGCTATGCATTCCTTAATATTCAACTTACCGAATGGTTCATGTTGCTTCGCATACATTATGGTTCTTGACAGACAGAGCTAAATCTAGAAAGTACCCTCTGGTCTCTTGAGAGAAATTAAATTATCTAATCTTTGAAATAAAGGTAATTTCCTTCTGTCAAGATTATGAATCTTATCTGAATCCATTGCTTTATTGCAGAGTTTACTAATCTACTTTGTATGCTATGTAGCACATCTGATTCATATCAAACAAAGCAATCGCTGCCTTTAGAATTTTACATTCTTGTACCAGACCCCTTTGTTCATGCTCCTTGTTAAGGTGATGGATACTTAGTATAGACTGAAAAAGAAGAAGACTATATAAACTATTTTTTTACTCATTTGGAGTACATTTATCAGCTATTGTGAGAATGGGTTAAGCATTGTGCAAGCAATTCAGAACAAAAGTTTTAGACAATGTCAATATGTTATAGTTAAACACTACATGTACTTTGCACATGTCTGATAAAATAGAAAGATAGTTAAATAGATATACATGGACAGACAAGCCATGACAGTCTTTATCTGTCATACAGACTATATCAGATACAGTTTATGTAGAAAAAAAAAAGTGTAAAATTAAAACTATGACTACAGTCTATGGTCCAGGGCAGAGTGAGACCATGCAGGGCCCCAGGCAACAAAAAGTCATGGCCCCCCGTGGTAAAGCCATTCTCCTAGCCACACTCTATCATGACCTCGCCTCATCTCGGTTAAGCCCTTCCCTTGTGGTTACACCCCCTCATATCTATTTTTTAGTATTTGCTGTAATAAAACAAGATAAAGTGTATACAAACTTTAATTTGTGGTTTTTAAACATCACACATATATATATATTTATAATTAACCCCTTCGCGACACTATCGGCGGCTTTGCAGCATCCATTGAAGTCTCACAAGTGCGGCTAGCTGTGGATCATGGGAGAAAAGCCCCCCCCCAAAAAAAGGCCAGCTAAAACAGAGTTTAGGAAGTGATCAGCAATCGCTTCCAATGCGTAATCAGGGATAATCCTATGCAATATTGAGGCATTCAGCAACACAAACCCCTACCCTGATCACCTTGTGATTGCTCTGAAGAGTAAGCCCTACAATTAGCGCTATATCTTCACAAAAATTGTTGCATGGAAAGAGTTCAAATAGTAGCAGTTGAAATACCCTGAAATACCCATATGCTTTGATGGGGTAAATTATATTGGCCGGCTTCAAAGATGTCCCAAATAGCACATGGGGCAGAATGACCAGATTTGGAAAAAAAAGGTTTTGAAATAGTAAAACGCTACTTGTACTTATTGCCCAATACTCTGTCAGGGTCCATCCAGGCTGCGGAGCTGCATATCTCTGTTTTTCCCTGCCTTGCCTCAGTTCCCATGTTTTGCTGTGGTCCACTCCTGGATTTCCATATGCTGTGTCCTGAACCTCTGATTCCTGGATTCCAGTCTGTTCTTTGCTTCAGCTCCTGTTTCCTTTATAAGGTGTGTCCCACCCGTTTGTTCTGTTTGTCTCAGTCTGCAGTCTAAAGGTATGTCCTTCTCAGTTCTGTGTTTGGATTCAATATTTAGTTTATCAGTACTTTCGTATGCTGAGCTTAGCGTTAGGACCCACCGTCATTGGAGTACTTTGGCGTAGTGGTGGGCTAAGCATACTATGGCCATAAGATGTGACAGAATCTCCAATTGTTATCTTTTAGTCCTAGGCTAGTTCCTGTATCCATGTGCGTCTGTCTCTTATATACCTTTGCCCTTCTTCCCTGAATCATCTGAGGATTCTGGTTCCTCTCTCCTCTCCCCATGTCCCAGTTAATATGTCCTATCCTTGCTTAAAGGAGAAGCGCCCGAGGATTCTGGCTCCTCACTCCTTCCCCTGTGTTCCTTGCCTTGTTCCCTGTCCTTTGTTGTGCCCTGTATCATGTATGTCTTGTATGTTTATGTTCCTTGCTCCGTCTCCCTGTTCCTTGCTCCTTGTTCTGTCACCCTTGCTTGCTATGTTTCTGTTGATAATCTGCTTAGCTTCCATTCTCCCAGCCTGCAGCATCCTGCAATTGATTCCAGTGCTATGTTTCATGCCTGCTCCAGGGTGCCTGCAGGATATCTCCAAGTTTGTTCGTTTTGTCAGATCCAAGTTTTGTTCAGATTTCCACATCTAGCCAAGTTTCATTCTGCTCTGTTCTGGACTACATCAGCTGCTATGTCAGGGTGCTGGTATGTGGCTGCACAACCCTAGGTGCTCAACACCCGGGTGAGTGCGGTCGCCCTGCACCAGGCCCTGTCAAACTCCACTACTGCACTGTAACTCCCGCACACAATCTTTGGGCGCGCTGGGTCCTTACAGTCGTCTGTATGGACCCAGTTTCTGACATACTCCAGACAAATAGTAGAATCTGTTTAGGTATTTCATTAGTTTTTGCAGATGAGTAAAATATTTTTCAAATAAAAGTGAGAAAAAGTATTTTTAAAAAAAATAAATTCACCATATTTTATATAGTAAATTCCGTGATATGACAAAAATAATGGTATCTAAAAAAAAAGTCCTGCTTGTCCTGAAAACAAATATATATATAATGTGTGTGGGTACACTAAATGAGAAAATTACAGCTAAACAGCATCACTGGAAAAATTTTTAAAATCCTTAAAAATCCTTAGTCCCAAAGTGTACTACAACTAAGAAAACATCTTGTTATTAAGGGGTTAAATATATATTAAATAATATCTGAAGCGATTGAAAAGTAATTCTATTAAAATAATAAATAGAGAAATTCAATCTGAAAAATATAAAGGAAACATATTTACTATGACATAATTGCCATCACTATATACTGAGCCAGACATTGATGGTGGTACAGCATAACTGCCATCACTATATACTGTGCCACGCAAACCTCAACGCTCCTCTTCACCGGAGTACCCATTTCTAGCAGGTACTTGGCCATGTACACTGCCAGCTGCTGAAAACACCTCGGCTGTATCACCACTCTGCCTACATGCATGCTATCCCAGTTACCTTTATTGCATCCCTCAGTGTGATGTCACGAAAGGGGTGTAGCTTAAAGGGGGGCGAGACTTAAACAGGGCAGCAGATTTAAAAGTCAGCATTGAGCCTTTGCTCATTGCTCAGTTGTTCTAATGCCTTTAGAGCTGCTTTGCTGTGCTGTGCTGTTCGGTGCTGTGCTGTTCTCCCTAGTGTTCCCTGCAGTTGTCCATTCTGTTGCTGACTCCGGATTGTCTGACCTTTGTGCTGCTTCTCTGGTATCCTGACCCTGGTTTTGGACTTTGACTTGCTGCTTTCTGTATCCTGATTTTGGCTCCTCTATTCGCTGACCCGTCTTCCATAACCCTGACCTCAGCCTCCTTTCTGATCACTCTCTATCCTGCATTTAGACCAGTGGCTTGTTCTCCCTAGTGTTCCCTGCTGTTGTCCCTTCTGTTGCTGACTCCAGATTGTGTGACCTTCCTGCAGCTTCTCTGGTATGCTAACCCGGGTTTTGGACTTCGACTTTGATGTTTTGTGGTATCCTGACCCTGGCTTTGGACTTTGACTTGCTGCGTTCTGGTATCCTGATTTTGGCTCCTCTATTCGCTGACCCGTCTTCCGTAACCCTTACCTCAGCCTCCATTCTGAACATCCCTCTATCCTGCATTTAGACCAGTGGCTCTTAGTTGTTCTGGTTACCTGCACATCCAGACCAAGGCTGTAGTGTCTCCAGTAACTATCCTAACACAGTGGTACAGCATAACTGTTATCACTATACACTGAGCCAGACATTGATAGTGGCACAGCATAACTGCAATCACCATATACTGAGCAACACATTTACGGTGGTACAGCATAAAGCCATTACTATATACAGTGCCAGAGATTGACGGTGGTACAGCATAACTGCCATCAGAATATACTGAGCCAGACATTGATGGGGGTACAGCAAAACTGCCATCACTATATACTAACCCAGACATTGAGTGGAATATCATGCGGCATGGAAGTGGAAATATAGTAGTGAGAAAGGTGTCAAGTGCGAGAGGGTTGGTAATTGCTGAGATTCATGGAGAACTTTATCTTTCCACCAGGAGATAGTCCACTACTGCAAAGATCTCCCCAAAGAAGATTCTGCTCCCCACATACAATAGTGCAGGAGGGATGAAAAAGGAGCAGCACCCTGAATAAGGGCCCAGGCCTTGATTTCCATTGTTGCACAGGATGAGTTTCCCCGCCTAGAGCACCTAGGTGGTAAGAGCGCAGGTAAAGCATTGTCGTGATGTTAAAGAGCAATGCCTACTCACAAGCATGTGCATTCACACACCAGGTAAGGGAGTGTTTTTTTTCTTCTCCCTCTAGATACTTTCATGGATAGCCATGAAAACACCATCAGGTTAGCAGAGGCCACACAAAGAGATGGCAAATGGGCCTGGCGGGAGGTTGGGAGGGCTGTTGGGGGCAGATCCTAAGTTGAAAGAATACAATACTCATGCAGGGAATACAAGGCATGATAGGACTTTCTTACCTGGGGCTGGATTTATGTGACCATAAAAGAAATTGTCTAAGAGGCTTCCACAGTTTAAGCCGGATGTGATGCCCCTCCATCATACCAACCAGTTAGTCTCAGCATGTAAAAATGTGCTAACCAAGCACCTGTTGAATGTGGCCAAGTCCCTTATTTTGTGGAGGGCAAATGCAGCCCCTTCCCACAGGGAATGGATTGATAAAATGGAGGAGACTAGGGCTTGTTATGATCTCAGCAGATTGAATGACATCCTATACTGCCACATCGTATGCTAGGTTTGAGTCCACTGCCTCAAAAAGATTCAGGGAGCAGATCTGAGTAGGGGAGGTATCCTCCCTGTTCCCGTACCCCTTGTCCTTTCTTCTCTTCCCCTCATATGTTTTTTTTCTCTTCTCTCTTTCCTCTTTGTACTTCCTTTTCTGGGGGTTTGCCTATGTTGCTTTCTTTCTGGCTGATGGAGTGCTTCCCCTGCTTGGAGTTGACATGCTCAAGAGACTATTAGAGTCTCCACAGGACTATACTTGTGTAAAAAGTTACTGCTTGAGGTATTTCCTCTCCACTAGACATCTGAGAAAAGGCAATGACCCTAATATATGGGAACATCAAGGCTATCTTTCCCAGATCTGCATGCCAGGGCCAGAGGCTGTGGGCACAACAATAGATGGTAGACAATGAGAGGTGAGGGTGGTCCCTGAGATTCACCAAGCCGATAGCCATGAAAGAGTGAGGGAGGTCATTGATATCTGAGCTGTGTTTTGTTGTTCTTGAAATAACTGGATGTCAAGACTGTGAACTAAACACAGTTGGGTTGGGTATGTACACTCCGGTTCTGTTGACTTTCTTGATAAAATCAATAAACGTTGGAGTTACAAAAAAAGAATGTAAATGCTACTTTGCCTTGCCATTCTAGAAATCCTGGTAGCCATATGCAGAATTACAAATAAAACAGAAAAGGCTTCAGGTAATGACCTAAATCTTAAAATGAGAGTAGCCCTGTGAGCAATTGCTTCATTTACTCCCAGTGCAAGTCTTCTCCTGCTAAAAGTTTTAATAGTCAAATTATTCATTTTATGTTTTAAAAAAATAAAATTAAATTGTAATATTTTGTATTTTCACCCTCTTGTTTCTGTGTCCATGTGTATTGAGATTGACTCACTCTCTAGTCTACATTTAAGGATTACTTCCTTAATCTCTTCATCTCTGTTCTGTATTCAAAGCCAAAACAATTTCAGTGGTGTTCCTCCGTACAGGACTCTTTATTCAGTTCAGCTCTGAGAATTATTTTTATTTTATGCTATTGTTCTATATGTTATTTCTGGATCCTGACCTACCTGTGGACGCCTGATTTGCCATTCCATTCTCGGGATTTTCATACTGTATGGCTGATTTTGCATAACGTCATTTGAGTTATGCCACCAGTTTTGTAAGTGCTTTTACTCTTGATTAAAATTTTGGATATAAGATATTGCACCATTTGGGTCTCTGTCTGTACATTTTCAGATTATAAGAAGAACCCAAGCCTTTGGCCTTTTTGATGAGCTTCCCATACTGCTACACTTGGGAGTACACTGCACATTTACACTATTAAGTGTATATTTTTTACTGCACTATTATTGTTGTTTTTGTTTTTTCCACATGTACTTGCGCCCCAATTTTGTGAAGTCGTTCTTGTTTTGAACACTTGGGAGGATTGTTTATCGTTTGGGAGCTGCAGAACGTGTAGGAGAAATTTATAATTATCAATTTATTATTACCGTATTGGATCGAATATAGGCCGCACTTTTTTCCCCCACTTTAAGTCTTTAAAGTGGGGGTGCGGCCTATATTCGGGGTCTAGCGCCCGACGCCCAGGACATGCAGTCCCGGGCGCCGGGCAGGGTTAGGATACAGATCCCCCGCAGCGGTGCAGGGGACCTGCATCCTACTCTTCGATACGCTCAGACAGCCTCCCCTGCCAGCACTTTCCACGTGGGGGGGTGCCGGCACGGGAGGTTGTCTACCTCTGCCCCCAAGACTTACCAGAGGAGACTCCCGGGTGTCTTGCGGGGCCGGCGGGGGACATCTACGCAATACGCGTACACAACTTCCGGTGCCGGCACATCAGCTGAGTGCCGGCACCGGAAGTTGTGTACGCGTATTGCGTAGATGTCCCCCGCCAGCCCCGCAAGACACCCGGGAGTCTCCTCTGGTAAGTCGAGGGGGGGGCAGAGTGGCAGCATATCTCGGGGGGGGGAGGAGGACAGTGGCAGCATATCTCGAGGGGGGAGGAGGACAGTGGCAGCATATCTCGGGGGGGGGGAGACAGAGTGGCAGCATATCTCGGGGGGGAGACAGAGTGGCAGCATGTTTTTTTGGTGCTTTTTTAAAGAAAAAAACTTTTTCTTTAAAAAAGCATCAAACTTTTAGGGTGCGGCCTATATACGGGGGCAGCCTATATCCGAGCCAATACGGTATTTCCTTTTTACACTTTCTTTTCACTGGGTCCACGTTATTGGTGACAATTTGTTTTATTGCATATATTCTTTTGTTGTTGAATGTGTGATAAAGTTAGTCTGGTGGCGATGTTGTCTGCATAATCCCATACCATTATATTATTTATTAATTATGTTAACGCTTTCCTGTTTCCCATGTATTTCATTTTCTCTTCCGTGGTAAAGTGACTATATAAACTATGACCAGGGCCGGCCCTGCCATGGAGCAGAGTGGGGCAATTGCCCCAGGCGGCACTTTTGAAGAGGCGGCACTTTGCCCTGACTATGACCACTCCGAATAAAGTGTTCCCTTGCATTCTGATAATAGTGTGTTGTGTTGTATCTTGTTGTACGGTTCCTTGGGAGAAAATGTTTCCTCCATAGGAGCACCTTTACATAAGTTGTAGCCGTCTTTCGCTATGAGATAGGTGGAAATTATGGCCAGGGACATCTTACTAGACCCCCTGGTTTTTGTTACAACAAGCACGCACATATTTATTTAAAAAAAATACTATTTAACGTGCAAAATATAAGACAAATGAGTTTATGCCCCCAATGAGGGACTTTTGTTTTGAGGGACTTTAGGCTATTAAAAAAATCCTAATTAAAGATGCCTATGTTCTGAGTAATACACTGTCTGACAAACCAGTGTTTGTTTATAAATGAGTATAATATATATTGTGCCCCAAGTTATTTAAACAAGAGTAATGAATTTTATAATTATGCAATTAAATGCAACGGGTGTATAGCCTGTACAGTTATTATTCATGTAGATAATATTAAGATTAAAATAATTTTAAGGTTTGTAAATAAATAGTAATCATTGTCATGGTTGATAGGTGGTTATTTGAGTTTGATATGAAAGACGTAAATCAAGAACACAAAACATAAATAACACGACACATCTTCTTAATATTTGCAATCATAATAATGTTTTAACTTCTATGTCAAGTCGTAGTATATTTCAAATTTCAGGACTAACTGCACTGAGACATGAGCTTGTTTTTATTGTACTACACCCAAAAAAGGATCCCAGCAGGCTCTAATGATGAATGATCATTAGGAACAAGTGAGTGATAATATCCTGCTGCTTGGTTCCTTCATGGCTTCTGACATGCTGAGTCTCCTGATACTTAGAGAGCGAAGCATATCCATCACTAGTCATAGGATGTCTTATAAAACTAGCATTAGATGGGATTGTGCCAAGCTTTCAATGTCAAGTACTTGCAGACCACATATCTATTCCTGCCTTGTTAATCAACTTCTATTACATTACATTACATTTATTTAGAAACACATACAATTACAAACTGGTGCAAAGGAGAAGAGGGCCCTGCTCTTGCGAGTTTATAATCTAGTCGGTGGTTGAGGGGAGTGAGCTAATAGGAGAGGACTGCTTGGATGGGGATGAGTTGCAATGATGTGTTGAAGCTGTTTGTTCAGATGGCTTTGATTAGGATGATGGTTGGGAGCACTGTAAAGCAATGTTGAACGCTTCCCTGAACAAGTGGGTTTTCAGAGAGGTTTTGAAAGTCGCGTACGAGGCAGAAAGTCTGACGGAACGGGGAAGGGAATTCCACAGGAGGGGAGCGGCGTGGGTGAAATCCTGAATACAGGAGTGGGAAGAGGTAACAACAGTAGAAGATAGCCGCGGGTCGTGAGAGGAGTGAAGAGGTCGGGTAGGGGTGTATTTGGATAGGAGGATAGAGATGTAAGGTGGCACCGAGTTGTTGAGGGTTCTATAGGTCAGGGTCAGAAGTTTAAATTTGATTCTGAAGGGTATGGGGAGCCAATGAAGTGATTGGCATAGTGGAGCAGCGGATGAGGAAACGGCGGCAGGGAAAAAAATTAATCTAGCTGCAGTGTTGCGGATGGATTGAAGCAGTGAAAGGCGGGAGAGGGGTCAGTAGGGAGTTGCAATAGGGATATCACAAGGGAGTGGATTAGTAACTTGGTGGTGTCTTGCTTGAGGAAAGGGCAGATTCGGGAGATGTTTTTCAGGTGGAGGCGGCAGGATTTGGTGAGGGACTGGATGTGAGGAATGAAGGACAGAGCAGAGTCAAGGGTGACACCAAGGCAGCAAACCTTGTCTGATGGTTGGATAGTGGAGTTGTCAACAGTAATAGAGATATCAGGAAAAGTGGACAGAGCAGATGGCTGGATTACCACGAGTTCGGTTTTAGAGACGTTTCTGTTGAATGCTGTGGACGGAAACCATATTGTACAGGGTCAAGTAGAGAGTTTGATGAGAGAAAGTTTGTTAGTTGATTGTAGGTTAATCATTCCAGCAGTTGTCTCTAGGTAAATAAGGACATATAATAAATATTCTTACTGCTTGTCTTTTTTAATTGCTGAGGTTTGTACTGGATTTGCATTTGGATATCTGGGACTGTATGTGTAGGGTTATTGTCATGTGTGCATCATACATATACATATTATGTATCTACATTATATACGCAGTATTCAGCTATTATAAAGAAATGGCAGATAAAAATGGGTACCATTTTTATCTGCCATTTCTTTATAATAGCTGAATTATATGTTTAAACATAGAAATGAATATGAGTAATGTATCTAGCACTTTCACAACTAAATTGGAATTTTTAACTATTTCCCTTTTTTACATATACATAACATGCGATAACAGGGATTACTGCCAGGAGCTACAAGGAATCAAGAGGAATTACGCAAGCAGATTTGTGCAAATTAATTCTATATGTCTGATTTCCTGACAACTGTTAAAAAGAAGCACATAATGAGCATGGGCAAATTTTATAGAGGAGTAAAAATAAAAGTCCCATTAGTTATAGATTTCAGTTAAAACAACCTGATTCTGTCCCTACAGAAACGTACATATGTCACTGCGCATTAGTGTATTTAAGTGCAGCTATATTATCTAATAGATAAGTGCAAGGCTCAATATGGCCATAAAAAATAATCCATCTGTATGTACACAATAAACTTGATAAATAATAAATAATTTGGTAGCAGATAAGTGCAGAACCTCATAAGAAAGAGTGTCATCAGCGACCTTTGTTAGTGACAAGGCTTGGGACCTTTATGGAGTTTGGGAGCCCATATACACCTTAGGGGTCTTTGTTGTGAACCTAATAGAATTCATGTTCGTATTGCTGACGCAGGAGTCTGTAATCATTTACTTTCATATGACAAAACTTCTGGTGAAGAGGACTGATAAAAACATAAGAAATATTTTTTTTCTCTTACACAGTTAACCATAATGAACAAAAGTGTAGTGAATTTACCAGGTTATTGTATACATTTTTGCCATCCCAAATCTATACAGAAAGAAAAATGGGCTGATCAGATGGGTCCAATTGTTCTAATTAATCAATAATAACTTTGGAAATAGTTAATCTAACATACTTATTTTGCACATACTTATGTTGCAAATATAAAAGTCTAGAAGCAGGCTAATGGCACAACTAAGGCAAAATGTTATGTATATATATATATATATATATATATATATATATATCTACTTGACTTGGTTGCCAAAATTTTGTGACCGTGTTCGTCTTTGGGGGGGGGAGATCTTTGTATTAGATTTGTATTATTACAGATATCAATTGAAATAAAACTATGGCTGAATCCATTACTGAAAAAAAAACCACTTCTAACTCTTGTGTTGTAACGTATTTTTCTGTTTTCACAAGTTATTCAAATGTATTTATTTTTTCTAACACATCAGATCTGACACCAAAGGCTTTGAATATTTCAGCACATTCCACCCTAATTGCCCCAATTATACACTAATAAATATGTATTTCTAAATATCCCTTAGAATCAACAGAAATGAAGGCAGGTAGTTTGTGTATCACACATCCCCACCTTAACATTAATCAAATAATATTTATTTATATATTACTTGTGATCAATCAATGTAGGAGAACACGTGTTTCTTTTTTTCCAAAAAATCAGTAAACAAATGTTGAGCACAAAACATTTGGTGTTTGAAGTATAGTTAAAATATAAGTAGTGTTATAACTATAAAAAAACGTGTCTGTATCTTATGAATCTTAACAGATCAGGGGTTAAAGGACATGCCAGTCATTACATGCATATGATAGCTGCATAGTCCCAGTACATTTTCATGGCTGTGACCCTTGCAGACTACCCACAATTAATTTCCCAGCCCTAGCTAAATACTGTGCAGGAATACAATGTTCGGTGAAATTTCCGGTCAGCTCTAGCACTGGCTCGGTTAACACAGCAGGCAAGGGACTATTTTTTCCCCTAGTGCCATAACACAGAAAGCAGTCCCATTGAGGTCAATTGGAATGTTTCACTGCATCTTCATACCTGCACTTCATAGCTGTTTCCATAAGAAGAATATGCTACTGCCAAGTGCTCCATGATTCAGAATGAGTTCATTAAAATTTTTGAATGAGTGAATTAATTAATATGTGTGTGAAAGCATTGATGTGTAAGGAGGCTGGCACAGGGAGACTGTTTGAGGCACGGATGGCACATGGAGGCTGTTTTGGGGCAAAGATGCCACAGGAAGACTGTTTGGGGGCAAAGATGGCAAGTCTTATGATTCCAGCTTGGCAGCTTCTGTGAATACAATCTGGGTGCGAGTGCTGACATACTAAGGGGGGTGTGTGTGGCATTATTCACAAGGGGGGTTGGCTGGGGGCATACCATAAATCAATACTAAAGGGAGGCTGGGTGGTGGGATAAATATAGAATGTGGAGCTGGCTGGGGACAATACACAAGGATGTGGAAGCAACGGGGCATTAATTCACAAGGGGGGCTTGCTGGGGCATCACCTAGATCAATACTAAATGGAGGACTGTCTGGTGGGATAAATATACAATGTGGGGCTAATTTATAAGTTGCTAATTGTGTATGCCCCTCGAATTATGTTACAAATATCCAAATAACCCTTGGCAAAAACAGGTTCCCCACCCCTGATCTACAGGTATGCTGTTCCACATATGCACTGCTCTCACAGTAAGGTAAGTCTTCCTTACATAAGGTTAAACATTATTACATAATAAGGAGCATAATCAATATGTAAATGACAATTAATCATTTCAGTATCTGTAAGGAGAATTGTGCATTAATTTACCTCTACAGACAAGCAAGGACAGAGGGGACAGAGACAAAGAGAGAGTCGTGTTTTTGGCCCCTGAATATTGTTTTGAATTAAAAAAGCCCCCAAAACTAAATGACAAGAAACAAAATTTGTTCCCCGAAAGTGATTTTGATTTGAGCATTAGACTTGTGCACAAGGTCAAAATGATTATGGACCTCGTGCACAAGTCTAATGCTTTTCTACTCTAACATTTAGTGGCTACCTATATCTAGGAAGTGGTAGTACACTGAAGAACCAAATTTGCTGCATGAGCAGCAGAAAAAGTAGACCTGCGGCACTTTTGGCAACCGGGTCTCCAGGCATTTATGTAGTGTGCCAGATAGCCAGTTCATTCCTGGTTAGTGGCCAAAATATTAAATCAAGCTGTATATGAGTGAGATGATATATTGAGTAGGAAAAGGCTTATTTAGTCCGCCCAGTGTTAAAACTAATCTTATATTATAATTTACAGAACTGTACATGCTTCCATGTAATTGTAAATGTGACGGTAAAGTGTTTGTACGACTAAAGTGATGCAACGCCCACACAAGATACTCAATAATAACATCTATCTAATCTAATGTATACATACAATAAATAAGATAGCAACCAAGATTATGTAACATTTAAAAAAACATATTATTGATGTTTCAACATTCATTTAGTAGAAAAGCTGTAGATGCACCACAGTCAAGAAGTGTTTTGTATAGTGATTTTGAGTGGACTTGTAATCAAGTTCTTCTTCCTTCTTTTTTTATCCCATTGTAATTCATGAAAATTAGCCACTCACTCGCTCCTTTGTGGTAGGGGCAAATGGGTAGGAATGGAGAGTACAAATATACATCAAAAGGTGTGCCCAAAAATCAATGTTTAAGGTAGGCCTAGAAGAGGGCACTTCATGAGTGAAGAAAGAAGAGGAAAGAGACAAAGATAAAGGAAATTTATTTGAAGGGTAGAACCAAGGGAGGTCCCTCCCACAACTACAGGCCAATTCAATTAGCCTTACAATTTGTGGTAGGGGCAAATGGGTAGCAATAGAAAGATCGAAGATATATGGATATTGAAAGCCTGAGAAGTTCCTAGAAGAGGGCAAAAGAAGACACAAGGTTAGCCAAAACATAACATTTCTTGACAGTACTTCAAATAGTAAAAACATTATCATAAGCTTACAAGGCAAACAAATAATAATGTCTGCTGGATTTCAGTTCTGAATATGCTAGTAGGTTCAGGGCTATCCTGGACAATAATACTTGTGATGTGGGTCTGTTAGATAAAAATGACATTGATGACTTTATGATAACTGCAATTAATGTAAATGGTTTTATGTGAAAGGGCAAAAGAGGGCAGTACTTTGGTTCATCTGCCAAAATAAAAACAAGCAATCCAGGCTGGTATCTGAACACCGGGGGGTATTGAATACAAGTACTTGGACCAATTGACTAGTTATGTGAGGAACCAAACCTAGTGACTCAGATTTTGATGCATTATTCCGCACGTGTGGTCTTGTGAAAACGTAAAACTAAGAATAGTTTAAAGAGGCAAACACCACTAATTTGTGGGACATACCCTCCGAGGAGGGGAATCTCGTCATTGGTGTGTGTGGGGGGGTGCATGTGGTAACAAATGAAGGCAAAATCTATAAGATGATAAAATCGATTCTACAACAAAGTCAAATTAGCCCCCAGTTGAATGACACAATGTGAAACACACAGGACACAGTTTACCATGCACTAACACAACCTAGAACCAAAATAAAAACAGACAGAACACATTGTAACATACCACAAAACACACACGACGTAGGGTTACACAGCTAAACACATACAAAACATAATGTAATGTATACAAGAACATTGTATAACATGCGCAGGGCACCATGTAACATGCACAGGGTGCACACAGTGACATAGGCAGAATACTGCATAACACACGAAAAAGAATGTAAACAGTCCCAAAATGGCTGAAGGCAAAAAGTTATATTTCTATGTGTTCACTTAGACAAATAGAATAGTCACTTTCTAAACAAAACACACAAGGCATGATACATTTCAATAAATTAATTTAGTTATGATAAAAACTGCCAACAATGATTCTCCTCAAACAGTTAGTGATTCCTATCCATACTTTTATCAAGCAAAAGCATTTTAAACCAACACACATTTTAAGCAATGTATTATTTATAATAATTGTCTTGTTATTTTACATGATGAATATATTATGAAGACTGCATTTTAAATGTGTATACTGTGGATTCATTTAGTTTGTGATTAATAAAATTCAATAAGTTTTAACAATATGCTATTTTTTCACAAAATCCAAAACAAACACACATTTGCAATCCTGTCACATCACAGGAGTAGATGATAATAGTAAAGCAGAAATTATTCATGAAATTTCTTCAGATAATGCTAACATAATAAAATTAGCCTATAAAAAAGTGTTTTTGCGTGACAAAATGAATATATAGTCTATGTTATATAACTTATATACCTAATTGACTAGGTCAGAATGCTTATTTGCATTTATGAATACAGGTCACTGATTTGGCTGAGTTTATTTATCTAAGAAGAATGCCATAAAAAAGACACAATTTATAAATATAAAATGAAATTATTGCCAAAGAAGTCGTATATTCTAAATTATGTTGGCAAAATGAATGACGGAGAAGTTAATATACATTTTTGTGTGGTGACGTTCTATGGTAGAGAGTGGGAGCTGCAGGGAAGACGAGGCTCATTGAGAGGTAAAGGGGGGGGGGGGCTGTGTGAGCTGCACAGATGATGGGAGATGGAAAGTGTAAGTGTGTATGTATGTATATTTAACGTAAGGTAAAATGTTCCTAAGCATTAATGCCTCTTTACTGTACTAACTGGGGAGTATTTGATTGAAATCTTAAAGTTAATTTTCACACTTCCACAATAATACTAAGTTACTCTGTAAGAAAACAATTATAATGAACATGTTAGTCAACATCAGTTGCTTTCTAAAAAATATGTTCTTATTATCCTTCTCTATTTTTTTTTTTATATAGGCATCTGTGAGAAATTGTGTAGTATGACAGCCAAGAGGTAACTGTTTTGCTGTTTACCAGGAGCATCACTACTTTTTTGATTGCCAACATCATTAATTATATTGATTTTATCAAGAACATTAAAAGTTCATATTGAGCAGTCTGCAAGACGTTAATGATGATGCATGAACCAAAAGGGAATACTCTCCATAATAAAAAAATCTATAGAAGAATCTTTCCAATTTGAAAAGGAAGATAGTGTAGGTGCTAAAAAAATACAAAAGAAACAATAACACCTACCAGCTGTTCTTTGACAATTTAAGATGAATATTAGATTATTATTATTTATTGCTTTATATAGCACCATCAAATACTGTACATAGACTAATAGAGAAGGGCTTTGTATAACTGAAGTAGAGGAGAGTACCCTTGCAAAGATGTACAGCACTGTTCTCTGTGGATCATGCAAAAACACAACACTGGACTGCAATCACCAGTATCAGATAGTGAGTTATTTTTTTAAATTTTAGGTTATGCTTGTCAGGGTAGCGATAGGAAAGATTCCTTGATGGGGAAGGGTTTGTTAACGTCCAGCATGCATGACAAAATCAGATTGATGATGACATAGACTCAGTATAGCTTAGGGCAATATCAGTGATGGCACGCTGTAGAGCATAGCAAAATTGGTGTAAGATGATTATCGAGATATTCCTGAACTAGGGCCAGCTTGGACTTCATGCAGGAGCGAAATTTTCATCTGCTCTACAACCTTAAGTTTTCTGATACTAACTTCTCAAACTTTCTAATGATCTTTTGTATTTGAAAAAATTGTATACCATTATACCCCTTATACACCCCCTATTCAATAGGAGAGAATTTTAAGTGCACTTCAAGTAAACACAGCATACAATCGTCTGAAAAAGAAAGTACGCCCTCTTTGAAGTCTATGGTTTTAAATAATAGGACATAATAACAATCATCTGTTACATCTGTTAAAACCATAATTCAAAGAGGGTGTATGTTATTTTTCAGATGACTATAAATTTATTACAGAACATTACAGATGTGAGTTCATAGGGAAGACTTCAAAACTGTTCACATTACTGTTTGTAAATATATGTAAAATGTTCTGCAAATTTGAACAAGTGGATGGCTTTACAACAAGGGATGTCCAAAATTATGCAAGAACACGAAAAATGTATGATAATACCAGAATTATAATCTGTGCACCATATTTTATATGCAGGGAAATGTAATTTTTTTTTAAGGTCATCTGTTTGATTTAAGAAAATCAAATAGAAAAAAGCTAAAGAAGGGTTATCAATGTGTAATTAAAAAGACTTAATATATTGTAATAAAAAGCATTGCTTATATCTCTTACAGTTTCAGGCTATGGAATAATATGCCTGTTACATTATTGTTCTTAAAAGTCATTGCTGTAGATTGTAGTTGCATCATCTCACCACAATGTGGCATTGTTTGTTCTACTAGAAACAGTGTAATGGATTGCTGCTTGCAGAAAAACTTTACAGGATGTGATGTGTACGGTCAGAACTAGATGTGTGAAATAAATCAGATGAAGACTAAACTTAAAAAAAGAATGGTGAAATATACATATTTTGGTAAACTGTGTATCTCTGATATTATGTATCATATAATTAAAATACCAGAAGACCACAAAAACAAATAGTAGTAGTTCTTTAGCAACGTGTACTTCTCACCAGTAGCGTACCTAGTGGGGGGCGGGCGGTCTGCACCAGGTGCCGCTCATCAGGGGGGTGCCAACTTGCCGGCACCGGGCACCCACCTCGCAAGGGAGTGGTATCGGAGGTCTTTAACAGACCTCCGGCTCCTTTGAGTGATTTTAAGCCGGAGGGAGATCCTTTAACCTCGTTAAAATCACTCAAGGGAGCCGGAGGTCTGTTAAAGACCTCCGATACCGCTCCCTTGCGATGCGCACGGCAACTGCTGCTGTGCGCCGGGGTTAGTTGTCAGATCACACTGAAGCCGCGCCCACCGCCGTCCGTGACCTCTGAACCGGAAGAAGACAGAAGAAGACAGAAGAAGAAGAAGAGCGAAGAGGAGGAAAAGGAGCTGACTGCTGTAAGAAGAAAAGTGACAGAGGAAAGGTAGGAAAGCATTCAGTGAGAGTGACAGTGAGAGATTGGTATGTGTGCATTCGTATGTGTGGATTAGTATGTGTGGATTGGTATGTGTGTGAGAGTGATGGGTGTTATGCTGTACCATTTCCAATGTCTTTTTCATTCTATAATTATGCTCTAAAGTACATCATAACTCCCATCACTCTATGCTGTTCCAGGTAAGTGAACTTCAAAGGGGGAGATGGTAGATAGTTAGGAGGGGGTAGATAGGGAGAAGGGAGTGAGAAGGGGTATATAGGGCAGAAGGGAGTGAGATGGGGGGATAAGGGGTAGATAGGGAGAAGGGAGTGAGACAGGGTAGATAGGGCAGAACGGGGTTCATAGGGCAGAAGGGGGTAGTCAGGACAGAAGGGAGTGATAGTAGATAGGGCAGAAGGGAGTGATAAGGGGTACATAGGGCAGAAGGGGTAGTTAGGACAGAAGGGGGAAGACAGGACAGAACGGGGTAGATAGGGCAGAAGGGAATGATACGGGGTAGATAGGGCAGAAGGGAGTGAGAAGGGGGTAGAAAAGGGGGAAAGGTGGGTAGTAAGTATATTGGAATAAATAAACAGTGAGAATGAGTGAGAGAATAAATGAATGTGTGGATGCATTGTGAGAATGGGTGAGAGAATTAATGAATGTGTGGAAAATTTGTGTGAATGAGTGAGAGAATAAATGATTGTGAATTAATTATGTGAATGAAAGTGTGAATTAGTGAGTGACTGTAAAAGTGTTTGTGTGTATGATAGATGTATAATTGATTTGTGGAAAGGCAAAGATGGCACAAGCAGGATGTTTGAGCCTTGGGGACCAAGATGACACAGGCAGGGTGGTTATGGGACAAAGATGGCACAGGCCGGGCTGTTTGGGGACAAAGTTGACTCATGCTAGGCTGTTTGGGGACAAATATGGCAGGTCCTTTGCGTGTAATCTGGGTGCTGGTCAGGTTCTATGTGGGCAGTTTGCGACGCCAGGGCTGGCTTTGGGTTGTGCAACCTGTCATCTATGCCTGTAGTTTTATCTCTACCTTTATTGCTGAGTTTTTATGTGATTTCCAGTTGATCTATACCTGCAATGCTATGTTTCCATACATTATTATTGTATACTTGCAAATACGGGATTTGTATGTCTGATTCTATGCCTCCAGTGGTGAGTTCACATGTGAACAATAATAATAACAATATTAATATATATATGATTGCTGACAGCAATCACACTCCTATCATGCCCAGGCAACCAGTACATGCTAGAACCTGGACATGATAGGCGTGTGATTGCTGTTAGCAATCATACTCCTATCATGCCAAGTCAGCAAGTACATGCTGGAATCTGGGCATGGTGGGGGGGGGGTCATATTCGGTCCAGAATTCGTTTCGGTGCATCCCTACTACTAAGCCAGACAATGAAGTGGTAGGCCCACACTACATCAATGTTTGGCTTAGTATATAGTGATATGAGTTATGCTGCACTACTGTCAATGTCTGGCTCAATGTATAGTGATAGGATTTACGCTGTACCACCGTCAATGTCTGCCTCAGTATATAGTGATAGGTGTTATGCTGTACCACCTTCAGTGTCTGCGCCAGTATATAACGATAGAAGCTATGCAGTTTTAAAGTGTTTGTGGGGGGGGGGCACACACAGGATCCGCCCCAGGTGCCAAATACTTTAGGTACGCCCCTGCTTCTCACCAACAAGGTTTTACTTAATGGCTTCCCACCTTCATGTCATTCCATGCCATCATGCTTGGTACCATGACTTTTAATAGTGAAAAAAATAAATAAAAAATAAACATCTATGCCTGCATGTTACCAGCTGATCTCAACTTTAATCGGTTGCTTTGTATGCAGGAAAAATATGGTTTGAATTCTACTATCAATCAGGGCATCAGACAATAGGCACCACCATACCATTTAAATGCTCCTTGCACCAGGGGGTTCAGTAGCACTGTTATAGTAGAGGACAACTACAATATTTAATAGACAATTTAAAATAATATTAACACAAGATAAGAGATACTGTTAGAATACTGTTAGGAATGATAAGAACTTGTAATCTTACAAACACACATCTATTTTATTTTTTAATAAATTCCTCTGTGGACAATAAATCCCATCACTGTCAGCCAAGCTGATGATGAGGGTTATATAGTTAATGCAGGTGCATGAGAGGGGAAAATGTGTATTTTCTCTCTAAACCTCTCAATGTCTCCTTGCCCCACGGCCCCACTTCTTCTCTTGCCTCTTCTTCTGTCTTTTTTCTTTGTTCCTTTCTGCGTGAACTAGACACTTACACAAAAGGCCCGAGCCTCTGGTCACACCTTCTCACCCAATTGCATGAACGGTGGAGAGGCTGGCCCTGTGGCTCTGCTCTTTTGCAGAAGTACTCCAAAAAGCCAAAATAATGGAGATAGATTTGCAGTGAAAGAGAAGAGTTTCTGCACCTCTCTTTCTTTGCCAATGAAATGAATGAGTATGTGTGAATGAGTGAATGAATGAGTATTTGCGAATGAATATGTCTGAATGAGTGAATTAATGGGTATTTTTTAATGAATGAGCAAATAAACAAGTGAGTAAATAAACGAGTATGTGTGTGATAGCATGGACATGTAGGTGGGAGCCAAAGATGGCACAGGCAGGTTGTTTGGGGACAAGCGTGACACAGGGAGGCTGTTTGGGGACAAGCGTGACACAGGGAGGCTGTTTGGGGACAAGTGTGACACAGGGATGCTATTTGGGGACAAAGATGGTACAGGGAGGCTGTTTGTGGACAAACGAAACACAGAAAAAGCTGTTTGGGGACAAGCATGACACAGGGATGCTATTTGGGGACAAAGATGGTACAGGGAGGCTGTTTGGGGACAAATGTGGCAAGTCTAATCTGGGTCCTAGGTGGGTTGTGTGGATACAATCTGGGTGCAGGGCAGGTCATGTGGATGCTATCTGGGTGCCAGAACTGACCTTTTGGTGTGTGATCTGTGCTCTATGTCTGCAATTTAGTGTTTCCATGCATTATTTATTTGATCTATACCTTCAATCTATAGTTTGCTTGTGATTTTTCAGTTGATCTATGCTGATAAGCCTTGGTTTGTGTGTTATTTAGTTGCTCTGCACCTGCAATACAATGTTGCTTGTATTATTTATTAATACCTGCAAAAACAGGGTTTGTATGTCCTATTCTGGTAGTATCAATACTATTTTTCTATGTATTGCTCATTTGATCTATACCTGAACTGCATGAGGGAGGAAAAGAGAGGTGAGGTACAGTGAAGGATGGGTCAAAAAGACTCTAGGGGGGACAACACGGGAGGGGGCACCACGGAGGTGGCATGCACAGGGTGCCTAAAGTCGGACCTGATCATGACTCATGACCGTTTCAGGTCACTTTATGGACCCGCACCATTTTTATGCTATGCCAGCATAGTATTGTGCTCCTCCCTTGTGCGTGTGGTGTGAGGACATCTCAGAAGGACATTAGAAGGAAAAAAGATCTGTCAGTCTCCTCCTAATCTGTAAAATCAGTATGGCAACTAATTTTGTTTTCTTATGGGGAGGGGTGAAGTGGGTTTGACGTGGGGTGCCCAAGAAAATGCTTGTCCAGAGTGCAATTATTATTAAAGACGACCTGGAAAAATTGTCAGGAATGTATTGCCCAAATTTAGTGAAAACTGTTATAGGAAAATCCCACAATACATGTGGTTTTTTTTGTCAAATATTTTTATTTTTAAAATATATTTTCATGGTAAATGTTGGACTATACATCTAAAAGTAGTATTAAAAGAAAATATTTTCTGATGATACAATAAAAACAAAAAAGGGCAATCATGGTTGAACCTTATGGTAAAAAAAATCCACATTGTAGAGTATAAACAGCCTTAATAAAAGGCAGGGTTAAAGAGGTCTGCAAAGTATTGCATTTTTTTCTAACCAAATTATTAAACATAGAACATATACATGGACATTGTATAACTGATTGCTATACGTTTTACACTGCAAATTAACCTGCCAGCAGTACACTAATTCTAGGTATATGTTCTGTTGCCTGTAATGTAGACTTGTAGAATATGCTTTCTGAACCTGAAAAACATTGATGTCTGTTATTATCATGGCATATAATTTATTACTTCAAAATTGTAACGGTTCTAAAAATCACCTGTACATCTGTGAAGAAATGGCAGCCAATCAGGTAGGAAATATATATTACACGCAGTCAATCAATTCACCACAGATCACCTGGTGCAGCAGCTCTTCTTGAGTAGAAACTTCTCACAAGAACAAATCATTGTAGACCAGGTGTCACCTCCGCTTCTGCAGCACTTCCAACTAGTAGCACAAAGCTCTTAAAGCTATCGTTTACAACACTGTCTGAAGAAAGACAGTTGTGGTCTTCCAAAACCTATGTATTCCTCTACATCAAGCAGCCTTGATTTTATCATCACACTTAGTGATCAGTAACCATGGGGTTCATCAGTGATCCCAGCAGGGTCTGAATTGTGTAGGGGGACCCACTGACAGCACAGAAGGGAAAAAAAAATGTTTGGCATTATCAATATCATATTGCTGACACTGAGATCTTTCTGCCATTTTAATAGAAAAAATATGATAATATGCTATGGTAATCCAGACCACTTTCTTTAGGACATAATAGTATGGTCAAGGTGGCGTCAACAGGTTTTGTCTTGAAACTGTTTTAGATTGTTGATTTATTTGTGATTATGTATTACTTAAGCTAGTACAGATGTGGTAAGATTTGAAGTTGTACTTTCTTGGAGGGATGATAATGGAAGCTGAACTTGCATACATGGCTGAAAAACACTACATGAAATTAATGACACGAAGCGTTGCTTCAAATTAACAATGGATATATTTTGATTTCATATGCTGAACAATAATATCCCTGTGTTCACCAGTGAATAGTTCTGACAACAGAAGGTCTAAGCAACGTTCCCAGGCAATGACACTAATAATTTCATGACTAGTAATTTAGCTGTCAACACAGACACTAATTAAAACCAGTGCAGTAAAAAAACAAGATAGCAAATACATATGTATCATTTAACAATGTGCATATTGATTCAAGTTTAAGCTATGCTTTGATCTAATAATGTGAATAGCATTCCAGCAAAACATAAAAAGTGGGATACCTTTAAATTATCCACACTTTCAATTGCTCATTGAAGTCTCATCTATCTATCTATCTATCTATCTATCTATCTATCTATCTATCTATCTATCTATCTATCCTAAGTATGTGATTTCAATCTACTTAAGTTCTTCTCTTGGCCCACATGGGCACTGGCAAAATAATCATTGCCCCTCCTCACAGCTGTGCTGCTTTGAAGATTTTTTGGCATCTTGCAGGAGCTATGTTGTGAATTTTGCACACATATTTTTATGGCTGTGAGCAGAATTTACTCTGTGATTAGATCTTTTTATGTGCTTTACAGATTGCTATGCTGTTTTGTTTGGAGTCATGAACACAATGCTTACCAAATATATTTTGGGTTGGAATATTTCTTAACCATTGCACTAGGATTGTCCACTAGGAGTGACCAAATTGGACATGTTTTCTAGAATACACTGAATTGTCACATGTAAAGTTCTGCACTGCACTTTATAAACTCATAGAAGGGAATAAATTACTCAATTCACATTGCATTAACTGCAAGAAAGCACTTTACCTGTGCAGGTCAACATGTGAAAATATGTGTCCTTGAAAACATGGCTGATGAGTAACCCTATTTGCAACGCAAGATGGGAGTTGCCACCACTGCCCTACCTTATCCGAATATTTTCTATACGTGTGCACCCTTTGTGGCTCAGTTTTAAAGATTTTTACCCACTACCAAAAGCCTTTGGGCATGTTTTATTTTAAAGTATAGACAGACAGACAGACGTATGTATGGTTTGCCAAACTTTTGTACAAAAGCTGAATAGGTTTGTAGTCTCATATCATATTTTCTATCTTCACTTTAAAACAGCTAAGCAAATACAATTTGTGTTTGCTTATTTATTTTAAAAATAATATGCAGCCCAGTAGAAGTTTTCTTTCAAATCATTTTCACTGGCTTTGCCACAGTGGCAAACAGCTTAGCCTGCTCTGATTAAAAAGTAGTTACCCATTTGACCGCAGTAACAAAATGTATAAAGCAAACATCTATTATTTCTAAAATGGGCTAATTTAAATTGTATGGCTTTACCATTTAAATTGTGTTTGCTTTTCAGTGCCAGTGTTCAGTGCTTTGCCACTTGCTGCGTATCGTAAACAGGCTTTGTCTCTAAAGACTGTATTGTTGTTTTTTTTATGTTTCACAACTTGCTTATTGACAGTCCTATCATTACGCATTGAGATTAAGGCTCGTTTGGATATGGTCTGATGTTATTATCCCAGAATTATAGCACAGGCAGATGCCAATAGTTGGGTGAAAACTTGCGTGACCCTCAGGACTATTGCTGCTCACGGCAAGCTTACTATGTACTAAAATCCTATTGGCACAGTCTTTTGTTTTCATAATAATTTCTTTACAGAGCCAATTCATAACTCAACATACCCAGGTGTCCATCTACTATCTTTTGGCAGGTGCCTATTAAAATTTTGCCATGGATCCAATGGCTCAGTATGATGATATGACAGATTGAATGTTTGAGTCAATTTAAATGAAAACATATTCAGAGTTTTAGTAACTAGTACTTGTTTAGAAATGTAGAATAATTGCTTAAGGATTTTTTACTGTACACATATCAGGGGGAGACTTTTCTGAGATGATGATGCTCCTACTATTAACCAAGTTACCCGATTTAAAATATAGGATTAAAAATGCATATTTGATATGTAGCAGGGGGATGAAATGTAATCATATTAGCCTTTAGGGCGGTACACTTTCCCATACATTAAAATATTAGCCACCTCTGGGCTTATTCTTACTTCTGTAAAACTGTATTGATGATTACCTGCAATCATTCTCCTCCTGTTTTCTTTTTAATAAAATATTAAAATTTTTAGGACCCATAACAGAAACATGCAACCTTGCAGCTTGGAATATTTTTATTATTTACAAAAAATACAATTAAACACCTCCATGTGTTGTTAACATCCCAGCTAGGCTATAACAGGTAGGTTAGATGCATTAGTAGATACATTATATTGTTTATTGGGCCTGCAAAAATCAACATGAATTCTGTACCATAATACCTATGACTGTACTTGACCATGGGACATGATCTCTCGCCTGTTACTTAATTCTGACAATGCCACAATGTCCCATATGTTACACTTCCAATGTTTTTGGTATGATCACTCACCCCCCCCACACACAAAACACAATCATCAGAAACAAAAATCTTAATCTCCAAGAGAGATAAAAACTCTTTTTTTGCCAACCTTTAAGGCTATATTGTAATACTTTGCTAAACAGAGGGTCTAATTCTGTTTATTTATGTATTTCTTTTGATGTTACTGAATGACAGTAAAAATTGTCAATGTAATCATTTGTACTTTGAAATCGTAGAGTCCTAAAATATCATCTACATTTCCATGCTCATGTTGACGTCTAATATTATAGCTGTATCACCCTAGGAAAAGAAAATTTCTTTGAAGTCTTGCTGCTGTAGTTTGCAATCTGAACATGGACTCTACATGGTCATTTTAGGCTATGTGTACGTGTGTCCTGTGGTGCTGCAGGAGTTAATCGTGCAGGGCAGCAGCAGGGGTTAACTTGCCAACTCGCCCTGCTCTGTGTTTTTTTAGTGCAAATGGTTATCATTAGTGGTCAGTGTGTCTACATGGGCATCAGGGGTGGGAAAATGATGCGTTTGCGAACAGGAATGTCCTAACAGATGGCTTTTCGTCAGGAATGCATATATGTGAGGGCAATTTTCAGTGCCTGGAGGTGAACTGCAGCTGCTGCCCTTTAATCAGGGCAATGTTTAACAAAGGGACAAAAGGGGCCCCTTCAGCCAGCAACAACCACTGTTGCAGGGGACGCAACTATGACCAGAGTCATGCTACAGGGCGACACAGGCCTGCTGTTCCTCTATGTTGCTTGCACTTGTATGTTTCTCTTGTATTGCCTAGGGGAAGCAGGAACACAGTAGGCTCACGTTACTTCACACTACGATATGTGACCTTGTTGGATTCTTGCTTCCCCTGGGCGGTAAAAAAAACTTTTTCCTTTAGGGAGGCTGGACCAGTTTTCATATATTTCCATAACTTTTAGATGACAAATTTAGGAACATCTTATGCTTTAACCAGGGAAACATCTGACTTATGCACCATAAGCCTCTCAATTACGTAGGACAGGAGATGGAGGAAAGGATAGAGGAACATTTAGGCTCTCTAAACGGTTAAGTATTGTCTAACTACTCCATCTCAAGCGGCAGAGGATGGTGGTGTTGATAAACATATGTGTTCTTTGATTATTATTATTTAACCCCCAATTCCACAAGAACAGGCTATGGACATGGGAGGGAGGCATGGAAAATGCACTGTACCTCCCATAAGATTTTTATCAGATTTTAAACCTCAGATGATTATTTAAGGTTAGAGGAATTCAATTTACATTTGCAACTCACAAGCAACAAGCAAATGTTTTCTTTTAAACTTGCATTTTTCCCCAACTCACATGCATTTGGATGTTAGTGGATAGGCATCAATAAATGTGCACAATAGCAGCAGTGAATAGGTCACTGAGGCTGCTTGGATTGTGGGCACCTATTTATAGTCTCTGAACTGAAGATGACCATGCATATGTGTCCTGATGAGCCTAGACAATATTATAATAATTGTTGAAAAGTGAATATCAAACAAAACTGAAGGTAAAGCAAGGTAAATAAAAAATGGGTACAAGATGAAAATGTTGTTTTCCCCATGGGAATCCCCCTTTAAGTTTGTATTGATATTTATGTACATCAAAGAAAATTAAAGAACTATTAAGGAAACAATATGACTACTAGTTTACATATGTTTAAAAAGAATGAGATTCTAAAATCCAGAAACCCCTTGATATTTGCCATGGCAATAAGCACTGTTCCACATGATAAGCATTAAATTGTGGTGATATCATAAATCTCCAGCACAATGTGTAAGCTGGAAGTCTCTTATATTATGACCTTGCAGGTAATTTATATAAATTTGAGATTTTACATGCTCTTTAAATAAGAGCACAGATATACAAGCAGCCTAATAGAACTATGATTCAGTGGAATACATCATTTATTCTATATTAACACACACTTAAAATTTACCAGCATGATCAACCTGAACTGTATTTTACACGGTTTCTATAAATTTGAATTTAGATCAAGATTAGGTGGTGGCCCCAGGACAACACTGATCCAAGGGGCTCCAATATAGGTACAGTCAGATATTTAACACCGTGAAAAATAAAACCAAAAATACGTGCTCTTATAGTGAACAGTAAAATAAAAGTGATACTTCCCTGATTTGGACCGCAGCACCCAAATAACACTCTCCTCCAAGTGTTGAAATATGAAACCAACGAAATTTAGATGGGGCGCAGGTACATATAAAGGGAAAAAATAATAATACAATATAGTGTAGATGATTTGTTCAATGTGGAACTTAAGTGATATAATGCACTCACAAATCGAAGAAGTGATTCCAACCCATCAATAGGACTGTATATAATCTTTAATGTTCTTCTTGAGAAAATCTAAAAAACAAACTTCAATGGTGCAGTATTCCAAAGTCAAATGTAGAAAAATGGAAAAAAATGCACTCACAATTGTATATGCACTACAGGTGCATATATAGGCGTAGAAAGTCCACCAGAATGTGGGGTATATCGATCTCCAATTGAAAATCAACGTGTTTCACCCGTAGGCTTCTTCAGGAAAATCAATTGAAGAAAATGTCCATAAAATCAGCAGTCCGGACTTACTTAGTGCATATACAATTGTGAGTGCATTTTTTTCCATTTTTCTACATTTGACTTTGGAATACTGCACCATTGAAGTTTGTTTTTTAGATTTTCTCAAGAAGAACATTAAAGATTATATACAGTCCTATTGATGGGTTGGAATCACTTCTTCGATTTGTGAGTGCATTATATCACTTAAGTTCCACAGTCAGATATTTACCTGAAGTCATATTGAAGGGGACAGGAAGGGACTACAGATGATACTGGAGGGAACATCAGCTTCAGAGCGTTTCAAGGAAGCCATGTGGGAGGTACAATGCAGGTATGTACTGCAACACCACAGACATTCATTGATTTAACAGCTTCCTGAGCAGTGGGACAGCAAGGCAGCTATGCAGGAGAGTGTCTGGAAATTGAAAACTGGGATGGTCAGGAGCATACCTGGGATTGCCGGGTGAAGCACCGATTCTCCGGTTCTCCGGGTCAAGACCCAAACTCTCTGGGTCGCGGGGTCTGGACAAGCCCTGCTCCCTGGCCATTTTCCCTTTAAAAGGGGCTGTTTCCCGCTGCCATCAAGCCCCCAACATCAGTGGGACCGCCCTGGACGTCAGGGGGACCTCCAACTGATGTCAGCAGGAACGCCCCCGACCTCAGCGGGAACGCCCACCGACGTCACGGGTCTGTCCTGGCCGCGTCCCACAAGGGAAATCTCCGGGTAGCTTGAGACCAGAAGTTCCCAGGTATGGTTAGGAGGTATCCATAATAGACTTGGATTCCTACAAATTGAAAGTTTTCAGAATTTTGGTACATTGTACCCCCCCCACACAAATTGGACAAAAGCAAAGCAAAAAGCTCAGAATTTTCATCTAAAATGTGTGGGTTCATTTTTTTGCATCTTCTATCTTCTCCCTTATCTTCAATCTTCCATCCTTAATTTTGTATCTTGTTTCTTCGTCCACATCTCCACGGACATAACATGGCAACTTCTGTGCATTTTCTTTCTTTACTGTACCCGCACCAAGGACAACAAAGGTGCCAACTACACAGGGTTCAATAGAGGGTTGAGGGGTGTTTCGGGAATTGGAATGGGTCGAGGCTGGAGTGGAAGAAGGCAGAACAGACCTCTGATCATGCAGATGTTGCTCATATTGTTTGAGTTATTTTCTGTCAATGACTGTCATCAGATGCTAGGACATAATCAGGAGCCCCTAGTCAGTGTTTTGCAGTTTAGGGTCTACCATTTTTACTTGCTGGTTTCCTCAGAGTGATGGGAGTGATAGTCCTAACCGCACAAATGACCTTGGGGTTTTTAATCACTGATGTGTCCATAATAGACTGTGTCTGAATACACACTGTCCATATCAGACTGTTCATTGGAATCAGAAGAGGTCTGTTGATCGTCCAACATGGCTTCAGAAGATACAGGATTTCTAGTTATGGTGGGTTGATTATCCCTAGGATCACTAGGTTGAACAAGAGGCACGGTTTGGTCCAGTTTCAAGTCAAAGCTATGTTTTCTAATAGGATGCCACTGTCTTTGGCTTATTATCCTAAAACTCCCCTGCAACCTCCCAGTTTAGTCAATGCAAACCTTAATCTCTCTTGAAAACTACAGCAGCTGTAGTTTAATAATGTAATATTACTTGAGAGCCACAAACAAAATTTCTAGAAATAAGGAAAATATTGCCACATATCCACAAGCATAGGCATTGTGTTTCAGTTTGGAAGAGCATACGTTTTATTGAATTTAACTTTTGCTGTGCTATGGAATAATTTTAAAAAGAAAATATATGTTTAGACGTTTACTAGCACTAAGGGACCCATAAACCTAAACTAAGTAAAACATATAAAGTAGTCATCCCAGGAAAGACAATAAAGATCAAATACTAACATACACATATAAAAATACATACACAACTAAAAAAATAATAAAACGATGTGCATTTGTCATGAAATGTTAATGAGGTTTTGAATTCAGGCCAAATGTCTAACGATAGACCTTGCATTATGTAAAATAACAGAAATTTTACTCACCGTAAATTATCTTTTCCCCGGTATAGTGGCTGTACCCATGGGCTTGTTCTTTCTTCCAGGACAAAAAGCTCATAAAAGATAAAAAAAAGCATTAAAAGCCCTCCCCCTTATCCTTTGCTCCGTAGGAGAAAATCCCAGTTAGTAACTGACAACCAATGCTTGCAAAAAAACACTTTATTCATACAAAAAATGAGGGACGGAAATACTATACTGGGGAAAAGAGAATTCACGGTGAGTAAAATGTTTGTTTTTCCCTACGTATAGTGGCAGTACCTGTGGGATAAAACAAGATCCCTTACATGAGAGGGAATCAGGAAGTAACTGCTTGCAGCATCTGCCACCCAATTGAGGCTTCTGAGGCAGAGGCAATGTCCAGCCTGTAATGCTTAATGAACGTATTCCAGGAGGACCATTGTCAGGTTCCAGCAGGACTGGCTGGGAGCGGATGCCGAAGGTAAGGGGCGAGGGGAAGGACCGGGGACACTTTGCATATCTCTTCTGGTGATACTGATGCCTTTGCTGCCCAGGAAACAGACATGAATCTCATGGAGTGGGCTTTAACATGAGAAGTACTGCATCACAGGCCTCATATGCCAAGTGTATTAGTAAGTCATCTAGTCAATGTAGATTTAAACACTGCTTGACCCGATGACTTGCCTTGTAATTTCACAAAAAAGATGCTCTGATGAATGAAAAGAAGCAGTACGTTCCAAATAAATACATAGAGCTCTTTTGACATCTTAGGTATGCCATATATGTCCTTAAACCCTTTAATGACAATTCATTGTGAGCCCGTACATGTACGGGCATTGTCGTGAAGGGGTTAAGGGAGAGAAATTTAAGGGGCACATCCTGTAGAGGTTCGAACAGAGATGCACACAAGGCCTTCAGCACCATTGTTAGATCCCAAGGTGGAAAAACATGATCTTGTCAATGGTCTTATGATAGCGATGGCCTTAAAAAATTGAGGGCTGATGCTTGACCCTTAAGGGTGGATACCTTGAGACCTGCATCGAACCCTAATCTAAGAAACTGCAAGATCAGCGGTATAGATGGAGAAGAACTCTGGAGTCCTTGAGAATGACACCATCCGATAAATGTTCTCCAAGTTCTTAAGTATATTCTTGATGTGGACTTTCTAACTGAGCTTAAGAGAAGACTGGCAATGTCACCAAACATACCCTTTTCCCTTAAAATTAGCCTTGCAGCAGCCATGCCGTCAATCTCAAGATTCTGATAGCGTGCAGTTGAATCTCGCTGTTCTGCAAAACATCTCTGGACACTGGTAGTTCCCAATGATTCAATGACTACTGACAGAGGTCTGTAAACTAACTCCTGTTTGGCTAGAATGGGAGGATTGCCAATACTCGTGCCTTGTCTGCTTTGATCTTCTGAAGAACGCGAGGAATTAGGGTCACGGGAGGGGGTGTATGCCAGCTTGAACTGCCACTTTATGGCTAGCCCATACAGGAAATTAGGGTAATCCATCTTGTTTAAGGAGGCATTCTTGTTGCCATTAAGTCTATTTCTGGGAGACTGAACCTCTCGACTATCGTTTTGAAGATACATGGATCTAGCGACCATTCTGCCTGGGACCATCATCTCCTGCTTAGGTCATCTGCTAGGATATTGTTTTGACCTGTGATGTGACATGCTGAAAGCACCTCCAGATTCTGTTGTGCCCATAACATAATATCCGAAACAAAGGCATTGAAGCGTCCAGACCCCCCTGTCCGTTTAGATAGGACACTATGATGGTATTGTCTGATTAACTTCTCACTGCTCTGTCTAATATCCATGGAATGAAAGCATGCAGAGCCTGGAATATTGCATTTAGCTCTCTATAATTTATTATGAATCCCCCATAGAAAAGATATGCATATACTATGTCATAGAGTAAATTTATATCATGTGACATATATGTAAACTGTATGTTGGATATGCTATCGTCCCAGTGTATTTGAATTCCATTTTAGTCATTTCTTGTGTCAATGTGAGATCCAAATTGGCAAGTACTTTCAGAAATTGGACAGGATCTGAAACAGTCAGACAGACTGGTAAGAGGCATAGTCTTAGAGTGGCTTAATTTTTTTTGCATTTTTTTTAATATGGTTAATTTTAAAATTAAGTGCCAGTGAATCAGAAGGAGTGCGGGATGGAGTCTCAAGCATGAGTCTTTGGGGCATGCCTGGGTCAGTGCTCCTGTAAATGGGACTGTCGTGTGGGGAGAGTCGGCAAGCAGCCCGGGAAACATTTATTATTCTTTAATATGTTACATTCATGTTTTACCTGCCAGTACCAATTTGTCATTTTGGATGTTTGATTTGATATTAGCACAGATTTTGTTATATAGGTTTGTAAAGGAATCAGAACACAGCTATAAGTAGGTACCTCTGAGCTTAAAATGCGTAAGTCCTATCTTTCCTTATGTGCTTTCTGTTCATGCTTTTAGAAAGTTCATCTGTAAAGATAAGAAGACTGAATATGTTTTTGATCCCTTGTGCAACTCTATTATTTATGAGTGAGCTAGATGTGGTTTTGTTTCCCAGAGTGTGCTCATAAATAGGTAAGCATTAAAAATGTTAAAGCTGCACTAGAGCACTCTCTATTGTCAGTTTAAAATGATAAAATCCTCATTGTTTTAAATTTTTTATACAGCTGCACTGTATTTAACAAAAATCGAAATGCATAAACTTGTGTACGGCAAGCAAAATCTATTCGGACAAAATTTTCGTTTAGATTTTGCCGTATTCGTTTTTGGACAATGAATTTCAGAACAACACTTGGTCGGTGTTCCTAATTACGGAGCTCCCTGACATCTTCTGGATTTATCTTTAATTATAGAAATTTAAAAAAGGTTCCCCCAGAGCATACCTGGGAACTTCTGGGCTCCGGCTACCCGGAGCCTTCCCTTGCGGGACGCGGCCAATACAGCCCCACTGACATCAGTGGGCGGTCCGTGACGTCGACATTGGGGGTGTTCCAGCGGACGTCGGGGGATTCCAGCTGATGTCAGTGAGAGTTCCTGCTGGCGTTAGGGGAAACACCCACATTTAAAGGGAAAATGGGCAGGGAGAGGGGCGTGTCAAGACCCCACGACCCGGAGGATTCGGGTCTTGACTCGGAGAACCAGAGAAGCGTTGCTTCATCCGGCAATCACCGGGCAAACCCGGAGAGTTCCCAGGTATGCCCCAGAGTAAGGACGGTTATAGAGGTGTAGCAGCAGTAGTAGTAGAAGGGCACTGGGCCTGGGCAGGCAAACACTGGCGGATGAAAGGGAAATGCAGCCCTGTGGAGCAGGACTGAATTATATATTGCGTATTATAATGCTAAGTTTTGTCACCAATATTTATTTATCAATGAAGAAAAATAGATGATTTGATATAATTTAAAAAAATTATCGCTGGTAGTATAAATGGGCAACTGTCTTAATCAACTAAACTCCACTCAGGAACAGGGGGAAAATGTCTGGTGTATTCCCTGTAAGTGGTATACATAAATTATATACATAGACTAGAGTAGTACACTGAAGGATTGTGTGTAGGAGGGTACATACATATCACTGACTGATAGGTAGACGTAGGGGGTGGTCTCCTTGATGGTTATGTCTGTGATTGATGGGTCCAAAAACCTGTAGGAATATTTCCTTACTTTTTTCACTCCGTCAAATCAGCATGGACAATGGGACGGGCACTAGATATATTAATGTGCTGATTAGTTCAGTTACAAACTAATGAGAGCTGCAGTGTGAGACAGTGACAGTTAGTTTAGCAGAGGCTGAGGTTTATGCTTATTGCTCATATACTGCAGCAGAAGGTTTTTTTCATTATTATGTAATAATTGATTTATTTTCAGGCTGTTTTTAATTGTAAACATAAATTTAGGAGCCAATTCTTTAAATATTTTCCTTTTTACTCCTAAGGACCAGGAAGTTTTCCATTGTTGATATGTAGTTGTTCAATTATAATTTTCTGCTCTGTTGTTTAAAACACTGTAGGTTTAGACTAACAGTTAGTTGGGAGAGGTGCCCAAATGATGAGCTGAGATTGACACAGATTGACTCCAGAAATGCCTTATACCCCCTATATGCCACTCTGCCTCCAGAAATACCTTATACCCCTATATGCCAGGGGCATATCATGGGACATATAGGGGGTATAAGGCATTTCTGGAGGCAGAGTGGCATAAAGGGGTTATAAGGCATGTAGTTGTAAGGGATAATGTACACTTTAAAACCGCAATATGTTAGTAAATAAAACAAAGACACATATTTCTTTGGAATAAACAGGCCGTGGACTTTTATTTAGTTTAACCAAATCACGTATTTCACAATAACCAACTTTAACAAAAAACTCTTGGCCCAAACCCAGAGTTTAACCTCCATATATAATTTACACAACATAAATATATATAAAATGCCTACCGCCCTAAAAGCCAGCAGACAACCACCACATAACCAGTTCATCCCAATGCGGGACAACTTTAACCCCAATAAAAGCACACGACATTTTTTTTTTTTTTTACAAATTTTGTATATTTATATATATATATATATATATATATATATTTTTTATACACACACTTTTTTTTTTTTTTTTAACATAAATGGGAGGGGGGGTGGGAGTTTTTCCAAAAGAGCTTCCATTTTCGCCCACGGCCCTCCTGCACAGCTGCTATTACCAGCCTAAAAGGTCAGTAGCACAGCTAGCAGTTCCCCTTGTGGCATGAAGAAAACGGCCCCCTCAGTCCCTCTATTTATAGCGCAAATTCGCGCCTTTTGCGAGACCAAGGCGGCAAATCACTAAACGGCACGCGCGCACCCCGAAATTTATAACTTATATAACACAGCTTTTTTTTTTTTTTTTTGAAGACTTCCTAGCCTGAACTTTTGAACCCTCCTATCTAACTAATAAGTGACCTTTCTGTGAACCCTAGCTCCTATCCCCACAACTACATGCCGCCCTGTGCTAAATCTAACCTATTGTCAAACTTATCTACACTCTTAACTTCAATAAAATTACACCAGCATTTCCATGCTCTCCATGTCCCTTTCGACAAAGACTGAGAAATTAAAGAACTTATCTGGGAGAAGTTAAGTCCCATACACTGCCCGGAACCACCAGCCCTTCCTTCTCCGCATGCGGCGCCAACATTCTGAAACTCTTGAAATCGAAATGTGAAAGAGCATCAGCTATTAAATTCTTTTTGCCAGCAATATGTCTCGCTTTTAACCATATATTAAAAACTAAGCATAAATATACCAAACGTCTTAAAACATGTATAACCGGCAATGATTTAGCTTTTAACGTATTAATAACCCAGACCACCCCCATATTGTCGCAATGCAAAAGTAATCTTTTATTCTTCCATTGACTACCCCAACATTCCAGTGCCACGACCACCGGAAACAACTCCAGCAGAACCATATTTCTGGTCCAACCTGCTTGTATTCACTCAATAGGCCATTGATCCACAGCCCATTTTCCTTGCCAATATATCCCAAAACCCGTCGCCCCTGCCGCATCCGTAAAAAATTGCAATTGATCATTGCTAATGAATTCATCCTGCCATATAGCTGCTCCATTAAATTTATCCAAAAATAGTTTCCAAACCGCTAAATCTTCCCTAATCTGCTTAGACACTCTGACCCTGTGATAATGTTCTTTTTTACCCGCAATACCTTTACCAATCATTCTGGAAAAAACTCTGCCCATTGGCAATACCCTTGAAGCAAAATTCAATAAACCCAATAAAGATTGAAAACATCTAACAGTAACTTTTTTATAACGCAAAATAAAATTAATCATCCATTTTAACTTCTTAATCTTATCATCAGGTAACCGGAAAATCATTTTTTCTGTGTCAATCTCTATACCTAAGAATTGCAATTTAGTAGTTGGATACACTGTTTTATCTACTGCTAACGGAACGCCAAAATACTCTGAAAGCACCATAAAAGAATTTAGCAACTTCAAACAATCCATACTACCTGCTTTACCTAAAAATAAAAAATCATCAAGATAGTGAATAACATAAACCAAACCAGAAACTTGAATAACAGACCACTCTAAAAATGAAGAAAAGGCTTCAAAATAAAAACAAGAAACCGCACAACCCATAGGCAAACACTTATCAAAATAAAAATTACCTTCAAACTGAAAACCCAGCGAACCAAAGCAAGATGGGTGAATAGGCAAGAGCCTAAAAGCTGCCTCTATGTCCACCTTAGCCAGCAATGTATTCTTACCCAAATATCTGACCCATTTTAATGCGTCTTCAAAAGAAGCATAATGTACCGGGAATTCACATTTGTTTACTTCATCATTCAAAGATTTACCTTTTGGGAAAGATAAATGATGTATTAACCTAAAAGCCACTTTTTCTTTTTTGGGAACCGAACCAAGCGGGGATAGCCTGAAATTAACAAACGGTGGTACCAGAAAGGGGCCCTCAAACCTTCCTAAACTTAATTCCTTTTTAATTTTTTCTTTAGCCACCTCTTTATTGTCCTCTACAGACCGCAAATTTTTAACCCAGATACATTCCCCTTCTTCACACACCGGTACCCTGAAACCCTCAGAAAAACCTGAAAGAAGTAATTTAGCTTTCTGCCTGCTTGGGTACTGGTCTAAAAAGGGACGCATTCTTAACCACCTCACTGGCGTCTCCGCTTTTTTGAACCTGTTCTTTTTGCTGATGCCTCCGAAAACAACTAAGAGCCGGGTGGTTACCTGAACAAATTGTGCATTCATGTTTAAACTTACAAGAATTCGGCCACTTGCATTGTGACTCATTAAATGACTAGCATATACCCTTATTACGCTGTTGCACAAAATTCTGAGGTCTTGGCATTACAGCCGACCTTTGAGGGAGCATCGTACTAATCCAAGTACCTACATCCTTCATACCCCAACTCAAATTTTTATGAACAGATAACTTTTGCCTAAAAACTTCATCATAGTTAAACCATGCTAATCCACCAAAGTTCTTATACGCTTCCAAAACCGATTCAATATGCTGAAAAAGCCCAGAACTCTTATCATTATGCTTCTCACAATACACACTGGCATATATACAAAAAGCCTGCAACCAATTGTTGAAGGACCTAGCTACTGGTCTACGCCTGTCTTCATCCTTTTCATTTTTACTTAAAAATTCCTTAGAAGCAGGTAATAACGATAAAATATCAACATACTCATTATCCCATATTTTTTCTTTTAACCCATTACTCAAGTGAAAACCCAAAGGTGATACTTCACAAGACATAGATTCTTTCATATAACACTCATTAATAACATTCTTTTTAACATTAACAGACTTCTCCCAAGCCTGAGCAGGGCTAGCACCTTGCAAATCTTTTAAACAGCCCACTAAGGAACCCACCAGCTCATTTAATTTAGATAAATTATCTTTTGAGTACTCACCCCTGCTAGACCCAGCTCTGCCTTTTTCTTGAGCACTGTTCAATTCTTCCTGTTGCTGAGAAGGACCGGGTACTGCCAGTTCCAGACGCGCATACTGGTCCTGAATCACGTCCTCTTCTTCCTCCTGCCGCTGGAAACGCTGCTTACTCTTCATATTCACCCCTCCTCTCGTAGGAGATCGAGAAAGGGGTCTTTTCTTCTTGGAAGCCGGCTTTTTGCCTTTGTTTCCGCGTTCCTCGCGTTCCGGAGATTTCAAGCATCTTCTACTGCTTGATCTCCGTGACCTCACAGCAGGGAAACCTGACACTGCGTCCAGCTGCCACGATAATTCTGTCAACTCCCGCGATGATTCATGTAGCAAGCCCGGCACCAGCAGAGAAGATACATTAAGCTGAGGCTCCACCTCCGTGACAACTTCTTCTTCACAGCCGAGCCAGCCATCTTCAGTATGCCCGTCCAAGCAGCTCTGCAACCATGCTTCTCCTCCTCTTTCCATCGCTTTTTCTCTGAGTTTTTCCAAAAGAGCTTCCATTTTCGCCCGCGGCTCTCCTGCACAGCTGCTATTACCAGCCTAAAAGGTCAGTAGCACAGCCAGCAGTTCGCCTTGTGGCATGAAGAAAACGGCCCCCTCAGTCCCTCTATTTATAGCGCAAATTCGCGCCCTTTGCACAGCGCGAGGCGTCCTCGAGACGCCTCGAGACCAAGGCGGCAAATCACTAAACGGCACGCGCGCACCCCGAAATTTCTAACTTATATAACACAGCTTTTTTTTTTTTTTTTTAAGACTTCCTAGCCTGAACTTTTGAACCCTCCTATCTAACTAATAGGTGACCTTTCTGTGAACCCTAGCTCCTATCCCCACAACTACATGCCGCCCTGTGCTATTTAGGCAGCAGGGCTCTACATTTCTGGAGGCAGAGTGGCATAAAGGGGGTTAAAAGTCATATCATGGGGCACTCTGCCTCCAGAAAAGC
Organism: Spea hammondii; assembly: GCA_029215755.1. Lineage (NCBI taxonomy): Eukaryota > Metazoa > Chordata > Amphibia > Anura > Pelobatidae > Spea > Spea hammondii. The sequence continues at coordinate 119,456,055 of JARDYJ010000002.1, forward strand.
CTTATGCCCTCATATAACACTCCCCCCCCCGGCTTACCAGAGAAAACCTCCTGAGATACCAGCAGCCACAAAAAAAGAGATCGAGTACCATTAGTGGTAACCTACAATCCACAAATGGAAGCCCAACGCAAGATCTCTAAGGAACTCCAAGCAATCTTGCACACTGATGAAAGACTTCGGACGATATTCCCACATCCCCCACTGCTTTCATTCAAACAGCCTCCCAACCTCAAACAATGGATGGTGAAGAGTACCCTTCACAGGCAAACAGCAAATGGTACCTTTCCCTGCCAACAAAAGAGGTGTGAGACCTGTGCACACATCCACACCACAGATGAAATACCAATACCAGGATCACATTTACACCACAAAATCAATAGCTGTTTTACATGCAAATCCTCCAACGTGGTGTACCTCATTATGTGTGTTAAATGCCCAACGGTGATGTATGTGGGCGAAACAGGCCAAGCATTACACAAACGGTTTAATTCCCACAGACATACCTTCAACCAGAAAAAAATAGATACACCTGCATTTCTGTCAGCCTGGAGACAGCATACCACAAATAAAGTCGCTCAGCACCCCAGTAGTTAAGTGAGGTGTATTTAATTCAGCAACAAAGGCAATGTTTTGACCTTATGGTCTTTATCGAGCCATGCTGTTTTACTATTTCTACATTAGACACAGCATACGGGATGTGAAGCTCTTAGTACTGATGGGATAATTTTGCACCCAGAGGGTGAGAAAAATCTGGGAGGACAATTTAATACCATACTTACTGGGCTCAATAGAGACAGAGAATTAATCTCCCCTATTACAACATTACAAATCATTAATCCTCTCACAACTTATTCCTGCTAACATTTGACAACGTTGTGGATCTTGCATGTGTCAAATAGTTTTATGATCCCTCAAACCAGGGAGTAAACTGACCAAAGATGGTCTGACTTAACTGTATATATCTATATAGGAAAGGACCTTACAACTTGGTCTTGAATGCTTGCAATTAAACTCTCAGTTAGCCAATAAATGGTATCATTTTAACTATAGTTTTCTTATGTTGCTGTAATACTCTGAACACACGACAGAATCACTAATGAAGTTGTTTTCTTTTGAAATCTGTATAGCTTTTTTTGCAGCTGTCCTGCAAAATTATTTTTAGACACATTGAATGGCAAACCAAAGCCCCCTGTTTCTAAGACGGTGTTTAGCTATAACATACATCCATTCAGCAGAGAGGTTAAATCCTTAATATTCCCACACATCTTAAATTTATTGCATAGAGATTGAGTCATGTGACCAAAAGTTTTATTCTTCTTGTCTTGAACAACTGATTTTTAATTGCTACAGCATGTTCCATTATATTGAAATGGTAAATCTGTAATAGCCTGGGGTAGTTTGAAATAATGTTTTGAGTATACACAAATAAGTTAGCATTGATCTGTTTGACATTCTGCACATTTTTATTTTAATTTCTTTTGTTTATTCGCCTTGGGCTATTTGAATAACTGTGTGATCATGATGATTCATGAAACACACTGATGGATTTTTTCAAGAGTAACTGACATTGATTAATATATATGCTAAGAAACATTGCAGTTATAAATGCATATCAATGAGTAAGCCTCTCCGTAAAGAGAAAGTCCCTTGGCAGTTTTATTTCTGATAGGAAGCTCATTTAACAAAACAAATTCCTCTAGTTAAAAAATAACTATTACTGTGTTCTTTTGAAAGTTGTCTTGGTTTAAATTTATTGATTTCAGAGCAAATGACTAAAAGTTACAGGACTAAACTAATGCATGATGAAACGCTTAGACTCTTAATTTTTTTCTGATTTATTTTTTCATACCAACATCAACAGAGCAATTCAAAGAGATAATCTATGTATTTCCGAGTAAGTATTGTGTATACCAACTGAAATTTCGCAATAACATCCCTTGAAAAAGTAATTACTATAGTGCATTCTCTACCTTGCTGTTTTAACCCCTGTTTTAACCCTGTATCATAACATTTACTTCTTTTAAACTTGCTTGGTCAGAAATGCTTTTGACTTGATAAAGGGAAGACTCCCGAAAGCTTGTCTATTATTTTTTTTTTTAATACTGTTAGTCGAATAAAAAAGGTATTACAAGATTGTGCAATATTCTGTTATTTTGCACTCGTATACACTGGACTAATACAGCTACTCCAAACTACAGTACATTCATCAGAAAACACAAAAAAAGAACAAACAAAGTGATACTGTGTGCTTTATTGATTTTTCTGATAACCAATGTGTATCCAAACTTTTTATACAATTTGTTTTCCAATGGAATTCCAAATGTTTCACTTTTGTTCAACATATATTGACCGGGCCATCGCAACACATTGATACTTTTCTTTTTCCGTCATTCTGTTGTAGATTTGCTAGTGTGCTTGTCGGACAGATGACTTCATATTTGACTCTAGAATACTTTTGTATACAGAAGAGTTCATGGTTGACTCAATGACTGCAAGGTTCCCAGATCCTGTGGTTTGTTCAGAATCAAGCTTTCCCCTTCCAAACAAACCATATTTGTTCAGTCTTCTGTTTTTTTTTTTTTGGAGCTCCTTGGTCCAGCATTCCGTACTAGGAAGCAGCGGAAGCAGACTAAATCCCCCCCCCATGAGAGGGCCGGATCTTCGAGACCTCACCCCAAAGGGTGAGACTCCTTTGAACTTCAGGTCACTCCCGCAAGGACAGAGAGAGGGGCCATAAGGTTCCCTACCCTCCTCCAACAAAAACAAGCTTCACTGCCCCTTTTTAGAAAAAAGAAAACAGTGTCCAAAAAAACGCAGTGCCGAAAAACGTGTCCAAATCATAGTGATGGCCTCGCCATGAGTTCGTCATCGTGAAATCCAAATCAAATTAATGGGCACTCGTGAGTAAAAACAAAGTGATGAATAAATTAAATAAATAAGGGCTAGCCATTTCTGGCCCAGCCGGATTCAAAAATATGCTTGTCTTCTTCTAACTGTACTTTTGTGAACTTTAAAATGTAATATGCTAACTGAGGTCTGTAGAGTCTGATATGTAGCTGCTTGTTTTTTTGCAATTTCTCTGTGTTACATGGTGTGACCTTGGGGGAAATTTGCTGGGACTTCTGGGAAGATTTGCAACTGTCTTGAAAAATCTTTCTCACTGTAGAATGACAGGCTTTAAATTGTTTAGAAATGGCCTCATAACCCTTCCCAGATTAATGGGCAGCAACACCTAAAAGGTGATGATTGTTGACCTTATTTGCATGCACCTACCCAGAATCCTTTGTGGTTGTGGCAGCACCATGATATTTCTGAGCGAAAAACAAGCCTTCTGGCTTGTCTGGTGTCTGTAGGTGAGTGTTCAATAATGCTTCTACTACCCCTTAATTTTAGGTAGAAGGGTTCCCATCACCTTTACCCACCATAACTAATGTAATGGTATTTCTCGTGCTACCCCAAGCCTCAAGTATAAAGCCAGTATCACAACCTCATGCTGATGAGTCTCGTTAAGGATGAAAAAGGTTGACAATGAGTGTTTTGGCTAAGATCAAGTGCATACCTACGAATGAGGGAAAGCTTGGTCTTGTGGCTTTAGGGCTAGAAACGCAAGAAGCTCTGAGGCTATTTTTAGATCCCCAGTCTTTGGTCCAGGAGTACGGGTCTAAGTGTGAGGTTAAGCACACTGAACCTTTTCATGTGTCACCTGCTGGTAAGCACCTTTACCACCTTGGGCATCTACACGCCCCTTTTTTGTATGCACTGGCCCCAGCCTCCTGGGTGCGATGCATATGGACAATTTCTTATCACACCAGCTGGTAAGGCTGGGGCTTCCATTGGGAGCATTTTGTATATAGTTTTGTCCCATGAATTTTTTTTGTACTTTTTGATATATTTTTTGTATTGAAATTTTATTGATGCAGGACACAACACTGAAAAGCCATGGTGGAGCCGGGTCCCCTAAAGGTCCGGCTTTTCTGGTGAGGAGGGGATTTAGATAGCTCTTCTGAGCAGCCCCTCCTCCTCCAAACGACAATTTCAGTGGCCCCAACCCTTGCGGGAAGGGGCCAAGAAGATCCGGCCCTCCTGCAGGCCTTGTGGCCGGGGAGGGAAGGAAGGGGTCACATATCCTTGGGGAGTGCAACCCCTGAAGAAATCAAAGAAGGGGATCTGGTGTCCACTGTGGCCTTATGGCACTGGCACTTTTTTCAGTTTTTTTTACACTGAAGCACGAACCTCGGGTCCATGAGTGGTGATCTGTTTACTGCGTCTCTTACCCGAGTTTTGTCTAAAGGCTGTCTTGTACAGCGGGCCTTTACTTGCAAGTGATCCATGTATAAAGTGTATATAGAGGCAAATGGTGATTATTGTTGACCTTATTTGCATGTGCCTACCCAGAATCCCTTGTGGTTGTGGCAGCACCATGAGACTTTTGAGGGAAAAACAAGCCTTCTGGCCTTCTCCCAGCAAGGGAGGCAAAGGCATGCCTGACATCCCTACCACGCTGAGGGCTTTCTTTGTGTGCAACTGCATGCACAGGATTCTCAGAGATGTAGTGAAAGGCTCTGCTGGAAACTCCATGTCTCACTTCTTCCTACTGCCCATGTGGAGGCAGCTCCGTCCCTTAAGGGATCACCAACTGGAGGGAGTTAAACCAGACCTGTGGTCACCCCGTGTAATCCACAAGCACATCAGAGCCAAAGTCACTATCGAGAACATCCCAGGGCTCTCTGTTGCCACAGCCAGGACTGTTTGGGCTAATGTGGCATCGAGCAGGCTAACCAACAGGCATAAAGACATTGCATGGATGGCCATTCAGGGATGCCTCCCCCTAAGGACATTTATGCATGCCAGGGGGCTGTGCAGATATAGACACTGCCCACAGTGCATTGTGGAGGAGGAGACTTCCCTTCACTTGTTCTCGCAGTGCCCATTTGCACAGGCTTTGTTTAGAGCCCTGGAGCTGGATCTCAAGGACTCTATCGAGAGAAAGTACCTGTCCTACCACTCTGTACTTTACGGACTTTTTCTAGGAACATACAGAGAGAGCGCCATTGACGATGCTTGGCGTCTCATGTGTGTAAAGGACGCTCTATGGTTTTCCAGGAACCACCTGGTGTTGAGGAGGGAGCAGGTCATAGTCCGTGACTGCCGCAGGCGTATCCATAGCCTGCTGAGAAATTACTCTCTCAAGGACAGTCTAGAGGCTGAAGACTAGCCCCATTCTCCTCAGCCCTCTTTATTCTCCCCTTTATTTAACCCTGTAAGTGCCAAAACAAATGAAAATACCAGGCATATGAGGTGTTTCCAAAAACAGGACAAATACCTAAATATACTTTTGGAGTTTTTTTCCATTTGCACTGGTTATATATAGTTTTTATAGGTGAAACTGTGAAAATATTTCCTTTCTTTCCTAATTTCCCCCAAATTTTTAGATATTATTCATACTTAATGATGGTTTATATATATATATATATAATTATTTCAAAAGAAAGCCCTACTTGTGCTAAAAAAACAATATGATTTGTGTGGGTACACTAATTGAGAAGAGAGAATTTACAGTTGAAGAAAGACATAGCAAAAACACAAAAACGGCTCTGGTCTTTTAGCGCAAACGTGGTAAAAAAAACAGTCATGAAGGGGTTTATGTAGCTTTTTTGTTTATTTTAAAAAGCTGTGTTGAATGGGGACTCTCTTTTAAGTTTGCCTTCTTTCTGTTTCCTGTGTGTATCAGCAGATTTATATATTTTATATTATTGTTTTTTCTTCAAACACATTTTACTTTACTTTGTATCACATAGTTATTTCACAGGAATAATGCATTAGTCTTCTGTTTGGAAGCAAACACCCACCTTGGCATATATAGTTTAGAGCCTGGCAAAAAATGTATTGTTGGAGTTTGATTAGAGAAAAAGACAAATACAAAAGAAGGCATATATTCCATCCTGCGTGGTCACTTTTGTCTGCTGTCCCATCTTGAGCCCTCAGTTGTGCTTCCTAGGTACCTCTGACCATCTATCTGTGGAAAGATGTGCATAAACAACATACAAATGTCACATTTATGCATTTGAAATGCTCTTGACATTGTGACAACACTTCAATATCAATTAAAACTTGAGATTTTCTGTATTAAAAAAGGAAGAAAATGAACCAGACTGTTTTTCTGCTTCTAAAGACTCCTACTTCAAAATGCAGTTATCATAGTTTTGTTCAGAAAAGGGAAAACTAAGTGTAAACAGCTTTCTTCATGAAATGCAAAATTTTGAAGAGTCATAATTACTGTACACACTTTATTATAAAGCATATGAGTGGGTGGACAGCAGAGGAAGGAAAGGAGCCTACAGAAAAAAGACTTCCCATCTACAGTATGAATACAAGAACCACCGTAATTCTCTTTATCACTAGTCCTTATGCTAGTAGTTTATATGAGTTCACATACATTGTGGTTTATCATCAAGTTTTTCTGAAACATGACTCTGAGCCTGGAGTGAAAATAAATAATTGACCAGCAAACATATGAAACATAAAAAAAGAAAAAAATACACAACTGGTAAAATTCCTATTTGTTAAAAAATAAAAATAACTACTATAGAAAATCAGTAAGTAAATTAACATTCCTTTATTTTATATGTTTTATTATTTTCATTTCTTTTCATTTTTACAATGGTTGCATTACATTTTGTGCTTTGTTTATGTTTGGACTATTCATCTACCTACAGGTGAATTTATTTCTTATTACCTTTCATTAATGCTTCAACTGCAGAGTGATGATTTTGGGTCAGGCCCAATAGGAGACTCATTTTATTTAAGCCATGATTGAAGGTAGGATAGTAAAACTAGGAGAAACATTTGGGTTTAACCCCACTCTTTATTAAATGTTATGGCACAAGTTCGCTCTTAAAATAAGGTATTGCGTGTTTTTTTTCATCTAGATATATGTGGATTGAGGAGTGGCAGCTCATTTACTAAACACAGCACTTTATGAATATTATTGTTTGTTTCTTTTCTAAGTTTTGTTTGGGGAATAATTATGAATTGTGATGACTAAAACCAAAATGTATATTTAAAATGCACAGAAAAAATGTTTATTAATATATTAGTATGTATGAGTATGTTTCTGGATGTTTGTGTATGTTAGTATATGTTTGTAAGTATGTATGTATGTAAGTCATCTTAGTGTTTGTTGTTGGATAGTGTGTGCATGTATATAAGAGTTGTGTTAGCATGTATGTATGGTGGTATGTGTTTTACTGTATGACATTTGCATGAGTGTGTATATCCGCATGTAGTGTTAGAGTGTGTGTATAGGTATATGGGGTAAGCATGCCTGTGTATGAGTGTTAGCATGTGTGTGTTAATGTTTGTGAGGGTATGATGCAAGTGTGTATCTGTTACGGAATGGTGGTATATATATAGTGTGTAAGTGTATGGTGTTAGCATGAGTGATGGGTGTTGGTATTTGGTGTTATATCGTGAGCTTGTGTGTCAGCATATGGTGGAGTATCATAAGTAGGCCTAGGGTTAGCCTTACCTGGAAGGGGGAGAAGAGGAGCATGAGAAACGTGCGTGTGTGTGTGTGTGTAAGTGTACAGTGGTAGAATGAGTGATTGTTAAACGCAGTTTACGTTTGCGTTTACTAGTTACTTATTTGTATGCACATTCATTTTGTGAACAAATTAATCAAATTATATTTTCCAACTTTTTAAAAATCCCTGATTTAAGATGTTTATTTCTTTTAGAACTCATAGTTTATTATTTATCTAAACAGTTTGTTACATAGAAAGTGGTCAAAATGAAGGACTGCAGTTGATTAAAATATGGTTACGTGAAAACATTTGGTTTTAACCGCTGCTAGAAAAAAGGCAGATTTGATTATTAGTTCAGATAGTAAAAGAAATCTCTTCTGATAGTTATATTGTTATACATGCAAGTCAAGTGATCAGATGTGTGGGTGTATGTGTGGGTGCATCACTAAGTATTACAAGAATTTTCTCCCACGTCAAAAATACACAAGCACAAAAGAACATGTTCTGATCATTTGATAATTTAGTTTCTTTATTATGCAGTGTAATCTGTTCCGTTCAAGAGCTACGTTTTCTTGCACTTGTTTTTAAGCCACTTGCCTAATTTGTAATTTAATTCTTAGTTTTTTGGCCTGTACCATTCTGTAGTATAAATAGACAAAAAATCTATAGATGTAAGATAGATGTAAGATTTCTTAACTATACTTCAGATTGGAAGTGATGTACTGATAATCTTATTAAAAAGACCATATTTAATAAAAGGTCAAATATTATATCTTAGTTAAAACCTGTTTTATTCTAATTAGTTTTTTCAATGGAATTAAATAGCTAATGCGACTGTTAAGACATTTTTAAACAAAAATAATTTTGCATCAATATTTTTTGTTTCAATTGGGGATCAATATATTTATGTTTTTAGTGTATAAGGATAGCCTATTCTATTAAATACAAAGCTAAGCTTAGGGATCAAAATGAGCTATTAGATGTGAAAAACAGATGCAAGGGCTAACATTGCCCAGTTAATAAAACAATAACTTTTATTTAAAAAAAGTTGAGAGACAAGTAAATAAGAATACAAATTCAAGCTAACTCTCCCAATGAATGTTTCTGTTTAGTTTGTATAGAGGAACAGTAAGGCCTGTGTTAGAAAAAATAAGTAGTGAGACGTGTAACACAAGCATGCTTGAATAGGAAGACATTATATTTCAACCTTCAAAGGCAGAGAATGTGGATGAAAGTGTGATGAGAGTGTGAGAGTCTGCAAGTTTCTGAGGAAAATTCGACTGGAAATTTTGGTTAGTTTGTATGAATCCGATCACACAAGTCTAGCATCTTATCTGATGAGAACAGTGTAGGAAGACATCCCTTTACAAAATTATCCAAATGGCTAGGGAATTTAATAAATAAGATAATTGGTTGATAATGTGGCAGCTGTATTTCATTAATAATAATTATAATTGATAAAATCAATTGATTTATATAATGCAGTCAAATTCTGAATTCTTTTATAATGTAAACTAGTGCATTATTATTATTATTATTATTGTTTTATATAACGCCATCAAATTCCGTAGCGTTGTACAATGGGTGGACAGGACACAACAAGTAGTATGTAACATAACAATTTGACTTACAGAGACAACAGGTGAGGAGGGCCCTGCACAAACAAGCTTACAAACTAGAGGGGTTTAGGGTGTATTATACAATAGGTAAAAGTGCCGTTGTTAGGGATAGACCAGCCACACTAGTAAAAGTATTGCAGGAGAGGGACTAGCAATCAAAGGAAAGGATAGAAGGAGATCATTGGATGAGCGGAGAGACCAGTTAGGAGTGTATTTGGAGATGAGTGATGAGATGTAGGAAGAGGAACCACTGTGAAGGGCTTTGAAAGTAAGGCTAAGTGAAGAGACTGACAGAGGGGAGAGGTGTTAGTGAAGCAATGGGAGAAGAAGATAAGTCTGGCAGCAGCATTCATGGTGGATTGTAGAGGGGTGAGACAGTTAAGAGGGAGAGCAGCTAAGACAGAGTTACAATAATTAAGGTGGGAGATAATAAGGGCATGGACAAGAGCCTTAGTTGCACCCTGTGTTAGGAAGGGACGGATGCGGGCAATGTTTTTAAGATGGAGACAGCAGATTTTAGAGACAGACTGAATGTGGGGGGTGGACGAAAGGTCGGAGTTAAGGCATGACAGCGGGCATGAGGAGACAGGGAGATGATAGCACCATTAGCATTGAGGGAAACTGATGGGGAAATCTTGGTGTTGGAGGGAGAGAAGATGAGGAGTTCGGTTTTGGAGAGATTAAGTTTTAGGAAACGTGCAGACATCCAGGTAGAGACATAACAATTTGGAGTTACAGAAACACCCCCCATTTTCTGGGGGGTGAGGGCAGAGGCGTATATAGGGTATGGCAGCCATGGCACGTGCCATGGGCGCCATCCCAAGGGGGGCGCCGGTGAGCGGCTTTTAAATGCCGCTCACCGGCATTTTTTTTTATTTTTTTTTGATGCGGAGGAGAGAGAGGGGCGCCTAGCAACCGCTCGGCGCCCCTCATTCTCCTCCACGAGCCCTCTACCCCCATCCCGGTGCCGGCATTTCATGCAGAGCGCCGCAATATGAAATGCCGGCACCAGCGAGCGGCTTTTAAACACTGATGCGGAGGAGATCAGTGTTTAAAAGCCGCTCGCTGGTGCCCGCTGCTTCACTGCTGGGCGCCGAAATATGACGTCACATTACGGCGCTCAGCAGTGAAGCAGCGGGCACCAGCGAGCGGTGCAGGAAGACAGCAACATCGTGCTCCCGTCGCTGGACTTCAAGGTGAGGGGGGGGGTTTAAAAGTGATAAGGGGGGGTTAAAAAGTGATAAGGGGGGGTTAAAAAGTGATAAGGGGGGGTTAAAAAGTGGTAAGGGAGGGGGTTAAAAAGTGATAAGGGAGGGGGTTAAAAAGTGGTAAGGGAGGGGGTTAAAAAGTGGTAAGGGAGGGAGGGGGTTAAAAAGTGGTAAGGGAGGGAGGGGGTTAAAAAGTGGTGAGGGAGGGAGGGGGTTAAAAAGTGGTGAGGGAGGGAGGGAGGGGGTTAAAAAGTGGTGAGTGAGGGAGGGGGTTAAAAAGTGGTGAGTGAGGGAGGGGGTTAAAAAGTGGTGAGGGAGGGAGGGAGGGGGTTAAAAAGTGGTAAGGGAGGGAGGGAGTTAAAAAGTGGTAAGGGAGGGAGGGGGTGGGTTAAAAAGTGATGAGGGAGGGAGGGGGTTAAAAAGTGATGAGGGAGGGAGGTAGATATAAGTAAAGAGTGTGCATTAATGTGTGGATGCATTGAGTGAATGAGAGAGAGCATGAGTTAATGTGTGGATGAGTTGTCTGAATGAGGGCGAGCATGAGTTAATGTGTGGATGCATTGAGTGAATGAGGGAGAGCATGAGTTAATGTGTGGATGAGTTCTCTGAATTAAAGTGTGAATTAGTGAGTGACTGTAAAAGTGTTTGTGTGTATCATAGATGTATAATTGTGGAAGGGCAAAGATGGCACTAGCAGGAGGTTTGAGCCTTGGGGACCGAGATGGCACAGGCAGGGTGTATATGGGACAAAGATGGCACTGGCCGGACTGTTTGGGGACAAAGTTGACTTGTGGTGGACTATTTGGGGACAAAGATGGCAAATCTTATGTGTGTAATCTGGGTGCTGGTCAGGTTCTATGTGGACAGTGTGGACGCCAGGGCTGGCTTTGGGGTGCAACCTGTGATCTATGCCTGTAATTTAGGGGGTTTTAAATATACCTTTAATGTCGTGTTTTTATGTGAATTCCAATTGATCTTTACCTGCAAAGCTGGGTTTTTGTGTTATGCTGTAGATCCATATCTGCTATGCTATGTTTCCATACATTAACATAGTAACATAGTTCATAAGGTTGAAAAAAGACCAAAGTCCATCAAGTTCAACCTATATACATATTGTGTCCCTACTGTGTTGATCCAGAGGAAGGCAAAAAACCCTTATGAAGCAGATGCCAATTGCCCCATACCAGGGGGAAAATTCCTTCCCGACTCCAAATATGGCAATCAGAATAAATCCCTGGATCAACGTTCTGTCCCTATTAATCTAATATCCATAACTTGTAATATTATTGCTTTCAAGAAACACGTCCAGGCTCCTTTTGAACTCTTTTATTGAGTTTGCCATAACCACTTCCTCTGGCAGAGAGTTCCATAATCTCACCGCTCTTACTGTAAAGAACCCCCGTCTGTGCTGGTGTAGAAACCTTCTTTCCTCCAACCGTAGAGGATGTCCCCTTGTTATAGATACAGTCCTGGGTATAAATAGGTCCTGGGAGTGATCTCTGTACTGTCCCCTTATATATTTATACATAGTTATTAAATCCCCCCTAAGCCGTCTTTTTTCCAAACTAAATAACCCTAATTCTGATAATCTTTCTGGGTACTGTAGTCCTCCCATTCCCCTTATTACTCTGGTTGCCCGTCTTTGAACCCTCTCCAGCTCCACTATATCTTTCTTGTACACTGGTGCCCAGTACTGTACACAGTATTCCATGTGTGGTCTGACTAGTGATTTGTACAGTGGTAGAATTATTTCCTTGTGGTGGGAATCTATGCCCCTTTTGATGCACCCCATGATTTTATTTGCCTTAGCAGCAGCTGCCTGACACTGGTCGCTACAGGTAAATTTACTGTTAACTAAAACTCCTAAGTCCTTTTCCATGTCAGTCGTCCCCAGTGTTTTCCCATTTAATACATATTCCCAGCCTGGATTTTTCTTCCCCATGTGCATAACCTTACATTTATCTGTGTTGAACCTCATCTGCCACATCCCAGCCCAAGCCTCCAACCTATGCAGATCCATTTGTAATCGTGCACTGTCCTCTATTGTGTTAACCACGTTACAGAGCTTAGTATCGTCTGCAAAGATTGATACTTTACTATACAATCCCTCTACAAGGTCATTAATAAATATATTAAAAAGAATAGGACCCAAAACTGACCCCTGTGGTACCCCACTAGCAACAGTAACCCACTCAGAGTATGTACCATTAATAACCACCCTCTGTTTCCTATCACTGAGCCAGTTACTTACCCACATACACACATTCTCCCCCAGCCCAAGCATTCTCATTTTATGTACCAGCCTTTTATGTGGCACCGTATCAAATGCTTTGGAAAAATCAAGATATACGACATCCAGCGATTCACCCCGATCCAGTCTTGAGCTCACCTCCTCATAAAAGCTGATCAGGTTAGTTTGACAGGACCGATCCCTTGTAAACCCATGCTGATATGGAGTCATACACTTATTTTCATTGAGATACTCCAAAATAGCATCTCTTAGGAAACCCTCAAACAGTTTACACACAACAGAAGTTAAACTAACAGGCCTATAATTCCCCGGGTCACTTTTTGTCCCCTTTTTGAATATTGGCACAACATTTGCTATGCGCCAGTCCTGGGGAACAGACCCTGTCACTATAGAGTCCTTGAATATTAGAAATAGGGGTCTGTCTATTACATTACTTAACTCCCTTAGAACGCGGGGGTGAATGCCATCTGGACCTGGTGATTTGTCTATTTTGATTTTTTTTAGGCGGCACTGCACTTCTTCCTGGGTTAGACAGGCGACATGTACTGGGGCAGTTATCTCATCCTGCTGTATATTACCTGGCATTTCATTTTCCTCTGTGAATACAGCAGAGAAAAATATATTTAATAGATTAGCTTTTTCCTGATCCCCGTCTATAACTTCTCCCTCATTACTTTTTAAGGGGCCAACGCTTTCATTTTTAACCTTTTTACTATTTATATAGTTAAAGAACATTTTGGGGTTTGTCTTACTCTCTTTGGCAATGAGTCTTTCTGTCTCCACTTTTGCTGCTTTTATCTGATTTTTACATATTTTATTTTTTTCCCGATAGCTTTTTAGTGCTTCTTCACTGCCTTCCTGTTTTAGTAGCTTAAATGCCTTTTTTTTGCCATTTATTACCCCCTTTACATTTTTATTTATCCACATTGGTTTTCTCTTGTTCCTGACTCTTTTATTCCCATACGGTATGTACCTTTCACAGTGAGAATTTAAGATATCCTTAAAAATCTCCCATTGAGTGTCTGTACTCTTGTTTTTGAGGACATTTTCCCAATTTACAGTGTTAAGGGCTTCTCTTAGTTGATCAAACTTTGCCTTCCTAAAGTTCATGGTTCTTGTGGCTCCTCTAAGAGTTCCCTTATTGAAGGACAAGTTATAATGTATCATATTGTGATCACTATTTCCTAGATGCCCCCTGACCTGCACATTAGTTACTCTGTCAGGTCTGTTGGTTAATATTAAGTCCAGTAGGGCGCTCCCTCTGGTCGGGTCCTGTACCATTTGGGACAGATAATTATCCTTACTTATAGTCAGAAACCGGTTTCCTTTATGAGATTCACAGGTCTCTGTTTCCCAGTTTATGTCGGGATAGTTAAAGTCCCCCATAATAACCACCTCATTGTGATTTGCTGCCTTGTTTATTTGCTTTAATAATTGATCTTCTGCTGCTTCCATTATATTTGGTGGCTTATAGCAAACCCCGATCAGTATTTTATTATTTTTCTTTCCATATACTTCTATCCATAATGACTCCACATTATCATTTCCCTCACATATATTCTCCCGCAGTGTGGCCTTTAGGCTGGACTTTACATAAAGGCAAACTCCTCCCCCTTTTCGTTTTTTTCGATCCTTCCTGAATAGACTATAACCCTGTATGTTAACCGCCCAGTCATAGCTATCATCCAACCATGTCTCTGTTATACCCACTATGTCATAGTTTTCTTCAGACATTATTAACTCCAGTTCGTCAGTTTTATTGGTCAGACTTCTGGCATTAGTAAGCATACAATTTAGAGGTGTATGGTTTTTTTCCCTATGAAGCCTATCCCTATTGACTATTCTAACCCCTCCCTCCGTTCCACCCCCAGGTACATTTATAAGCCCCAGCTTTCTATCTACACTATCTTCCCCTTCTATATTGTAGTTTCCCTCCCCCCCTTTACCTAGTTTAAACACTCCTCCACCCTTCTGGCCATCTTCTCCCCGAGCATAGCTGCACCCTCCCCATTGAGGTGCAGCCCGTCCCTACCGTAGAGCCTGTATCCGACAGAGAAGTCGGCCCAGTTCTCCATGAACCCAAACCCCTCCTTCCTACACCAGCTTCTGAGCCACTTGTTTAGCTCCCTAATCTCCCGCTGCCTCTCTGGTGTGGCACGTGGTACAGGTAATATTTCAGAAAATACTACCTTGGAGGTCCTTGCCTTAAGCTTGCTACCTAAGTCCCTGAAATCATTTTTAAGGACACTCCGCCTACCTCTCACTTTGTCATTGGTGCCAATGTGCACCATGACTGCTGGGTCTTCTCCAGCCCCCCCCAGTAATCTGTCAACCCGATCCGCGATGTGCCGAACGCGAGCGCCAGGCAGACAACACACTGTTCGGCGATCCCGGTCTTTGTGACAGATCGCCCTGTCTGTCCCCCTAATAATTGAGTCCCCCACTACCAGCACCTGTCTGGCCTGCCCTGCGCTCCTCCTTCCCTCCTTACTGGAGCAGACACCCCTCTGGTGGTCAGAGGCAGTGACTTGCTGCAGTACTGCTAACTCTGAACTAACATCCCCCTCATCTGCCAACCGGGCAAACTTGTTGGGGTGTGCTAGATCAGGACTAGCCTCCCTGGCGCTTTTCCCCCTACCCCGCCTTCTAACTGTAACCCAGCTAGCTGCCTGACTGTCCTGTACCTCCATCCCGCTATCCTCCCCCACCTCTACCCCCGAGAGAGCTTGCTCAGTGAGCAGCAGACTCCTCTCCAAGTTGTCAATAGATCTCAGTGTTGCCAGTTGCTCCTCTAGACTCAGGATTTGTGCTTCCAAATGAGCAACCCGCACACATCTCGCACAGCAATATGCACCCTCGAAGCGCTGATCAAGGATTGCATACATTGAGCAAGATGTACACCTGACCGCATTGTCAAACATGGAGGACATCTTGGCAATGGGGATAGCTCAAATAACTGGCAAAAACAGACAGTAAGGTGCAATATATATATATATATAATTATATGGAATCACAAGGATTTATACTTTACCCTCCTTCTTGCTTTTTAACTCCTTCTTTGCTTGTAACTCCTCACTTAGAGATGTCACTTAGGAGATTCGCCCCAGCTCAGGATTCGCTTGTGTGTCCAAGCTAAATGCAACTGCAAAAGCCAAGCAGAACTCACAGAGACTTAATTACTTAATTAGCAACACACCTGAAATAGCCCTTACCCCTTTTTTTTTGCTTTTTTCAACAAAACTTTACACTGAACACAACACAAACAAACACAGTGCTCCCCCTTGCAATAGTAATGAATATACTCTCCTTCTTTGCTTGTAACTCCTCACTTAGAGATGTCACTTAGGAGATTCGCCCCAGCTCAGGATTCGCTTGTGTGTCCAAGCTAAATGCAACTGCAAAAGCCAAGCAGAACTCACAGAGACTTAATTACTTAATTAGCAACACACCTGAAATAGCCCTTACCCCTTTTTTTTTGCTTTTTTCAACAAAACTTTACACTGAACACAACACAAACAAACACAGTGCTCCCCCTTGCAATAGTAATGAATATACTCTCCTTCTTTGCTTGTAACTCCTCACTTAGAGATGTCACTTAGGAGATTCGCCCCAGCTCAGGATTCGCTTGTGTGTCCAAGCTAAATGCAACTGCAAAAGCCAAGCAGAACTCACAGAGACTTAATTACTTAATTAGCAACACACCTGAAATAGCCCTTACCCCTTTTTTTTTGCTTTTTTCAACAAAACTTTACACTGAACACAACACAAACAAACACAGTGCTCCCCCTTGCAATAGTAATGAATATACTCTCCTTCTTTGCTTGTAACTCCTCACTTAGAGATGTCACTTAGGAGATTCGCCCCAGCTCAGGATTCGCTTGTGTGTCCAAGCTAAATGCAACTGCAAAAGCCAAGCAGAACTCACAGAGACTTAATTACTTAATTAGCAACACACCTGAAATAGCCCTTACCCCTTTTTTTTTGCTTTTTTCAACAAAACTTTACACTGAACACAACACAAACAAACACAGTGCTCCCCCTTGCAATAGTAATGAATATACTCTCCTTCTTTGCTTGTAACTCCTCACTTAGAGATGTCACTTAGGAGATTCGCCCCAGCTCAGGATTCGCTTGTGTGTCCAAGCTAAATGCAACTGCAAAAGCCAAGCAGAACTCACAGAGACTTAATTACTTAATTAGCAACACACCTGAAATAGCCCTTACCCCTTTTTTTTTGCTTTTTTCAACAAAACTTTACACTGAACACAACACAAACAAACACAGTGCTCCCCCTTGCAATAGTAATGAATATACTCTCCTTCTTTGCTTGTAACTCCTCACTTAGAGATGTCACTTAGGAGATTCGCCCCAGCTCAGGATTCGCTTGTGTGTCCAAGCTAAATGCAACTGCAAAAGCCAAGCAGAACTCACAGAGACTTAATTACTTAATTAGCAACACACCTGAAATAGCCCTTACCCCTTTTTTTTTGCTTTTTTCAACAAAACTTTACACTGAACACAACACAAACAAACACAGTGCTCCCCCTTGCAATAGTAATGAATATACTCTCCTTCTTTGCTTGTAACTCCTCACTTAGAGATGTCACTTAGGAGATTCGCCCCAGCTCAGGATTCGCTTGTGTGTCCAAGCTAAATGCAACTGCAAAAGCCAAGCAGAACTCACAGAGACTTAATTACTTAATTAGCAACACACCTGAAATAGCCCTTACCCCTTTTTTTTTGCTTTTTTCAACAAAACTTTACACTGAACACAACACAAACAAACACAGTGCTCCCCCTTGCAATAGTAATGAATATACTCTCCTTCTTTGCTTGTAACTCCTCACTTAGAGATGTCACTTAGGAGATTCGCCCCAGCTCAGGATTCGCTTGTGTGTCCAAGCTAAATGCAACTGCAAAAGCCAAGCAGAACTCACAGAGACTTAATTACTTAATTAGCAACACACCTGAAATAGCCCTTACCCCTTTTTTTTTGCTTTTTTCAACAAAACTTTACACTGAACACAACACAAACAAACACAGTGCTCCCCCTTGCAATAGTAATGAATATACTCTCCTTCTTTGCTTGTAACTCCTCACTTAGAGATGTCACTTAGGAGATTCGCCCCAGCTCAGGATTCGCTTGTGTGTCCAAGCTAAATGCAACTGCAAAAGCCAAGCAGAACTCACAGAGACTTAATTACTTAATTAGCAACACACCTGAAATAGCCCTTACCCCTTTTTTTTTGCTTTTTTCAACAAAACTTTACACTGAACACAACACAAACAAACACAGTGCTCCCCCTTGCAATAGTAATGAATATACTCTCCTTCTTTGCTTGTAACTCCTCACTTAGAGATGTCACTTAGGAGATTCGCCCCAGCTCAGGATTCGCTTGTGTGTCCAAGCTAAATGCAACTGCAAACATTTATTTATTTATGTGTACCTGCAAATACAGGGTTAATATGTCTTATTCAGTTGATCTATACCTGCGATGCTACGTTTCATATATTATTATTGTATACCTGCAAATACAGGACTTGTATGTCTGATTCTGTTTATTTGATATATACCTTCAGTGCTGAGATCACAAGTGAATTTCAATTGATCTGGGTTTGCGTGTTGATCTATACCCGCTATCGGCAGCAGGGACTAATATATATATATATATATATATATATATATATATATATATATATATATATATAGGCAGCAGGGGCTAGTAAATGGGTTTTTATTTGGACAGGGGCGCAATTTCAGTGCTTGCCATAGGCGCTATTTTCAGTAGATACGCCTCTGGGTGAGGGCTCCATCGTTGAGAGGTCCCTGAACGTGGGTTCTAGCCCAGGCGGGGTGGGAGCCAAAAGGACCCCATCATCTTTTACTTAGATTTGAAAGAAGAGGATAAGAAGGAGGCTAAGAGAAAAGAGGAGGAGGAAAAGAAGCGACGGTATTGGAATATACCAAATTCCAGCATGATTAGAAAGGTGGCCCCGGGTCAATGTTTGGCTCTGTTCTGTTATTAAGATGGCATTTGGAAGGCATATCGCATGCATGAGGGCATGGTTTTATGGAACAGAAAGAGGATTTTGCTGCCTCTTGACCAAGAGACAGTGTCAATGTGAGGCCAACTGTTTAGGCACGAATGCCCAGGCTGTGGGAGAGCCCACGGGCTTAACAGGCACTTCAAGAGAGGAAATTCATCTGCTGAGGCAAGATCATGCTCAGCAGTTGGGTCAGCTGCCAATGGGGCAAATGTTGGTAAGGTTAGGCGTGATATTGCCATGGCTAAAGCTGTATTGGAACCAGGGTGATACATCATTGTTAGCAAATGGTTTTGCATTCCATTTAGGGACCGGGTTAGTGAGAATTGCCACAGGGATGGTTTTATCAAGTTGATAAAAAGGGCTGGGGCACACGTTGTTGGCCAAGGCAGATGTGGAATTGGCATTCCAGTTATTACAACACTTCCGGATTGCCATCATTTGTTAGGGTGTTTATTTGAGAGACATTATTTTGTTGATTTATGCCTTCCCATGGGGTGTTTGATTTCATGCTCATACTTGACCATGTTAAACGGGTGGCAGGGAGACAGTTTTTGGTCCACGTATCACAGAAAGAATTGGTCAGGCGGATGAAGCACGATCTTCTGCGTTTGAACAGCAGGCTTCCAAATTGTGGTCAGAGATGGTTCCTCAGTTACAATGAAGGCATGCTAGGGATCAAGGGATGGACGGTATGTTATATGGGAAAAGTGAATAAGTTGTTAGCTAGTTTCATGAAGAAGCTACGGGGGTAGTGGTATGGGATGCTGAGCTGGAGAAGATAGTGTGGGGTTATTTTTATGGAAAGGGATGGGATCTATCTGACGGATGTTGGTTTGGATACCCTGAACTACCTGCACAGTACAACTACTGCTGTGTGACTGGTGGCAGTGTGTTAGCAGATTATCTAATAGCACACAGATTCCCCCTCCTAGACACTTACCTAGTGATCTTCTTTTGCATTAAGTGTTTACATCACTACTGGTATTTTAACAAATTTCATGCATTAATTCTACTACCAGCCTTTGTCAAACTTTGTGGTAGTAATTTATTTTGTGTTTTTTCCACACAAATTGTACTTCAGATATATATTTACAGGTCCTGGTATATGGACTTCAAAACAACACCCCAACATGTCTTTAGCAACATCTCCTGAGTACAGTCACAACACCCATGCATGGGTTTGTTTAGGATATTTTTGGGCTAAAAAGCTACATTTGGGACATGCACAAAAAACAGCTAGTCATTCTGCCCCCATATCCTATTTGAGACATATATGAAGCCGGACGATTCTATTCAATTGTCTGGTGTATTTTAAATGAAGTATTATAACTCTTCTCGTGCACTCTACTCTACTATCAGCCTTTGTCAAAAATTGTGGTAGTATTTTTTCAGGTATGAATTCATAGCTCCTGGCTAAAAGGCCACATTTGGTAGCTGTACTTTTTTCCTGTTCATTTTGACATATGGTCAGTCTGTACCTGTGTTCTTTTTGGGACATCTTTGAGCCTGGCCGATTCAATTTACCCCATTAAACCATACATTTCTTTAAATTAGACACTTCAGACTTCCGGTGCGGCACCATACCTGAACAGTCGCTCTCAGCTTCAGCGAACCATCTGGCTCCATTCACTAGCAGGGTGGTCTTCTGCCTTGCCGGAGCCACTATGGTTCGCTGGGGATAAGGTCACTGGACAACTCTGAGCTTCGATCCACCTGAAAGTTCGCAAGCGGCCTGCCGGGAGTCATCACTCGTCGGCCCCGTGGGCAGGAGTGGTGACGGGATCTGCTGCCTGCCCGTACGGGAGCTCCGTCCAGGCAACTTGGCACATCCGAGGGAAGGTGTATTGTGTTAGGGCGCGGTCCGCTCTGCAGATCAAGGAGTGGAGCTGTCGGGTTATCCACGTGGTGGTCGGCTGTAGAGGGCCATGGACCGCCATCATGGAGCTGTGCAGTGAGCAGAGGTGGCGGATGACGCTGTGGTGAGTGCTGAAAGCTGTCTGGCAGTGTGTCCTGGGGCCTGGCTGTAGGATGCTTTCTGCTTCATGTGATTTTTGGATGAACATTTCTTATTTTTGATTTCAATGCTACCTAATTCCACCATATGCAGTCCTATTGAATGTAATCATCTGCAATATTTTGACATTGTTTGGGGACTTAACTTCTTTCTGAATATATGTGCTGGGAGGGCCCTGACTTTGGGAGACAATTTTATTTGTATTCTACAAAAAAATACTCCATATTCTCTTATCGTTGGGCCTGCCGCCCTGACCTCTCCCTCAAGTGTCTCCTTCTTGCCAGATACTGCTTGTGTTGCTTCTCTGACCCTGTTTACAGTGTCGCTGAGTTATTTGTTGTGTGCTTTTGTCCTGGTATTGGAGTCTCACTCTCAGCATTGCGGGCCTGGTTACCAGTCTCTTTCCCCATACATACTCCCAACTTTGGCGGGCTTGTTTAATGATATACACCATGGGGAGATTCCGGACGGATTCCCTGACTGAGGCTCGCACCGTCTTCATACCCAAACCTGATAAAGATCATTCATTGATACCATCTTATAGACCAATTACGCTTCTCAACCAGGATTTGAAAATCTTTATGACTGTATTGCTGCGACATCTTCAGGCTATACTCCCTGATACTTTGCATGTGTCACAGCGGGAATTCATTCGGGGAAGGCAGTCTGTGGTGAATATAAGGGTGGCAATAGCGGCAGTACAGGCCAGTTCCCTTGGAAGTCTGCGAGACCATTCCCTTTTATTTAGTCTGGATGCTGAAAAGGCATTTGATTGCATAAGTTTGTCTCACCTAATCCGCGTCCTTAAATTTCAATACTATGGGGGCCCACTTCTTCAATTCTTCCTGAAGGTTTATGATAACCCCTTATGAGATTTTGCGTCAACATGTCAAAGGGATTAGCCCAGACAGGATCAACCAGGTGGGAATGAATATCATTGATATAGCTGCGATTTTGGAAAAAACGTAAAGAGGGGAATCTCAAAATCACCATATTTTTCAATAGAAAAAATAGTAAAAGCAGTACTAGGTCAAAAAATTCCGACCAGTTTCGACAAAACTAGTTCGATTCTCAAGGATCAAAATAATACAACCAATACAAGTCAAATAACAGATTTATTCTGGAATAATAGTCTGAGAATTCCCATGAATTGATATTTGGTA
Source organism: Spea hammondii (assembly GCA_029215755.1). NCBI lineage: Eukaryota > Metazoa > Chordata > Amphibia > Anura > Pelobatidae > Spea > Spea hammondii. The sequence goes on from JARDYJ010000002.1 coordinate 119,477,881, forward strand.
TTGTGTAAATTTAAATTGTGGCTTATTAGCAATCCTCCAGGCATTTTTGCAAAATTTGGTAAACTGGTATACTTGGTGGCCTTCAATATATTTTTCATTGTTGAGGTTTTTTTTTCAGATTATATCTTGAACCTGATTCCTTGGCATTATTTAACTGGTTGCTATGGCATACATCATCTTTTTAAAGAAGAGACACGGCCTATGGTGTCTGAATAAAGTATGCATGACCCATTTTTGCAATAATAATCATACTTTCTTACTCTGTAGGCATTAACAACATAGATGATAAACTCACAACCAGTAGATTAGACCATTAACAAACAACTATGGGATTAAATTGTGGACAGTGACGAGGATTTGAGTAAGGAAGGTAGGGAAACAAGAATGAAACTGTGATAGAGTGGGTGAGAGTTTGTGAAAGTGTGGGCCCATATATTTCGAATGCAAATTCAGAGCTTTTTTGCTTAGTTTTCGGCTGATTCATGGGGGGGTCTGGCCTCATTTTCATGGCTTTGGTAAATTTTGGTAAATTTGGCAATTTATATGAATCCAAATGCACAACTCTAGTATATACTATTTAAAGCTCCTATCTGAGGCATAAACATAAATGTGGGGAATTCAGTCATACTATATGGCCATATTTTGCTTCACCCACCACTGTCAAAGTACCCCAATATTGCTAACCAAGGAGCAGGATCAGTGGGGCTGCATTTTAACCCATTGGGACTCTAATGCTATTTAAAGACTTCTCTGGATGCTTTTTAGAGTGTGCTTTCCTTTCTGGTTTTTTTGTGTGTGCATATTTACAGGTTTTAACACCCTGGAATCTGAAAGTGTATGCTTTTTAGGGTGTGGTTCCCTGTAACACACATAGGACACAGTGTAACACACAATGGGCACAGTTTAACAGCATTCTGTGTGTATTACGCTGCAGCTTCCAACACACACAGAATATGCTCACGCAGTGTAGAACACATAGTATAACACACACAGGACACAACATAACAAAGCAGACTGGATGCTGAATAACACACAGGATGCAGTGTAACACATAGGACTTAGCTTAACACCGTGTAACACACAGTGGACACAGTTTAACACACACAGGCTGCAGCGAGTAACACACTTAGAACGCAACATAACATACGCAAGACACAGTGTAATGCACAGGACACAGCATAACACACACTGAATGCTGCATAACACACATTGGGCGCAGTGTAACAAACACAAAAATGTCCTCAAACAGCATAACACACCAGGAACAGTGTAGCACACACATAGGACACAGTGTAACACACTATAACACACACAGGACACAGCGTAATGCACAGGACACAGCACAACTCACAGGACACAGCGTAATGCGCAAGACCGTGTGACACACAGGCACACTGGACACAGTGTCACACACACAGGACATCACATAACGGAGTGTAACGCACCCAGTGCACAAAGTAATTTGCCCAAGGCATGCCTGACACAAACTATATGATCCAGTGGATACTCACTGTGCTTCTTGGCCAAACAGTGCATCCATCAGAAAGCATCTGTCCCTATAAATCTCACATTAACCATTAAGGATTAGGAAACAAAAGCCTACATGATCAAAATTCAGGTCCTATGATTCCACCAGCCTGCGAGGTTGCCACAATGCTGAATTGCCGAATTTCACTTCCGGATTAACGTTGCAATGAAAAGACGAAACAATATTTGGGAGAATGAATTGTTGGTTAAATTTCCCTCCCACAACTACAGGCTAATAAATTAGAATTTCAAATATATTCTAAATATCAAGGAATATGCAAAATAATAAGCACCAAATGAACCACTTTGTCCTTGGATTACCCTAAATTACTTTTCGTCTTAATCTGCTGCAAATAAAATATATGTCTTTTTTGGTTGTAATGTGAGATGCATTTTCTTTGTGGTTGGACACTTTTTGTGTATTTACAGTGCTGCTAGCCATAAGCTATGGAAATGAACATTGCACAATAACAGCACAGTAATACAGCTTATGTCATGCAAACATTTGAAGACATACGTTTATTGTTTGTGTTTGTTTTTTTATTTTTTTTAAATATACCATACATCAATTTAACATGATAAATAATATTTGTATAGATGTTTACTTTGTTCTGTAATTAATTTTTTCTTTGTTTATTTTAGCATTTAAAACTCATACATTCTTGATTAAAATTACCTTATACAAAATGGATACATTTGTTTTGCTTTCTCATTTGCTTCTTCATGTGTACTACATTTTTTACATTCATCCAAAGGATAACCAAAAGTAAACAAGTTAGCAGACTTAGGTTACCTTTTGCAACAGTAAGATTGTATGGGTTTTTTTTCTCTAAAAGGACAATTGGATGAAAAGTTGGCAGAAAAGTTGGGGTTTTAACTCTGCTTCACTATTCAATTTGAAGGGCCAACACTGACAGGTTTCTCCTGCAAAGAGTGAGCAGACCCTGTATAATCCATAATTAAATTGAAGAAGAGACAGAAGAAATCTTACAAAAAATTCATTATACAAGCTCTTTCTGCAGCATAGGCTCACTCGGGTTACCCCTTCATAATGTATAGCGAAGACATGGAGTTCAAACCAAAACTCTCTTTTTATTTAGTGCGACTTTTATACTAATACGAAAAAAAGAAAACCCTACTAATAGAAAAAGTGAATCGACTTACCTGTGTAGCATATCTTGTCAATGGTACACCGGTCAGAGCCAGTTGCTCAGAATAAAGACAAGAACTGAAACAAACTGATTTTAAGCCTCAAATGTCATCCTTTCATTTTGGGGGATAGTTGCGTTTGATTCTTCTCACTCCCTTCCCAGTTTTAACCCTTACTGTCTACAAGCAACCAGCTATGTCCCTTCTGACTCCACTCTGCACCCTCCAAGCTTCCATATGGAGAGTAAGAGTACATATCCAAGCCAGGACACCTGAGAAGTTCCAGGAAAGAAAATATCTTACCAACTATATCAAATATATTACAGGTAGTACTTGGAATATGTGGCAGATGACAAATTCATAGTTTGAACATTCATTTAGTTGTTTGTTCTCTGGTATTCACTTTATTGCTTAGGAAAGAGAGCTAAGTTTCAGTGAAATGTTTTACTTTATAATTGTGAGATGCCATGAATGTGATTTATATTCATGCTTTCCCATAACTTGTTTGCATAAAAAATATGACATATTCTAGTCCGTTGCATCATTCTTCCTAACAGTCTTGAAAATATGTGCACAGCTACAGTCAAAATATCTCACCAGCTGTTTATGCAAAAAGTATTTGAAGAAAAACATGCATGGCCATATGGCACACTAGCAATGTTGTTGGAGCAAAGAATAACCCAGTGTGCTAACAGTAATGGATAATGAGCTTTGTATGTAGCATGTCAAATATTAAAAACACATTACATTAATAGTTTATTTGTCCTTTAATCTTTTGCATAGTCTATTACTTACCAGCTTGTATTTTGTTTAAAATCTGCAAAAAAGTTTTTATAAGAAGCATTTGGCAATTGGCATTAATTAATGCTCCATTACAAATGTTCCATCTGATTAAAAAAAAAGTCTGGGTAGTCTTACAAACATATCATATAATACACATACAGCATGACTGTAGCCTAGTGCATTATGCAAGGTTCATAACGACATGGTTGAATGAGTTTGGTTTGGTAGAACTTGACTGGCCCGCTCAAAGCTCTAATCAAACACTTTTAAGTGTCTCCTGGTTTTCAGAGATTCATACAAATTGATAAAATTTACAAAAGCCAAATAGGGTTGCTTATCCATCTGCTTTTGCATCTGCTGGAGATCCTAGCTCTGCTTAAGGTAAGAGGGAGGAGGAAGTGAGTGTGTGAGATGGCCGGGTGCGATGGGTGTGGGTTGTGAGTTTTGATGGCTGGATTTGATGGGAGTGAGGTGTAATGTGTGATCGTTTGGTATGATGATAAAGTAAAACAGTAATGACTAAAAAAAGAGACTGAGAGGCAACCCTAAAGAAAAGAGTCAGAAGAAGAAGAGGCAAGACAAGAAGCAGAGCTGTTGGAGATCGAGAAAGCATAAGTAAGAGTGTGAGAGTGAGAAAGTGAGTAAGAGTGAGTTAGAGTGTGACAAAGTGAGAGCATGAATAAGAGTGAGTAAGAGTCTGAGCCAGTATGAATAATAGCGAGTTAGAGAAAAATCAAGAAATTGCCAACAAAAAATCATGATGGGAGATGGGAGTTATGCTGTACTACTGTCAATATCTGGCTCAGTTTATAGTGAGGGGAGTTATGCTGTACCACTGGATCATTATATAATGATAGGAGTAATGCTATACCACTGTGTGTGTTTGGATCAGTGTATAATGATAAGTTATACTTTACCACCCTCAGTGTCTGGATCACTATATAATAATAGGTGTCATGCTGTACCACTGTCTGTGTCTGGATCACTGTATAATGATAGGAGATATACTGTCCCCCCATTTTTGTCGATACCACTAGATAATGATGACAGTTGTACTGTACAATTTATGCGTTTGGATCACTATTTAATAATAGAAGTCATGCTGTACCACTGTCTTTGTCTCATCTAGGTTACATTAGGTCTGTAGTTAGTCTTAATACTTCTAATGGTCTAAAATGTATGTTTTTTCCATTGTGCAACCACTACTAAAGCCAAACTAGGTCTAGAAGGATATCACTAAAGTGCAAGTGCTTATGAGTTGGACAAAAGTCTCACTCATAAATTCACTAAAGCAAGCATGCATTAGCGCTCACGACAACAACAATAAAAAAAACTCCCAAAACTGTAACGCATATTTGCTCATTGGCACTGGATTAAAGAATTGCAGCTGACTGTGTGGGAGTGTGTTTTAGATTTAGGATTCCTATGAACATGTTTTCTTCTTAAGTTTCATTGATTCTTTGCCTGCTATAGATGAGTCATCTCTCCCTCTCACATATTTTCTGGAGAGGTTGACAGTAATTACAAAATGTTACTTTTTCTGGGGTCAGGCAGGCTTAAACAAGCTATGATTAGTATTTTTGGCAGCATTCCAGAAAACGTGGTCAAGGTTCACAGTCGGTACACGTGTTAAGCATTCAGAGTCCAATAAAGTCCAATAAATCTAACAAGTGCTATATTATCACTATATAATAATAGAAGTCATGCTGTACCACTGTCTTTGTCTCGTCTAGGTTACATTAGGTCTGTAGTTAGTCTTAATACTGCTAATAGTCTAAATTGTATTTTTCTATTATGCAACCACTACTAAAGCCAAACTAGGTCTAGAAGGATATCACTAAAGTGCAAGTGCTTATGAGTTGGAAAAAAGTTCACTAAAGCAAGCATGCATTAGGGCTCACAACAAAATAAAGAAAAACTCCCATACATTTGCATGTATGCAAATGTATGCAAATATATGTGAGTAGAAAATTTTAGGAGCAGTTATGGTTGATGGGTTCTTTAGGATTAATTTAATGCTTAGGACTGAGGGTTAATTTAATTAATTTAATAAAGTTAACTTAATTTGCAGTTAGAGGTAAAGGGGGGGGCAAACTGAGGGGAATCTAAATCCTGGGGGCAGTGAAGATTAACCCTGTATTTATTTATAAATACATTTATAAGCATTTATAAAGTGTGATGTGAACGGGTCTGTGAATCTATGAAGGCACTATGGCATATCTGGGGGTATAAGGCATACTGGGGTAAAAGGCATATCAGGGGGCACAGTGGCATATCAGGGGGTATAAGGCATATAGGGTATATAAGGCATATGTGGGGAGGGCAGAGTGATATATCTGGGAGACAGTGTGGCATATCTGGGGGTATGTGACATCTGGGAGGTATTGTGGGAAGCCTGTACTCAGGTGTGCATAACTGGGGGGCAGGTTGGGAAATAAAAACAAGAAATGCATTTTTTTTATTCTGCCATTTGTTTTTTAACATCCAGTTATTTTACATAAATGAAAAATGTACATTTATTTTTTCTCCGATTAATCGATTAATTGAAAAAATAATCGGCCAACTCATCGATTATGAAAATAAACGTTAGTTGCAGCCCTAATCCAAATGCAAAAGTCTACTGTGCACCTTAAGCTTCTTCTGCTAAGAGCCTGTTCCAAATATCCACCACCCCCCATTAAAGTAAGTCTTCCTTGCATCATGTAAAACTTTATTATATTAAAAAAAGTGCAAATCTCAATGATGAATATGTGAATGGCCATTAACCTTTTTTCAGTGCATAAACCTGTGCATTAATTTACCTCTAAAGACAAGCAAGGATTATATTATAATTTAGAGCAGCTTCTATTGCAGACCCTGTGTGAGGACTACACGGCCCTCCCCTGTAATTTTATTCTTAGCAGGAGGACACTCACATACTGATCCCCCTTCTCCCCTCCCTTGTTCCCCCCTTCCTGTCAGCATGGCCACATGGAGATGTAAGATCAAAGGAGACCAAAAAACAGCTGGAGAAGGTAAGTAAACAGGTGGGGAGCAGATAGAAGGTAGGGAAATAGTGCAGGGGGGCACAGACAAGACTGGGGGGACACAGAAATAGACATTGTTTGAGCAATACATTTTGTTTCTGAATAAAAAAAGCCCCTGGTTTTCAACCGAACAAAAGGACAAAAAACATTTGTTTTCTGAATGATTTTGGGCATTGTCCACAAGTCTAGTGTGTTTTATGCTTGTACATTGACAATGTGCCCCATAGAATTGAAAGGGGCTATTATGATTCTGTTCTTACAGTGATTTACAGGAAATCTTTGCTTCACCTTTCAGAATAGATACCTGAAAAGATACCTTAATACCTTCTTCAAAACCATAAGCTTACTCTATCATTTTTGTATTTAAATGTTTATTTAAGATTTTTCAAATAGGGATACAGAAGAAAAGAGGGGAAATGGGGAAAATAATACAAATCAGTACACCACACGCAGGTGGGAAATCAATCCACATCATGTTACCAATGGTATCGCCATGAAATCAAAATGTGTAGGATAGGAGAGACGGAAAAGGGGAAGGAAAGGGAACAAAGGGGAAACCTAAAACGATTCCCAAACTGGAATAGAACAAAAAGGGAATCAACATTCCTGTGATGTCACATGTAATAGAGCTTGGTGCATAATGATGAAGTCATACTACTCCGCCGGTATGGCTATCACGAAACTTTACGGCGGCATGCAAAAGAAATAGGAATCCAAAATAAAAAGAAAACGACTAGATGTAAAAAATTAAATAAAATAGAGTACAATAAAGTAAATGTCACAACTATCACTAGTCATAACAAACAAATAGAAGTGGACATATCTCAGTGAGGGTAACATGCGCAATGGAGAAAGATGAGGACCTGCTACATAAAAGAAGAAGAAGAAGAAGCACAACCCACGCCAGAAGTGTAGCGTATCCAAGGGGTCCAGATTTCGCGATAACAATGGTACTTCCTACTCAAACTGAAGGTAAGTTCCTCCATACCTCTGATACGCTCAAGCTCCTCAATCCACTACCTGACAGTAGGTGGCTCAGAATGTCTCCAGTGTCTAGGGATAAGTACTTTGGCTGCATTGAGAAGGCGAGGGAGTAAGGAAAATTTATATTTGCGGAATGATAGTGGCGTATGGTGAACAAAACAGCTGCAGGTGTGGAAGGCACATCGACGGAGGTGATCACTGTAACCAGCTGCCTAATATTAGACCAAAAGGTCTCAAGTTTCCGATATGACCACCATATGTGGGCAGGAGTAGCGGGTGAGATACCACAGCGCCAACACCCAGCTGTCTGTGTCGGAAACATTTTATGGAGTGTATCAGGCGAGTATAAGAGTCAGGAGAGGAAGATGTCATCATAGATGCCGCCCTATACCACTGCTGAGTAGAAATGTCGCAACCCAGGTCCCTCTCCCAAGCCCTCATATAAAAGGGGGGAGAGCGATATAAGGCTTTTCGTATTAAGGCATGAAAAGTGGAAAATGGTCTATTTACCCTTTTGTGGTTTGTACAAAGCCATTCAAAAGAGGTATAATGGATACCATTGGGTACACGTTGGAGCAAAGGCGTGACAAAGTGGTGAATCTGGTGATATAGAAAGATTACATTGCCTGAGCACTCCCTGTCACCCAGCAGCGAGGACAGCGACTTTAAGCTCCCATCAGCCACCACTCTATACAATGAAACATAGGGAACCTGAGGATCTCGAAACGGGCCCAAACCCTTAACACCGGGAAGAAAAAGGGGGTTGTGAGATGTTGGGGTGAGCGGGGATGTGTCCGTGGACCAATTCATGTCCAGTTTGTGTTTCCTCCATAACATAATAGTGGGATGATCGGCCAGCCCTAGAGCAGCCAGTGTTGCAGATTGCCAAGGAAGGGACTGTCTGGGAACTGTGGAAAAAGAATCCTCTATATATAACCATTGTTTATTAACATCGGACCTGGTCCAAAGATACACTCTAGATAGCATATTGGCCATATGGTAACATCGCAAGTCGGGTAAATTTAAGCCCCCCATTCTCAGAGGTCGGGCCAACAAATCATAACGGACCCTTGGACGTTTATGTGTCCATATAAATCTCGTAAAGGCCGAACGTACATCATTAAAAAAGGCAGTCGGGATGTGTATAGGCAGCGTTTGCAGGAGGTAAAGCAGGTGCGGGAGCAGATTCATTTTAATGATCTGTATTCTACCGATCAAATTAAAATGGGGCATGTTCCATTTCAAGAGATCGGCCTTAATTGAGGAAAGAAGAGGAGGGAAGTTGAGCTCAAAGAGGGATTTTGTAATAGCAGATAGTTTGACACCCAAATATTTCTCCGAAGCTTGGGCCCAAGTAAATGGATAGAGGGACTGAATTCGGGACACCTCGCCCTTCGATACCGACAAATTAAGAAGCTCTGTCTTCTCCAGGTTAACCTTAAAACCAGAGAGACCACCATAAGTTTGGAGTTCCTGCACAAGATGAGGCAAAGAGTGAGAAGGTTAAGATATCAAGAACAAAAGATCGTCGGCGAAAGCCGACGTCTTATATTCGGATTGTCGCAGTTGGAATCCCACAATAGAAGCATTGGTACGGATAGCGTGTAGCAAAGGTTCAAGTGTCAAGACGAAAAGCAAGGGGGAAAGTGGACACCCTTGCCGTGTGCCATTCCGTATGGGGAAGGACTGAGAGCGGTCACCATTAATCACTATCCTAGCGGTGGGGGTCGCGTACAGCGCCCGTATCCACGTCTGCCAACAAGACCCAAAGCCCATGGTCTCCATAACACTGAAAAGGAAGGACCAGCCCACCCTGTCGAACGCCTTCTCAGCGTCAACCGCCATCAACAGAGACGGATCCTTTAAAGAGCGGGAGGCATGGATAAGGTTAATGATTTTGGTGGTATTATCTTTGGCTTCCCTACCAGGGACGAAGCCTGATTGGTCAGGGTGAACCAGTCCCCCCAGAAAAGGCAGAAGGCGCAAGGCCAGGATCTTGGCAAATATTTTAAGATCCACATTAATCAGTGATAATTTTCGCATAGTAGAGGGTCCCTGCCGGGTTTGGGAATTACCGTAATTGCAGCTTCAATGAGAGACTGTGGTGTAGTGCCGTGGAGGCGAATGGAGTTATAAGCCAACAGAAATCATGAGCAAATTGTCTATAATATTTAGCCGTAAAGCCGTCGGGTCCCGGGCTTTTCCCCAGAGGGGTAGCTTTGAGCGCAGCATGAAATTCGGCGAGGGAGATAGGGGAATCAAGATGTTGGCTCACATTGGGCGGGATAGTAGTGCGCAGATGTTTCTCTAAATATAATTTAATATTGTGTGTGTGTTGCGATGGAGTCTGGAAGGGCCCTATGTTATAGAGATTCCGATAATACCTATGGAAGACCCGAGCAATGTCAGGTGTAGAATGCTGAAGAGAACCATCGTGGGCCCTAATCTTCGCTATGTATGAGGATTGCCATTGCGCCTGAAGAGCCTTGGCCAGCAGCTTACCACTTGTGTTGCCATGTAAATAATAAGTGTGTTTAGTAAGCAGCATGCTGCGCTTAGCCCGTTCAGAGAGCAGAATGTTTAGGTCAGTGCGAGCGGCCGTCAACAATTTGTAGTGATCAATAGAATGAGAATGTTTGTGGTCGCGTTCTAATGTAGCTACTCGTTCGGCCAATACTTTAAGTTGCTTAGACCTACGTTTCATGAGTTGCGAGGCAAGTTGGATGAAGCGTCCGCGCACAACGGCCTTATGGGCTTCCCCAACAGGTCATGGGAGTAACGTCGTCAGTTTCGTTAGCAGGGAAGTAATGGCCCAGTTCCTCAGAGACTTTAGTTACGACAGTAACATCATTTAATAAGTTGTCGTCAAGTCTCCAGTGCCTCTGAGGCCTATGCATTGCTGACCAATTTACAGTGATGGAGACAGGAGCGTGATCTGACCATGTGATACTGCCAATCTCAGCCGAAGTCAACATAGGTAAAGCATAATGTGAGAGAAAAAGCATATCTATGCGTGAATAGGTACGTCGGGAAACTGAAAAAAAGGTGTAGTCGATATCCGTCGGGTGTAATATGCACCAACAATCAGTTAACTGAGCTTTATGTAAAAGTTCCGTTGCTCGGGTGGTAAGGGAAGATGGTTGGCATGGCACGGCCCCAACGGAAGTATAATGTGTGTCCAAGGTAAAGTTGCAATCACCGCCAAATATTATGTGTCCTTCTGCAAAAGTATCGCAAAGCCTAAGTATTTTAGTCAGTACATGACATTGTGAGCGATTAGGTAAGTATACATTAATAAATGTGAATAAAGTGTCCCCGATCAAAAAGATATAGCGACCGCCCTCATCAGATTTATGATCAAAATACGTAAATGGGAGAGCCGCACGTAATAAAATAGCCACCCCTCGGGACTTACTCACGGCAAAGTTAGCAAAGTAACCTACTGGGTAGTGTCGATTGCGAAGTGAAGGGGCACTCCCTTCCTTGAAGTGGGTTTCTTGAAAAAATATAATGTCCGCTTTGTGGCAGTGTGCTTCCTGTAAGGCCATAGTCCGCCTTTCAGGGATGTTAAGTCCCCTCACATTAAGAGACATCAATTTAAAGTCGGCCATTTATGGAAAAAAGTTATACAGTGGCAGCAAGCAAGACCGCCCAATGAGAGCCATACCACGAGTGTCACAGGAAATAAACTCAAGAACCGAAACCAAAAACATATAAGAAAACAAACAATATATAAAGAAATCGCAGCGGCGCCTGCCGGAATCAACGTATAATCCCGAGCAGCAGCAGGTAGTGGAGAGCATACACTGCTGAGGGGGGGTAACCAACAGAGAAATCCGTAAACATCTCTGCCTCATACAACCACATATACATTAAGGAACCAGAGAGTAATAAGAGCCGAAGTATAGAACCCCGTAGTGCTCAAGGCCATAGGAGTCAATCTACCGCCGAAAGTAGTACGTAAAAATAACAGTAAATGTGAAGTAGATGAGTTCCTCTCCGTAAGCAGAATAACAAGAGAGAGAGAGCAATCATTATGAACATAAAGAAACATGCCGATTTCACGATAATAAACAAAAAGTCCGCGTAATAAAACAGAAAAAGTACAAAAAGTAATGTTATAGTATACTTGCACCAAGATGGTGGAGCCGGCGTCCAGTCGGTGCAAGGCAGAACCCAGTCCTCACAGGTGCGGAGACTCGCTATGCTCAAGTGGTCTTGGTCCGTGAGGAACGAGCTGGTGAAGCAGGTGCGTTGTCTGCCATTGGTGTCTCTGGGACTGCGGCTGAAGCGAGGAACGAAGCGGGAGATCTGTCCAATCCGCGATAGGTATGTCAGGTAGGTTAAGTGCTTCAGTAAAAGCCGGGACATCTTGAGCCTTGGTAACAACATACGTGCGTTGGTGATGGAGCACCGTGAGTGAAAAAGGGAAACCCCAACAATATTTAATGTTGCGTTCCCGCAACACCTCTGTTAAGGGCCTGAGGTGTCTACGCGTTTGAATCGTGATCCAAGACAAATCCTGGTAGATACGTGCATCAAATCCCGTGAGCACTTGGATGTCAACATTGCGAGAGGCTCTAAGGATCGCTTCCTTATCCGTAAAATAATGCAGCCGACATATTATGTCCCTGGGTGGTGACTGATCACTAGGTCTGGGGCGCAAAGCCCTATGAATTCTGTCAAACAACAGCGGTGTGGAAAGTTCACGGCCCAGTATGGTATTAAAATAATCAGCAATGAGTGTAGATAGATCTTCAGTCTCCGCTTCCGGGTAGCCCCGTATCTGCAAGTTATTGCGCCTATTGCGGTTGTCGAGATCTTCTAAATGTATAGAGTGAGCATGTACCTGTTCAGTAAGGCGATCCATACGATGAGACATAGCCTGCATCTGGACATACACCTGGTCTTTATCCGATTCCAAGTCCACTACACGTTCTCCCAGCTGTGTGATGTCCGCTGTAAGTTCAGACAGTTTGGAGTGAAAGGTGTTTTCAAGCTTGGACATCATAGACTCCATGTCGGCTTTGGAAGGTAAGAGTTTCAGCATTGCGCAGATGTCTTGCTCCGGAGTAGCCTGTGAACAGTCCGAAAGCGGGCTGCTCACACGGGATGAAACTGAGCACGCTGCCGGCGCCATATTGGATCCTGAGTCCTCGGCCCGTACTGGAGTATTGTCTCAGAAAAAAATCGCCAAAGCGGCCGATTTAAGTCCCAGCGGCATCTTTGGGGTGCCCTTGCAATCTGGGTCCTTCTTTTTATTGCCCATGATCTCTCTCGCGGTTCAAATGCTGAAGTTTGTGGTATAGTGTGTGAGGAGCTCCGTCAACACACAACCATCTGCCGCTCGTGCGTAGCCACGCCCCCAGATTATCAAGCTTACTCTATCATGACAAAGTTTCTTTCTAATCTGTGATTTTTCTGTAGAAACTAAGCAATGTCATAACATAAATCAGAAACAATATTTATTTTCTGCATACCAAAGAGTTATGTCAGTAATGAAATGAATATGATAAAAATGTATAATAATGCACAAAAAGGTTATGATGTAAAGATTGTAGAAGTTTAAGTGTCTAATTTCACCATATCAGCATGAATCCAGCAAAAATAAAGCACAAGTTAAAAAAGTTTCCTAGAATTAGATATTCAAAAGCGAAGAGAGATGTGCTTTCAAATGAGTAGATAAATAAACTGTTAGCAGAGTAGAGGGGATAGTGTGGAGAAGCAGACCAAGCAAGGAGAAAGAAGATAGAAGAAAGTAGACGGGGAACACATGAAGGGACAAAGACAACAAGCAGAACTGTGAAAAAGGAGACAGGGACATGGAAGCCATTTGTGGAGAAGTTATGGAGACATTAAGACAGACCATGAGAGAGAGCCAGAGAGAAAAAGAGAGATCGAATGAGGGTGAATGTCAATTACTTTCTTTTTCTGAATGGAAAAAGCCCTTAAATTTCCCCCGAACTGAAAGGGCAGGAAACTAAGTTTGTTGTCCGAAACCTAATATATAGTTTCACATATATCTATATCTATTAGAAACACATCTTAAGCAGTCGTGTTATCTTTATTATTGAGGCTTAAATATCAGTCAACATTACTGCTATACTTAGGTCATTGTTAGAGAAACCAAAGTTTCTGCCGAAGTAGAAATCTAAAGAAAAACAAAACATATCATAAAACTATTCTTCAGCATTTAGACTATCTAAAAGAGAGATGACTATTTACATTTCTATAGCATGGGGATCAAAATTAGGTGTTTAAAATAAATTGGTTCCAAAGATAATAACAGTTTTGATTTTATTTTGAGTTCAATCTTTTCTGCTTATAAAATTATTTGTCAACTATGTGGGTGTTAGTGGGAGAAATACATTTTTCATTTCTATGGTGTTTTGAATATTCTTACATGTTACATTAGTCTGCATTTCAAAGTTAGAGGTCTATTACAGATTATGTTTGGGAGATAATTACCATCAATGCAAAAGGTTGTTCTTGTAAGGTCAGCTGATCCATGCTCCTTTACTGTATCTTCTTTACCTACAGCGTCCTCAACAAAGAGAGGGAAATCTATTGACTTTTGTAATTAAGTTAGTGACTATTGGCACGAGAGTTGAACACAGTTCACTGAACATTATGAAGGGCAAGCCAATGTGATCTTTTCCTGCAGGAAGGGTTGAGCTGTATGTATGAGTGAGGAGAGTTTTAAGACATCTATCACATTACTTACAGTATGTATTACACATGGTCAACTTAGAAAGCCTTGTAGGAGAAGCTTGATAATCCATTGCGATAAGTTCCAACTTTCCTGCAAACCCTCTCTTTAGTGGATAGACCCCATTGTATTTCTTTCAGAACCAGGAACTTTCGTACTAGGCTGTTATTTGCATATTAAGCATCGGCCTAGGGCCCCCTTAGTGGATGTGGGATGGGTAAGACAACAAAAACCTTATAAATATATCATCTTCTTCAAAAAACAAACCCTTATCATAAGGATAGTGTTCCCTAGTTTGTGAAATTATTATTTAACTTTTTTTTGTATTAGCCCAATTATTTTATGGTTAGGGTTAGTAAAAACCTTTTGATAATCTGACCCTGGGAAATAGCAAATCAAAAAGGATATGAGATACAGTTTAAAGCAGCAATCAACAGGGATACTCCACTGGTTTATGTGCAGAGTGCTCCAAATTTTGCAAGAATTGTTTTATTATTATTATTATTATTATTATTATCTTAAAATATATGCAAGCTCATGGGTAATGTGCTGCTAAACATCCCTTACTAAACAGTTAAACAATAATGAATCTGACAACTACTATTATTAAGAGATATCTTAGTTTGTTATTTTTATCTCTGTGTTCATGAGAAGCACTATGGATATTTATTAGTGAACATAATATTAAACAAATGAAGATCTGGCTTCATTTTTAGCTATTCGTTGTTTACATTTAACCTTGTGTAAACTGATAGCTACTCATGTTTCTGTATTCTGTAATAATATATTGTATTCGCCAAATTTAGGAATTGAGATATATATTTCTTCAGTTGTACTACATTTCCTCAATGATTTTTTAGAGGAAGAATGTGTACAACAAATATAATATAGTCTCAATGTGCTCCAGTTATTGTAGGAATTATGGACAGGTTGTAATAAGAATATAGACCATGGATAAATAAATCTTAGCACACACAATTAAAGGAAAATAAAATAACTAATTTAACTTGACATAAAGCGCCTTTATAAGCAGGTATTTTAGTATCTTTATACTGTTTTAGAAGAAAAAAGCAGAACTAAAAGCATTCCCTAATCTGCATTAGACATGAAAGATACAGTATTTTACATATGAAATTTCAAAAGTAGTGTATATAAAAAGAGTAACTAACCATACGCAGATTTTGTCTGCAAAGGATAGAAGAACTCATTTATCATTGCTTACAGATGCAAATCAAAAGAGGCATTCAATTGAAAATAGAGCATATGCAGCATCATCACAAACCTTGTGTTTTTGAGCAATTTAACAGATGTGCATCAGAAAGAAAATACAGATGCATATTACACTCTGAGAAGGGACCATTTGTTTAAGGAGCTTTAGTTCATCTTTCATTCTTCTATTGGATAATATGTTGTTGATTTGCTTAGAGGATTTGGGCTCAACAGAAAAATCCCACCTTTTGCCTAATTATTATTTCTTAAACTCAAGCTGTTGTTATCTTCAAAGTTTATTCACAACTATTATTTTTGTACATGTTAATAAGTCTAACAGATTTATTTACTACAGGGGGCAGTGAACTAGGACATACCAGAGTTGAAACTGTTCCTATTGGGTATTGATACATATATCCCAATGGCCTGGAGGCCGCACTGGTCTGCATTGCCTCATAGGGTACGACACCATCCCACACTGCATTGAGCCCCACTGCAGTACAGTGTACCGCACACATCGGACAATGCAACGCATCGAGGCACGGAGAGCCTGGGATATCACTCACTGGCTGCCTGGAGATCGTTGGCTGCACACTGCACAGAGACTACATGGCTCTTGCATCGTCTTACAGGGGCCACATGGTGTGTGTCTAGTGGAGAATTTTCACATACTTGTAGGGCAGACCACATCCCGCTGGCCAAACCTTCACCAGGGATCTTGGGTTGAGTACCTTGCAGCTTAAGGTGGTAGGGGAAAGCCAACGCCAATGCCAGCGTGAGTTGGGATCTGGACTAAGTGATGGCCCTGCTGGGGAGTGAGAGGCAGGCAGTTAGTGAAGGGCTGGAGAAGAACATTTGGAGTGGCTAAGTATTAAAGTTGTGGACTCCTTGCAGGAGGATGTGTTCCCTGGAAGAGAGAGTCATTGACCCTCCACTCATTTATTTTTCTTTTCTTCTTTGTTTATTTTTAGGTTTTTTTTGCTTATTTTTGTTAATTTCTCAATTTCCTGAGTCTTACCTCACAAACATTTTGAGCTTTATGAACTTTATGGACTATGTAATACCCATGGTTAAATTGATTTTATGCATTAACCAAGTGTGTCTTAGCATCTGTGGAGCCAATTATGGGCCAAAAATTCGACAAGATGCAGAGCTCTATCTTGCCGAAATGGAAATCCCATACCTCCCGCCTGAAGAAAAGAGCTCAAATGTGAGGGTGCTGTGATAATGTCTGTGAGACTGTGAAAAATCTTGGAGGCTAAACTGCAGGCTAAACTGGAGGATGTTAAGTACAGGAGCAAGAGGAATAGCCTCAGACTAACTGGTCTGCCTGAAACCATAGTGGGAAAAGCTCTTTGACACTTTGTGCAAAATACCCTTCCAGCTCTCCTGGTTTCAGGGAGACTCCACAGAATGGGGTCATCAATTACAAAAGATTCTACCAGACCTAGACCTCTGATTTTTCAATTTCTGAACTTCCAGGATAAACAAATGATACTAGCTGCCTACCAAGCAATGAAATGTATCATGTATGAAAATCAGCTGCTCCTGTTATTTCAAAATGTCTCAGCTTTGGTTGCTGCAAAGAGAAGAGGTTTGTCAGCGATATACTCTAAGGTTTTATGGTTTACAGTGCTCTTCCTAGCTTGGCTAAAAAATCAGCATTGGGACTGTACTTACTGATTTGAATCTCCAGAGGAGGTCAAAATATTCATAAAGTCATTGGAGGAGACACCTGAAGATTCAGTTGTCATAACATGGTTTTTGAAATAGGTTTGCAAATATGGTCTTAGTGGAGGTAGCTGGCTCCTTATTAAGTATTTTCTCAGAATTAATAATGATTAACTATTAACTATGAATATCTGATTAAAAATGCATTATAGGTGCTTTACATGTTTTTAATCATTCATGTCATAGAATCCCCCATCCTCCTGCAAGGAGTCCCCTATATTTTTAATTCAATTTGTTTGCAACTTGGTAACCAAGACCTGATAGTAGGGGTGACTTCAATGTGGACCCCAGCTTGGACCATAGCAGGTTCCTTAACCCTTATGGAAAAAGAATAAACAACTCAATCACATCCCTTCAAAATTTAGTTGATGGATGGAGAACTTTCCACCCCACTGAGAGAACTTTTTTACACTTTACTCAGCACTGCATTAAACTTTCACAAAGATTGACTATTTTCTTTTCTCTGCAAATTTAATGCAATTTACTCGTGATGTGAATATTCATTACATGATGATATTGGATCATGCTCCATTTCCACAGCCCTGATATTTAAACCACCTGTTCTGTCAACTGAATGCTTCTATTTTGTATAACTCATCTGATTTTTAATTGAGTTTTAAAGCTGCTTGGTTAGAATTTGAATTGCACAGTGCTCAACATAACTAAGAGCCCATTCTGTATTGACAAACAGCGAAGAGAGTACTTCGAAGACATATTATATTATACATAGCAAAGAGAAGAAGGAAAGTCAGGGAGAATCTATTAGAATTTAGCAGGAATTTGAATAAAGCACAAAAACACTTTATAGCCAATCCCTGACAAAATATATAACAAAAGTACTATTTCTGATAGCTCAAAAATCTTACAATATTGTGCAAGCAGTTGACATGCTTATGAGAGTTGAAGAGGGAGGAGGCCACCAGCCTCTCTTTCCTTGGTCGGATGCCATCTGGGGCGGCAATTTAGGAAGGGGATAAAGAGTGACACAGATGGGTATTAATATCCCTCCAAAGTCCCTCAACGCCAGCAGCTGCCTCCAGGATCCACCGATCTGACCAAAATCAGCTGTACGGAATCGCATTTCGTCCAGGATCCTGGATGGGAAATTCAATCTCAATGACTATTTAAACCTGGTGTTTATGCTAGATCAGTGCCTGTGATAGTGCCTTGTGCATTTGGATTTGTATGAATAAACTCCTATAATTTTTGGTTCTGACCCTGGCTTGGATTGACGTTCCTGTCTGTCTCCTGCGTTTAACTCAGCTTGCTATTCCACTATCCTGTTCTCGCTTATCTCTGACCTCGGCTTCATGTAACGACGACGTCTTTAGTATTATATTAATCCACCCTGTTTGCTCGGCTAGTGTCCTGATCTGCTCCAGAACCCCGGTGGATGATACAAAGTTCCTGCACTGCTGGTCTTCTAGTCGTAACAGATTATCACAGGCCACACCATGGACCCCGCAGACTTGGTACGTGTATCCTCTCGTCAAGACCACCAAGATCAACTGCTGGCTTTGCATGCTTCTCATCTTCAGTTGCTGGAACAAAAGATGGATACTATTACGAAGTTACTCTTTAACCACCTCGGGTCAATCACCCCCCTCTGCGGCACTCCTATTTCTTTGGAAACCTACAGAATACAGGGCAGTAAACCCCCTAAGATGCCTGTACCAGAGAAGTACGCTGGGGATCCTCGTAAATGTAGGGGATTTCTGAACCAATGTCAACTACATTTCAGAACTAAACCAGAGACTTTTTCCTCTCATGCTAATCGTGTAGCTTTCATTATTAACTTGCTCCGGGGTGAAGCCCTTGCTTGGGCTTCTCCCCTTATGGAACATAATTCTCCACTGTTGGATGCTGAATCCGCTGAGGCAAACATTATGGAACTTCAGCAGGGCAAAAGGCCTGTGGCCCAATATGCAATTGAGCTTCGTACTCTCACCTATGAGACTGATTGGAACAGTCAAGCTTAGAAAGCAGCATTGCTGAGAAACAGCGAAGACGTACTTTGGGACTCAGTTTGTATTGTGGGCAGAAGGGTCATACGGCTCTCAATTGTCCAAGAAGTGGGGAAACACCCAAGCTTAGTGGACAACAGAGGCATTCAACTCAGCAATGTTAAAGCATCTACTTCTCCATCTGACACCCGATTTTTTAGCGTGATGCTGCTGTGGAAAGGTCACCAAGTGGCCACATAAGCTTTCATTGACTCCGTTGCCGCAAGGAACTTCATTGACCAGACCTGGGCTCTACTCCAGGGAGTTCCGCTGGTTTCCAAATCCCACAGCAATACCGTGGCAGCAGTGCATTGGAAACCTCTTCGTCTGGTTGTGGGTCTCCTTCATGGTGAATAAATTTGCTTAGACGTTCTCTCCAGTCCTCACCTACTGTTTATTTTGGGATTACCATGGCTGAGGAGACATAACCCTAATCAACTGGAGCAAGGGACAGATTACGGCTTGGGGTTCCAGCTGTTTTCGAACTTGCTGTGTACATCCTATAAAGGTGAACTCTGTTCTGGAAAGCCCCTCTCTCAAACCTAAAAGTATTGTTCCTGCACAGTATTGGGACTATCCAGATGTATTCTTGAAGGAAAAGAAAGACACCTTGCCCCCTCATCGCACTCATGATTGTGTCATCGAACTTCTTCCAGGGACATCCTGCCTTTCGGGTCGGACATATATACTTTCTGGGCCTGAGAATCGGACCCTTCCTTGCCCTTTATTCTTGAAGTAGATGCATCTGAGATGGGTGCCGGTGCTATTTTGTCTCAAAGAGACTGCAAGACCAACATAATTCATCCATGTTCTTTTTTTCTAAAAGATTTTCTGCCGCTGAGAGTAATTAATGATGTGGGGAATAGGGAATTGCTGGCCATCAAGATAGCTCTAGAAGAGTGGAGACATCTCCTGAAGAGGACTGAGACCCCAATCACTATAATTACAGACCATACAAATCTACTATACCTAGAAAAGGCTAAAAGACTCAATCCTCGCCAAGCACGCTGGGCCTTATTTTTTACACGCTTCAATTTTTTTATTTCCTATCTCCCTGGGTCAAAAATATTAAAGCTGATGATTTTATAGTTAGTACTGGTTACTATGGAAAACCCATTATCAGCATAAAAAGAGGTTCTGTATTCATCAAGTTTTTGTTTCTACTGTTAGGTCTGACAATAGCTAAAGTTCAATTGTACAAGCAACACAGAGCAATCCTGATGGGCTGCCATATGTCATCATATTCACATTTTGTTATGGAAGATAAATACTTTTATCAAAAAGAGTCTGAAATTTCCTATATAAAAAACAAAACAAAACAGAAAAGCACCAGAAAACTAGGGCCTATGCAGTATTGTGTGTGTATTGTGTGTGTTTTGTGTGCGTGTCTGCTGGCAGTAATGGGAGATGGGAACAATTAATAAAGTTATTAATCGTTCTTAGGTGAAAACACTTTACCTAAGAGATTTTGTTAACTGCATATGACTACTTGTGTACAAGTAGTATGTGTTGCTTAAATGAGAATGCATTACAAAAGTGTCATACCGCTGTTGTTGTGTGAGGTGATGTGTAATCATAATGTGGCCAGAGGCAAGCATAGTGCTTTCAGCTATATCCCCATCAACTCCACCTCCTCACACCCTATGTATCCTCACTGTCTCTGCAGGATCTTTTAGACCAAGCTTACAGCCATGATGAGGTTCCTCCATTGATTATACCATTGTTTGTCAGAGTATTATGGGATAGACATAAGGCTAAGCTAGATATAAGATAAGGCCAGGGACTACGGAAAGTATTCAGAGGTTGTGCAAACTAGATAGGCCGAATTGTTCTCATCTGCTGTCATTTTTTATGTTTCTATGTATCTCCATTTTCTCAGTGTGGTAGTAAAGAAAGATATACCTGAAAGTCTAAATAGTTAACTGGCCCATACAGGGTAATTATTAAAACGGCCCAGGGCCTTATTATACACGGCATCAGTAGCTATATTGTTTCTGCGAAAAAAAAAGTTCCCAAAGTATTTTGAAATGAAAGAAAGATCCAATGCTTTTTAAATTACACTTATTAGACATATACCGTATTTGCTCGATTATAAGATGACCCTGATTATAAGACGACCCCCAAAATCTGAATATTAATTTAGGAAAAAAAGAAAAAGCCTGAATATAAGACGACCCTATAGGAAAAAAGTTTTACCAGTAAATGTTAATTCATCTAAACTTTTTTAATAAAAGCTATGATTGAGAAAAATATTTTGGTTTTATTTCCTTCTATTTTCCAACCTGCCCCCCAGTTATGCACATCTGCCCCAGAAATGCCTTATACCCCCTATATGCCATTGTGCCCCATGATATGCCTTTTAACCCTCTAAATGCCACTGTGCCCCATGATATGCCTTTTAACCCTATATGCCACTATGCCCCATGATATGCCTTTTGACCCCCTATGTGCCACTCTGCCTCCAGAAATGCCTTATACCCCTATATGCCACTCTGGCATTTAGAGGGTTAAAATGCATATTATGGGGAAGAGTGGCATATAGGGAGGTTTAAGGCATTCAGGAGGCAGAATGGCGTATAGAGGGTTAAAAAGGCATTTCTGGAGGCAGAGTGGCATTAAGGGGGTTAAAAGGCATTTCACAGAGCACTCTGCCTCCAGAAATGCCTTATGCCCCCCATTTAACCCCCCCTCCCTCCTCCAAACTTACCGGTGCTTCTGACTTCCCTGTCATGTAGCCGGGGCAGCGTGTAGATCCCACGCACTTACACTGCAGCCGGAAGGAGGCGTGGCTAGCAGCGGGGGTTGTCTGCATCCATCGCGCAGACCTTTCCCGACTGTCAGAGATCAGAGTTGCCGGGACTCTGATCTCTGACAGTCGGGAAAGGTCTGCGCGATGGATGCAGACAACCCCCGCTGCTAGCCACACCTCCTTCCTGCTGCAGCGGAAGTTGTCTACACGCTGCCCCAGCTACACACCGGGGACTCAGAAGTACCGGTAAGTGGGGCGGGAGAGACAGGAGGATCCAGGTCCCCTGCAGCTGCGGGGGATCTGGATCTTAGTCGTCTCATAGTCAGACCTATTTGAGGTCTGATTATAAGATAACCCCGATTATAAGACGAGGGGTATTTTTCAGAGCATTTGCTCTGAAAAAACCTCGTCCTATAATCGAGCAAATACGGTATTATTGGCAAATAAGAATTCAAGGATTTTTCTGCTTCATATCCTTTTCCATTTTTTCCTACTTAGTGCAAAACAGAAGATAATATGCATCATGACACTTTGCTATTTGTGCGTGAAATCTGTAAAAGACACCTTAAGGAAAGCTCAGGGTCAAATTTACGTGTACAGAAAATGAATAATTTAAAATATAAAAAATACCATATCTAGAAAACATAAAAAATAAAAAGCTTTTTCTATGGCAAATATGTTTTTAAGTTCACTTGCTTAATCATGTTTATTAATGCAAATGTAATTACTCATGACATTACGCTATTTTTTTAATTTAGCATACTTATTTAAGCATAAACCTCACTGACATTTAAAGTGGAAAAAAATCAGAAAAAGTAAACTAAAAAAAGGCAAAATACAAATTTAAAAGATAAAAATATATTTTATTTATTCACTTCTGTTCTTAAGCAAAACATTTCCTTTGCTCTAAAAACTTGTGTGTTGCACTGAAAACCCACAACTAGATATATAAATATTACACATAAGAGATATATAATTTTGTGTGTGGGACTAAAAATTACAGATAATAATTGGAAGGAGGGATATTGATACACATGCTTAAGGCATTAGCATATCTGGGTCCTTATCTTGGTGAAGTGCTGCTTCCTTGGAACTCCTTTGGATTTTCTCATGCTGATCATATTTTTGCCCCTTAAGCCCGCCGCAACTGCGACCGGGTCCGCCACTCTAAGGGGCCGGGAAGCCCCCATCGGGTTTTGGGTTTTTTTTTTACTTTAACATCCTCCATGTTAAATAAAGTTTTTGTTAACTTTATTTAACATGGAGGATGTTAAATAAAGTTAACCCCCCCTGATGTTTTAATTTAAGCCCTGTGCGGCCGCAGACCCCTAAGGCCGGCCCTGGTGGGGGTTTCCCGGCCCCTTAGACTGGCAGACCCGGTCGCAGTTGCCGCGGGCTTAAGGGGCCCTGCGTTAGTCCTGACTGGGCCTATTTTAAGGTAGGGGCCTGGAGCTGCAGCTCCATCAGCCCCTAAGTCAATCCGGCCCTGCCGCGGGCCCGGTCGCAGTTGCTACTTGCTCCGGCAACAAGGTAAGTAGGGTGAGGGAGGGGGGTGCAGTGAGAAGGGGCAGAGGGAGGTTAGATAGTGAGAAATGGGGAGAGGGGATACATATTGAGAAGTGGGGAAGGGGGTACATAGTGAAAAGGGGGAACATAGAAGGTGCAGATAAGATGGGGAGAAGGGGTAGTGTGAATGCGTATGAGAATGAATGAATGAATAAATGTGTGGATGAATTGTGTGAATGCGTATGACAATTAATGAATTCATGTGTGGATGAATTGCTTGAATGATTTGTGAGACTGCATTAATGAATGTGTTAATGATTTGTGTGAATGAGTGAGTAAAAGCAAAGATGGTACATGAAGCCCATGGAGCAGCGCAGCTTAGGCGGAGTGGGCCTTGACAGAGCTAGGTGGTGTGCAAAAAGGAATGATTTAATTTAATTGGTTCAGAGTTGTTATGGGTGGGGTTATTGGTAAGGTATATAAGTGGCAACCATTTTGTAAACGGTCACTTAACTGCTTTTCTAAATCCTGGTTGTCCCACCCTCCCTCCCTTTAAGGTGGGTTGTGGGGGGTGACTACCCCGTTTTGTCACAGCGGCGGGGATAGTTGGGGATTATTGCCTAATACGGTGTTTTGTTATGTTTTTGGTTAATAATTTGACTTGGTTCAAGTTATTGGTGTAGGTTTCGAGCTGGCCTGTGGCTCAGAACCTGGGGTGGTGTAGGGGTGTCTCGGTATGCCCCTGCATTGGTGTTTGGTTAAATTGGTGGTGTAGGGGTGTCTCGGTATGCCCCTGCATTGGTGGTTTGGTTAAATCGGTGGTGTAGGGGTGTCTCGGTATGCCCCTACATAGTTATAATTTGGTTAAACGGTCTGGTGGGGGTGTCTCGGTACATCCCTATTGTGGTCAATATGTTAATATGTTAATGTGGAGGCACCTGGTATGTGTTGGTGCCATTGTTATATGGTTAATTTATTGGTTATGTGAGGTCATTGTCAGATGTAAACTGTTAATTATGTTAACCGGGGTGGCTGGGTTGACAATGACCTCTAAATATTGTATATATGTTAATAAAGCTGTGGACAAAATATTTTGCACCCAAATAAAGTGTCTGAGTCATTATTTGGGTATGGGGTACGGTCTTCCTGGGCACAAACTCAACTATGCGCTTGTCATGAAGGGTGGGCTTTAACAATAAATAAATAAATAAATAAAAATGGGCTGCTCTGGCTTAAATGCCAGGGCCTTTTTTTGTCTCAGTCCGTGCCTGCTGGTAGGGTACTCATATTAGCCTTTACAATTTTCCTGGTGCTGTGTACTATACTTCCCATAATCCTCAGCCAGTATCATGGGGGGCATTTAACTGACTGAGCATCAGGGGGACATTAGGTTTTGCTTTTTTTTTTTACCATTCTTTGTTGCTATTAAATTTACTTGTTGAACCACATTTAAATTATATTTGTATTTTTATAATGAATATGCATTCAGGAAAAGATGGGCATGTATGGTGGGCTGATTCGTGGCACAATGGGCCACTTCACTTGACTTGCCCCCCAGGCCTTAGGCTGCCAGCCCTCCCCTGATATCTTTCAATGGTATATAGATTATTTTCTTCTATTTAGCACCAACAATTTTCACAGTCCTACTTATCTTACCTATATTTAAACAGTATGACAACTATAATTGACAAAACACACAGATGGATTATGTAAGAGGGCCCTGCCCACAGGCTTATATAATATATATTTTATAATATATAAAATAAATATAATAGAAATGAAGCATTAAAACCAGTTACCTTTGAGCAAAATACAGAGCTGGTTTCCTAATAGTTTCAACAATGTTACAGCTACCTATGCACATCTGAAACTACATAATTTAAAATCATAAAGTGCTGATAATGACTAACAAATGAGAAACACACTTTTGGGTAGTTTCACATGAAGCAGAAGAAGATGAGGTTTAAAAGGTGAGTTTTATTAAAGTTAGGATTTCACAGCTTTAAGGAAATTTACTGCTGTTAGGCACGTAAATGACACATTTCTTTTTCAGTTTTATTTATTGTGTGACATAACCCAGAGAAGCTATTTGATTCTTTGAGATACCAAAGCTCAGTTATGTACTTATGGGGATCCCTGGCAGATTCAATTGATTTACTGCATTACCAGTTGTAATGAAGTACTGGACCATTTTCTCCATTATTGTTGCTCGGTAGTTTTTATACTTGTCTGCATTAGGTTCTCTATGTAATTTGCTATTTTATACTAAACCTTTCTAAAGCTAAACTTTTAGTTTTTGGCCCATTTGTTTTCATACAACGAACTCCGTTTCCTGCCTTTTCATTTCCGATGAAAATTAGAGGGTTTTTTACATTCAGAAATTAAATTTGTTGTTACATTTACTCTATCATGCGCTTTCACACTTTCTCACACTCTCCTTTTCACTCTCTAATGCTCTCTCTGAATATCTCTGTACCGTCCCTGTCGAACGCTTATGTGTCCCTCTCTCCTTGATGCACAGCTCCATTTTTTATCTTGCATCGTCTTGTTCTTCTGTCTTCTTTATCCACTACTCCAAAAAGTCTTTGTGCGCTTTTCCAGAACGGGACATGATCTCAGGTGAACAAAATGGCAGAGCTTCCAAGCACATCTTCTTGACTGTAGGAATGAGGAGATGGTGTGTCCAGAGCCCTGTTGGCAAACTCCTGCAAAATGGCAAAGCTTCTAAATTTCATAAAATGAGCTATGTTTCCAACTACCAGCTGCTCACCTCATACTAAAATTACCGTTAGGAATGTCTTTCTAAATTGAAATATAATATGTAAGCACACACTTCAAATTTAATATTGAATATTGCTAAATCTAGAACATATTAGAGCAGTAGGTACAGATTTTTTTTTCTTAAGCTTGCTATTTTAACTTTTAATTTAACTTATTTGGCATCAATTTGGTCAGGAATGTTTGCGCTGGTTTAATTGTTTGTCCAACAGTGCAGTACATTATGCAGGTTTGAACAACATGAATAATGCAATTCATCTATCCTTCTTTTGTCTCTAAAAGGTTCCCAGAGTTATACATAAGAAAAGATGCTGTAGCATAAAATATACATGTTTATTTTATTAAAAGAACACACAGCTGGCTTTGCATCTCAAATTGAAGAACATTGTGTTTCCATCTGGGACCTCTTAGTTTTAAATGTTACATCAGGGTGAAGAAAGAAGTGATTATATTAGTCTTGTATACTTGTTGTCAGATTATATACATAAATACTGCCACAATACCTTTCCTTTAAAATCAAGCATGGCTTAAGTCTCAAGGCACTCAGTGAGTAATATTGAACATACTTAAAAACATTACTCTTAATGACATAAAATTATGTTACAATCCTTCCTGTTCCACTTGTAACACTTCTGAGATTCATAGAATGAATTAAGTTGTTACCTGTCATCATCAGTTTTCAATATTATACTTTTTAGAGTAAATTACATTTTTACTTGTCACCATTTGTTTGCTATATAATAGTTTACTTTATGTGTTTCTTGCTCAACTGTGAACAATGTAAAATATTAGACTTCCGAAGACATGAAGAAGAGAAGACAACGGCGGTAAAATGTAGATGAAGACGAAAACACATAACATGAAGAATCTTCGTGATCGTCTTCGTCTACTAATCTCCCTGGTCCCTTACGCACAGTAGCGTACCTAGCGGTGGGCGGGGGGGGCGGTCCGCACCGGGTGCCGCTCATCAGGGGGGTGCCAACTTGCCAGCACCCGGCACCCCTCCAGAGACGGACAGCAATGTCCGCCGCTGGAGGAGAAGGCTCCCAAGGGAGCGGTATCGGAGGTCTTTAACAGACCTCCGGCTCCCTTGAGTGATTTTAAGCCAGTTCCCTTGAACCAGCTTAAAATCACTCAAGGGAGCCGGAGGTCTGTTAAAGACCTCCGATACCGCTCCCTCGCGATCCATGCGGCAACTGCTGTTGTGCGCCGGGGTTTGTTGTCAGATCCCGGCACACAACACTGAAGCCGCGCCCACCGCCGTCCGTGCCCTCTGACCCGGAAGAAGACAGAAGAAGAGGAGCGAAGAAGACAGAAGAAGAGGAGCGAAGAAGACAGAAGAAGAGGAAGAAAATGAGCTTACTGCTGTAAGAAGAAAAGAGGAAAGGTAGGAAATCATTCAGTGAGAGTGGATTGGTATGTGTGGAATCTGTGGATTGGTATGTGTGGAATCTGTGGATTGGTATGTGTGGAATCTGTGGATTGGTATGTGTGGATTGGTATGTGTGGAATCTGTGGATTGGTATGCGTGGAATGTGTGGATTGGTATGCGTGGAATCTGTGGATTGGTATGTGTGGAATGTGTGGAATCTGTGGATTGGTATGTGTGGAATCTGTGGATTGGTATGTGTGGAATCTGTGGATTGGTATGTGTGGATTGGTATGTGTGGAATCTGTGGATTGGTATGTGTGGATTGGAATGTGTGGATTGGTATGTGTGGAATCTGTGGATTGGTATGTGTGGAATCTGTGGATTGGTATGTGTGGAATCTGTGGATTGTTATGTGTGGATTGGTATGCGTGGAATCTGTGGATTGTTATGTGTGGATTGGTATGCGTGGAATCTGTGGATTGGTATGTGTGGATTGGTATGTGTGGAATCTGTGGATTGGTAAGTGTGGATTGGTAAATGTGGATTGGTAAATGTGTGAGAGTGATGGGTGTTATGCTGTACCATTTCCAATGTCTTTTTCATTATAATTATGCTCTAAAGTACATCATAACTCCCATCACTCTATACTGTTCCATACAGTGGCAGAGATGGGAGACAGAGGCCTTGCACCCCCACCGCAGGACTCCTGAAAGGTAAGTGAACTTCAAAGGGGGGAGAGGGTAGATAGGGAGAAGGGAGTGAGACGGGGGGATAGTGGGTAGATAGGGAGAAGGGAGTGAGAAGGGGTAGATAGGGCAGAAGGGGGTGAGAATGGGTAGATAGGGAGAAAGGAGGGTAGCAAGAATATTGAAATAAAGAGTCAGAATGAAAGAGTGAAAATGAATGGATTAATGTGTGGATGAATTGTTTGAATGAGTGAGAGAATTAATGAATTTGTGAGAATGCATCAATGAATATGTGTAAATAATCTGTGTGAAAGAATAAATGATTGTGTGAATGAATTGTGTGAATAAAAGTGAATTAGTGAGTGACTGTAAAAGTGTTTGTGTTAATCATAGGTATATAGTTGATTTGTCAAAAAGGCAAAGATGGTATAAGCAGGGTGTTTATGGGACCAAAATGGCACAGGCAGGGTGTTTATGGGACAAAGATGGCACAGGTAGCGTGTTTATGGGACAAAGATGGCGTACACTCGGCTGTTTGGGGGCAAAGATGGCACGTCCTATGTGTGTGTAATTTGGGTGCTGGTCAGGTTCTATGTGGGCAATGTGGACGCTGGTTTTTTTGGAGGGTTATTAAAGAAAGCACTATTATATGTTCAGTAAATGTTATTTAAACGTATTTATTTTACTTATAAGTTATTAATTTATTTTTTCAGATTTCTTGTTGTTTACAGTTGACATACAGTTTACAAATTGGTGCAATAAATATTCTTAACATAATTTTGTAGATGTCTTTACATTTGGTGTGGGGGGGTGCCACTTACAGGATCCGCCCCAGGTGCCAAATACTCTAGGTACGCCCCTGCTTACGCATCTAGCCTACCTTATCTTCACGGCATCACGGGAGTTGACGGAAGCATAAATCGGTTGGTTCCCCGTCAGGGGTTACAGGGCAGTGCGAGTGAGCCTATTGGTAGCCTACAGGGACCTCCTCTGGCATCAACCAATTGGTGTGCTTAACCATACACAATCATCATTGTGCACAGCACCCACTCCTGGACCAGAGACTGGGGACCAATTACAACTTCCGGGCTTCATGCTATCCCAGACCTAAGGCCAGAGGACCAAGCTTTCCCTTACTCATAAGTACCGGTTTTCGAATTAACTACAGGTTATCTTTTAACTGACTGATGTTTTTTTATACTTGACAAATATAAGCATCACATCTTAGGGTTTCGTATTCTGTCCCCTCATTGTTTAGAGTGTTTAACAATAACCTTGGTTTTTAAACTGAAAGCAATGACTACAGCTATGGAATATAATAAATATTAAATTAAATGTTCCCTTTAAAAAACAAATTAAATCATTTTAGCATCTAAACAAAACAAATGTAAGTAAATTATACAAAGCATATGCTAAGTTACTAAGTAAGTTTGAAATGTTTATCAAATTGTTGTCAAATAAAACAACAATTATATTTTAATATACTTTCTAATTAAATCAGGCTCAGGAGGGGTCACAGCGTGTCCTGGGGTGGATGTTCAGTGTTGCTGAATGCCTCGCTATTGTGGCATTTCAGCGACACCACTGAAGTTTACTCTTTTAAAACGGGCGTCTGCTGCCATACGGCTTATGGCAGACATTGACGCCCTGGGGCCCCTGATGCCAAGCTCTGTGTTGCTGAATGCCTCAACATTGAAAACCTATTTTTTGTCAAAATCTTTCAATGAGCCTTTGCACTACCTAGTTTTAGTTCTTGTTTACAGTGATAGTAAAATTGAGTTTTTGTATTCACATATTTATGTATTTATGAATACCTGTGCAATATTGTTGTTTTATATTACATTATATTTCCGTGGCTGCCCATATTATTTAATATATGTTTAATAAGAACTATATTTTTGTCATGTGTGAAAAGTTGCTTAAAAGTTATCTTTTTTTATTACTGGAAATGCTGAAAAATAGATATGTTATGCAACCGCATAGAGAAAGGCTTAACCATGAAGAGGTGTGATCTTGACTATTGGAGAGGCATCACCATGGCTGGGGGAGAGGCATCACCATGGCGGGGGGAGGGGGGTTGTTGCCTGCTGCCCTGGATGGTCTCAGTCCGCCATGGCAACGGGTGTGGTTGAATCACCTAAACTCAATAATTACAAGGGATGCCTAGATACTTTTGGTCATATAGTATATATCTTGCTACTACTCACATGTATGCAAAACAGATGTATGTTAAGATTATACTGCAATTTCAGTTAGTATCAAGGGAATATGGACAAAAGTTTATAGCTAGTTTAGCTTAATTGAACCTAATTGTTCAACTATTTTGATCTGCTTGAATTGAACATAGCGTTCATTGTGAGGAATTTCATAATTGCATGCACTAAACGTGTATGTCTGGTTAAATCATTAGTGCATGCTAGTTGTGTGCTCTGGGAGGGTTCTACTTTATTAAAATTTAACGCTCATTATTTTTTACAGCAAGAGTTAATAAATCATTTCATCTTGCGCAATGTGTGTCTCTCTGTAGCTTTATAAAGTAACAATAATAGGAAAAGACACATGAAAGAGACACAGATAACCAGTATTCTACAACACTTTTGGTGCATTATTAAAAAGTAATAAAATTATTTGGCACATTTTCATGGAACAGTAAAATGGCAGCACAAATATGCAAGCATCAGCAGAAATTTCCTAACGTAATAACCGCAGTATAGACATTAGCAAGATTCTTGTTTTGTAAATCTGAAGATAGTGTGTTTATTTTTTTTAAATATAACAAATTAATGAAGTAATGAAGGATATATATATATATTATGGCATATTACAGCAGTCAGACATGAATCCATGTTGAAGTGGCTACGTGGGTAGAACTATATATATCTTTTTATATAATACCTAGTATAGCAGATTTTTTGGAAACACTAATGAGCAAGGAATGGGACATATTTTTATATTTAGTATCCAACTTAAACAATTTATTTTTCACGAATATAAAAATAAGCTTACTTTAAATAAGGATGCAAATACTAATCTTACATTTTATGGTAACCATAGCAACTATCTAAATTTTTCTATTGAATTATATTTTAAAATAAATTATCACTTCATTGTTTGTGCTGCTTATTTGTTTCACTTGTTATCTGTTTTTCAACTTTAACTCAGACTCATGTTTATTATTTGTACAATTTGTATTATTCTTTAAGGTCAAGGTACTCACATGATGCGTTCTGCACAGTAGGCTAATTATTAATAAATTGCTTGTTCTTTTTTGCCACAAACACCTTCTAATATCCATAATTTTACTGATGCTTGGAAATAATGACTTGCCTATTTATTTAAGTATTTTATCTGCTATTTATTAGTGTATTTGTCGTTTTTTATTGTTGAAAAGTTCAGGAGAGTAAAAGCACAAAGTGTTTCTGCAGAAAATTGGAAAGATGTAGAATTATTAATTTCTGACATTCTTTTTTGGTTCTCTCATGTACTTTATTTGTTGAATTGTGCAGAATGTTATAACCTGCACAAATAATTTAATTAACTTTCAATTTTCCAGAATGTTTGAAATAAGAGTTAAAACACACTATCACAATTTACATGATCCATGCTAGCAATGGTGTAACTAGAAACCACAGGGCCCTGGTGTGAAAATTGCCCCAGGCCCCCCCAACTTCAACAGCTGGTCTGTGCCATCATTGCCCTCCCTCAAATAGCTTTTCTGTGCCTTCTTTGCCCCTTAGCCCCCTTCCAACATACACTCTGGCAGACATATGTAAATACACATATACAAATTACACACACTAACCAATGTTCCCTCTAATTTTTCTTAGGTGGTGTGCGCAGAAAATTTCTCTTGTGCAAAAATTTTCCCAGAGCCAAAATTTGGTGCGCACAATATGCTTCTGCAAATGTTAAATTTAAATTGTTATTCTATATTTTTGGTATAGCTCGCTCATGGTTAATAACACTACATTATAGTGTGATAATGTAGTATTAGTTACACAACAGTATTACTTACTGTAATGTTTTTTTAAAGGTGAAATTCTCACTGCATAAGTAAATTATGAGCGAATCACGAGCGGAGGCTGCAGGCCGCATAAAGGATAAAAAGTACCTAGAGTATTTGGCACCTGGGGTGGTACCCCCACACACACACACTTTAAAACTGCATAGCTTCTATCATTAGGCAAACATTGACAGGGGTACAGAATAACTGTTATCATCATTTACTAAGGCAGACATTGACGGTGGTACAACAAAACACCTATCACTATATACTGAGGCAGACATTGACAGTGTTACAGCATAACTGCTATCATTATATACTGAGGCAAACATTGACGGTGGTACAGCATAACCGCTAACATTATATAGTGAGGCAAACATTGACAGTGGTACAGCATAACTGCTATCACTATATACTGAGGTGAACATTGACGGTGGTACAGCATAACACCTATCACTATATACTGAGGCACGCACTGACGGTGGTACAGCATAACACCTATCACTATATACAGAGGCACACATTGACCGTGGTACAACATAACACCTATCACTATACATTGAGCCAGACATTGACAATAATGCAGCATAACCCCAATCACTATATACTAAGTCAAACATTGATGTGGTGTAGGCCTACCACTTTAGTGTCTGGCCTAGTATCTGTATATATATATGCATCTAAATGCATCTAAATGAAAATTCTGGACCTGAAAATGTAGCATTCACTTGACTGAAACCGAAAATGACCCCCCCACACACCTTGAAAAAAAACAAAAAACACTTTTATTAAAAGTAACACACCAAAATTAGACAAAAAAAATCAATAACAATATATATATATATATATAATTAACAGCAATTACACTCCTATCATGCCCAGGTTCTAGGATGTACTGGTTGCTTGGGCATGATAGGAGTGGGATTGCTGTTAGCAATCATATATATATATTAATATTGTTATCGAATTTTTCTGTCCAATTTTGGTGTGTTACTTACTTTTAATAAAGGTGTGGTTAACACACCAAAATTGAACAAAAATATATATAATTGCTAACAGCAATCCTATCATGCTCAGACAGCCAGTACATGCTGGAACCTGAGCATGATAGGAATATGATTACAGCCTCTCTATGCCATGCTACCCCCCCACACACACTTACACATCCATGCTATCACACACACACTCATTCACAAACATTCAGTTTAAACTACAGCATAACACCCATCACTCTCACACACTTACTAATTCACTCTCACAGAATTTTTTCCTACCTGTCACTTTTCCTCCTCTTCGTTCTTCCTCTTCTGTGTCCTCTCCTTCCTTTGCAGTGGTCGCGGTGGGCGTGGCTTCAGTGCTGTGCGCTGGGATATGACATCAAATCCCGACGCACAGCATCAGTTTCCGCGCGCATCGACAGGGAGCAGGTTCGGGGGTCTGCATTAACAGACCTCCAGCTCCCTTGATTTTTTTTAAAGACGGTTAGAGGGAGATCCTTGATCTCCCCAACCGAGCTTGCTCCTCTAGCGGGGGACATTACTGTCCGTCTCTGGAGGGGTGCCGTGCGTACAACCAGTAGCGGACCGCCCCCCCTTCGGTACGCTACTGGTTGTGCGCACAATTTGTGTTCGTGTGCGCTCCCTCTGAAAGCTATGTGCGCGCGCACAAGCGCACAGCTTAGAGGGAACACTGACACTAACTCATACTCACTAACACACAGGTGCACATTGTGACATTCTGTGTGTAACAGAGGAAGTTTATGAAAATGATTGGGACTGCAATTTCACATTGATTTACAGGAGTTAAATTGCAATATTTTGTATATTTACTCTCTTGTTTACATTTCTATGCATATTAAAAATGACTCGCCGTCTAGCCTATGTTTAAGTAGTACTTCCCAATTCCCTCAATGTTAGAATACTGTGTTCATGTATTCTGTTTCAACAACTATTGCCTACAGTTTATGTGTTATATACTTTTATGTCAGTAGGTGTTTTCACTGTTCACTGCTTATGTGGTATATAAAGTTTTCTGAAGGCCTCATCCATGTTTGAGGAGATAAGACTGTGAAACTTTATTTCTGTAGAGCTTTAAATAATTTCTAACAAGTTATGGGCCCAGAAAAAACAGTGAGACGATTAATGCAAGAACCAAACATATTGATGTCAGACATCATTACATTCATGATTTGGTTGAACAAAATGTGATTGTGTTTACATACTGTGAGACGGATAACATGATTGTTGATGCTATGACAAAGCTGCTCACAAGAACCAGATTTGTTGAACTAAGATGCAAAATGGGAGTTGCTGGGTGGGAGTGTTAGAATACTGTGTTCATGTATTCTGTTGCAACAACTATTGTCTACAGTTTGTGTTATATATTTTTCCATCAGTCGGTGGTGCTGTTTTCAGATTTCACTGTTCACTCTTGTGGAATTTTCTTGTTTGTCTTAATAAAGTTTCCTCAAGGCCTCATCCATGTTTGAGGGGATAAGGCTGTGACACTTGATTCCTGTAGAGCTTTAAAGATTTTCTAACATTCCACCTCTGTTGTGAAGCTGTCATTTATCTGCATAATCCAATCCTATTGTGTGATCTGTTAATTATGTTAACCTTTTCCTATTTCGTGTGTTTGTCAAGTCCCCCTCCCCTGGTAAAGTGACTATATGAACTATACCCAGTCCAAATAAAGTGTGTTCTCTTGCATCCTGACTGGTGTGTCATGTTGTGACTTGTGGTCAGGCCTGGACTGGCCATCGGGCACACCGGGCGTTTGCCCGGTGGGCCGGGCCGCATTGACTTAGGGGCTGATGGAGCTGCAGCTCCAGGCCCCTACCCTACCTACGGCCGCATTAACGCGGCCGCACAGGGTTTAAATTAAAACATCGGGGTTTTTTTAACTTTATTTAACATCCTCCATGTTAAATAAAGTTTTTTTTAACTTTATTTAACATGGAGGATGTTAAATAAAGTTGAAAAAAACCCCCGATGTTTTAATTTAAACCCTGTGCGGCCGCAAACCCCTAAGGCCGGCCCTGGTGGGGGCTTCCCGGCCCCTTAGAGCAGGACCGGCCTTTGGGGTGTGCGACCGCACAGGGCGTCACACTCTAGGGGGCGGTCCGCACCGGGTGCCGCTCATCAGGGGGTGCCAACTTGCGGCACCCGGCACCCCTCCAGAGACGGACAGTAATGTCCGCCGCTGGAGGAGCAGGCTCGCAAGGGAGCGGTATCGGAGGTCTTTAACAGACCTCCGGTTCCCTTGAGTGATTTTAAGCCGGGTTCAACCCGGCTTAAAATCACTCAAGGGAGCCGGAGGTCTGCTAAAGACCTCCGATACCGCTCCCTTGTGATCCGCGCGGCAACAGCTGCTGTGCGCCGGGGTTTGTTGTTAGATCCCGGCGCACAACACTGAAGCCGCGCCCACCGCTGTCCGTGCCCTCTGAACCGGAAGAAGACAGAGAAGACAGAAGAACTGAAGAAGAGGAGCGAAGAGGAGGAAAAGGAGCTGTAAGGAGAAAAGAGGAAAGGTAGGAAAATATTCAGTGAGAGTGGATTAGTATATATGTGTGGATTGGTATATATGTGTGGATTGGTATATATGTGTGGATTGGTATATATGTGTGGATTGGTATATATGTGTGGATTGGTATATACGTGTGGATTGGTATATACGTGTGGATTGGTATATACGTGTGGATTGGTATATAGGTGTGGATTGGTATATATGTGTGGATTGGTATATATGTGTGGATTGGTAAGTGTGTGAGAGTGATGGGTGTTATGCTGTACCATTTCCAATGTCTTTTTCATGATCTAATTATGCTCTAAAAGTACATCATAACTCCCATCACTCTATACTGTTCCATACAGTGGCAGAGCTGGGAGGCAGAGGCCTTGCACCCTCACCACAGGACTCCTGAAAGGTAAGTGAACTTCAAAGAGGGAGAGGGTAGATAGTTAGGAGGGGGTAGATAGGGAGAAGGGCGTGAGACGGGGGAAAGGGGGTAGATAGGGGGAAAGGGGGTAGATAGGGGAGAAGGGAGTGAGAAGGGGTAGATGGGGCAGAAGGGAGTGAGAAGGGGTAAATAGGGCAATCATACTCCTATCATGCCAAGTCTGCGAGTACATCCTGGAATCTGGGTATGCCTGGGCATGATAGGAATGTGATTGCTGTTAACAATCATATATATATACATATAATATTGTTTTTTAATTGTTTTGTCCTATTTTGGTGTGTTACTTACTTTAAATAAAAGGGTTTTTTTTATGGTGTGGGGAGGTCATATTCGGTTTCGGACAGGTAAATGCTGCATTTTCGGTTTCAGTCCAGAATTCGTTTCGGTGCATCCCTACTACTAAGCCAGACAATGAAGTGGTAGGCCTACACCACAACAATGTTTGGCGTAGTATATAGTGATTGGGGTTATGCTGCACTATTGTCAATGTCTGGCTCAATGTATAGTGATAGGGATTACGCTGTACCACTGTCAATGTGTGCCTCAGTATATAGTGATAGGTGTTATGCTGTACCACCGTCATTGTCTGCCTCAGTATATAGTGGTAGGTGTTATGCTGTACCACCGTCAATTTCTGCCTCAGTATATAGTGATAAGTATTATGCTGTACCACCGTCAATGTCTGCCTCAGTATATAATGATAACAGTGAGAAGAGGCAGAGGTGGTAGATAGTGATACAGGGGGATAGATAGTGAGAAAGGGGAGTTTTGTTACAAGTTTTTATTCCTTTCTTTTTTTGGGATGGGGGGGCACCAGAGGAGTAGTCCGCACAGGGCGCCAGAACACCTAAGGCCGGCTCTGCCTTAGAGTGGCGGACCCGGTTGCAGTTGCGGCGGGCTTAAGGGGCTCTGCCTTAATGCGGCCATATAGGCCCAGTCAGTCCGGTCCTGACTGGGCCTATTTTAAGGTAGGAGCCTGGAGCTGCAGCTCCATCAGCCCCTAAGTCAATCCTGCCCTGCCACAGGCGCGGTCGCAGTTGCTGCTTGCTCTGGCAACAAGGTAAATAGGGTGAGGGAAGGGGCTGCAGTGAGAAGGGGCAGAGGGGGGTTAGGTAGTGAGAAAGGGGGAGAGGCGGTACATATTGAGAAGTGGGGAAGGGGGTTACATAGTGAAAAGGGGGAACATAGTGAGAAGGGGCAGATAAGATGATGAGAGGGGGTAGTGTGAATGCGTATGAGAATGAATGAATAAATGTGTGGATGAATTGTGTGAATGCGTATGACAACTAATGAATTCATGTGTGGATGAATTGCTTGAATGATTTGTGAGACTGCATTAATGAATGTGTTAATGATTTGTGTGAATGATTAAATGCAAAGATGGTACATGAAGGGTGGGCTTTAACAATAAATAAATAAATAAATATGGGCTGCTCAGGCTTAAATGCCCGGGCCTATTTTTTGTCCCAGTCCGGGCCTGCTTGTGGTACAGGCCTTCCCTTTTTCCAGAGAGGAGTACCTTTACACCGATAACCAGAGTAGCTACCTATCTTGAAGGGGACTGTGGCTAGGAGGAAGGAGGCAACAACGACCAGGGACGTCCCAGTAGACCTCCTGGTTCCAGTAACAAGCAATAATTGATAACATAGGGCTCTTCTTACCTAATGTTTTTTTGCATGTTTAATGCATATATTTATTCTTTTTAATGCACAATAATGTCTCTTTAAAACAAATACCATGCATCTTTAAATTTCTGCATAGTTGCCAGATCTCTAGTTTAAGTTGAGAAAAAACATCTCTCTCTCTCTATCTCCCAATCCTATCTGTGCCCCTGCACCCTCCCCTGCCTTGTATCTGCCCATCCACCTACTCACTTACCTTCTCCAGCCTTTTTCTTATCGCCACTGATTTCTTGGCAAATGCAGAGACCTTGCTGACAGGGAGCAGGGATGAGGGGGAGTCGGTATGTGAGACAGTGTCTTCCTGCATAGAAAAAAAACACAGGAGAAGTAGAGGGATGTGCAGTGCACACAATAAGTGCCTGCGATAAATACTTTTTTCACTATAGATATCTCTAGCCTTGCAGTGGTTAACTATAGCCTTTTTTATTTCGCTGTAGGTAACCTTTTGCAACCTGTCCTTGATTGTTTCCTGTGGAGTCTGCTCTGCTAATACTTAATAAGCACCACTTGTTCGATTTATTGGGCCCTTAATGCTAAACACATGTACCCACTTAACCACATTTTCTGGGAATGATGCCAAAATGTTAATCATAGCTAGTATGACCCCATATAAAGCAACATTTTGTAAGTACTGGCAACCAACCCAGAAAATGTGTGAGAGGGAGAGATAACTCTCTAGCAAGCAAACAAATGAATGAATGAATTTAAATACATTTCCACGGGTTTTGCAATTTGTTTTAGTTAGTTTCATCGGGGTTCACCCTCATTTTCGGAGATTCGTACAAATGTATGAAACTGTCAAGTCTACAAGTCTAATATCTACCGTGTGTGTTTGTGTGTGTTTACCATCTGTACATATACACTACTGTTCAAATGTTTGGGGTAACTTAGAAATGTCCTTGTTTTGGAAAGAGTCTATTAAAATAACATCAAATGGAAAATAAATACAGTGCAGATGTTGTTAATGTTATAAATGACTATTGTAACTAGAAATGACTGATTTTTTTATGGAATATCTTAATAGGTGTAAAGAGGCCCTTTATCAGAAACCATCACTCCTGTGTTCCAATGGCACGTTGTGCTAGATAATCCAAGTTTAAGTTTAAAATGCTAATTGATTATTGAAAAATCAACTTTTGCTATTATGTTAGTAAAGCTAGAAATGTCCTTATTTCCCATAGCTAAGTTGTATAGTGTATGTGTCCCTTGTTTGT
Organism: Spea hammondii; assembly: GCA_029215755.1. Taxonomy (NCBI): domain Eukaryota; kingdom Metazoa; phylum Chordata; class Amphibia; order Anura; family Pelobatidae; genus Spea; species Spea hammondii. The sequence goes on from JARDYJ010000002.1 coordinate 119,516,950, forward strand.
GTATGTGTACAGGGTGTGTGTTGATTTAATGTAGTGTGTGTTCAGTGGCACTGTCACCCACATACACCACTCTCAACCACATACATCACATTTTTGCACACTGATCTCAGCCAAGCATACCACCCTTAGCCTCACATAAAGCCTATTCATCAGCCTCTGATGTGACTTCATCCATATAGGAAAAATGAAAAAGAAAAATTTGGAAAAATCAAACCAAGAACTAACAAATCCCAGCATTTGTTGTTTTTGTTCTTAGAATGGCATGGGTTTACTCTAATGGGAGCAAATTAGGGCTTAAATTAGGACAACATAGTGTTTAGAAAATACATGCCTTACAAAAAATATTACATTTTAATTTCTTCACTTTTCTTTAGCCTTTTTAGCCTAATTGAGCATTTATCTATGCAAAATGGCATTTTAAATGTATTTATTGTTATTTCCATTATTGTGCATGCATGTAATAAGTATCTCTATTGTTGAGAATGGCCATATCATATTTTTAAGAAATATATTTGTGTTAAACTAACCACATGCAAGTACATTTTCAGAATTGGGAGAATTCTCTCCATCTAAAATTTGTAGCAATTTGTATAATGATGAAAATTCATGTAGTTTGTTCAATGCAGCCTTGTAACTTTTCTGACAGAAATTAAGTTAACGAGTTAAAATACCAGCATTTCAAATGCCCTGGAGTGTCTAGTTTTCAAAAACATATGGTTTTATTGGGCACACTGAATTGACTGGGCTAAAAGATGTACCAAATAGGGCATGGGCAGTGGATCACCAAATAAAGTTTAACATTGAAAAATGTGCATGTCCAAAATGTGGCCTTTTTGCCCCCAAAACAGCCAGGCAAACTGTACTCAGGAGATGTTATTGAACACATATAGGGGTGTTGTATGATATTGACATATACCAGGACTTGTTAATTCATACATGAATTAAAATGTGTGTGAAAAAAATGCAAAAATGACTACCATAAAGTTTGACAAAGACTGGTGGTAGAATTAGTGCATGGAAAGAGTTAAAATATTAGCATTTGAAGTACCCTGGGGTGTCTAGTCTTCAAAAATATGTGGTTTGATAGGTTAAATTGCATTGGCCAGCTTCAAAGATACCCAAAACAAACACGAGCACTGCAGAAATGATAAGAATAATGTGGTTACAAAATTAAAATAGACTATTTTTTAAATAAAATTACATCCAATACAACTGGAATCAAATGACATAGATGCCAGTGACCTAACATCTTTTGCACCTATTGCGGGCTTCTTCGGAGGATTTTAAAGTAGCCCAACTATGTAAAAAACTGTAACATACTCGTTTCTGCAAACTTGCATAGTGATTAATAGACTTGGGCACCAGGGGGCTCTTCGTGTTCGTCTTCGTGCTCGTCTTCGGGGGGGGGAAAAACCTTCGTATTCCGCGAATATTCGCCCGTTCCTGTCTTCTCTTCGGGCGAATATTCGCGGACATTCTTCGTGCTCGTTTAATCTTCGTTTCCTTCCCGGTTGCCTTGCAGGGGTTAATACGGGGTTAACAACACATCGGAGCAGCAGCAGCTGCCGTGAAGGAACGTGTGTGCAACTCTATTGGTCGTTTCGGCAGGGGGCTGGTCTGGTATCAACTAGTGAATTGCAGAACGCACTTCATTCGTTGATGGCAGGCCAGCCCCCTGCCGAAACGACCAATAGAGTTGCACACACGTACTGAGGTGTACTGTACACAAAATGACCTAGAGACAAATGCTCCAAGGAACTTGGCCTCCGTTTATCATACACAATCACACATCCATAGATGTTTAATAAAAGAATAGGGATTATTTTACATTTTTAAATTGATTTTGGACCACTTGTAATACATGCCTAACATTTGCTACCTATTTACAATGGCATACTTTGCAACAACCCAACTTTTACTGGACAGGACTGGAAAAAAGCAGGACTGTCCACCAAAATCTTGGGTGTGTTGGCAGGTATGCGGATGGAAAAATGTTGGACAAGAACTAAAAAATAGCTTAGGGTTAATGTACGGTTATGTTTAAGATTAGTAGCAGTGCACTGCTTTGGTTAAAGATGTATTATGTCTAAATAATAATTTAATTTTAATGGGTTTTAAAAAAAAATTAGGGGTTTATTTAAATGTATTTTAAAGTTAGATTTATTATTTAGTACTTTATTATATTTATTTAATGTTTATACTAGTGCTACCTACCGAGCTATAACTACCAACGTGTATTTGCATACCTAGTTTAGCTAAATTAGATGGGACAGGACTGGAAAAAAGCAGGACTGTCCCTGAAAAAGTTGGGTCTGTTGGCAGGTATGTGGATGGAAAAATGTTATAGTATGAAGTGTGAGTTATAGCGTTAATGCTAGTGAGTGTAGAAATGAAGGCCAGGACAAATAACAAGAGGAAAGGTCCTTGTGATTTTTGCATTGTACGTGTATGTGTTATGTGTGTTATGTGTGTTGTCACTTGTCACTGTGTTATATGTGTTATGTGTGTTATGTGTTATGTCACTGTGTTATTTGTGTTATTGTGTGTGTTATGTTTGGTTGGTTGTGTATCAGAAGGAAAATAATGAAATGGAAATGGAAAAGGAAATGGGAAAGGCGAATGAGTGGGCAATTGGCGACCCACTCACCTGTTTCACCCCAGAGCAAAGCATCCAAACACTGTCAGTCCTAGACGTTTGGCAGCGGACTTCCAGAGCTCAGACACAAGGCCCTAGCGTAAGCTGGCCACTCCGGCGGAGGTAGCAGGCGTTGCCACACCGCAAACAGACGCAGCCAGGGGGGAGAAACTGCCCTTACCATTAGGGACATTTGAGGCATGACACTAGCCAGGAAGCGAACTGGCATCGAAGAGACGCTGGCACCACCACCAGCAGCAGCAGCAGAATTGGGAAAGGCGAATGAGTGGGCAATTGGCGACCCACTCACCTGTTTCACCCCAGGGCAAAGCACCCAAACACTGTCAGTCCTAGACGTTTGGCAGCGGACTTCCAGAGCTCAGACACAAGGCCCTAGCGTAAGCTGGCCACTCCGGCGGAGGTAGCAGGCGTTGCCACACCGCAAACAGACGCAGCCAGAGGGGAGAAACTGCCCTTACCACTAGGGACATTTTGGGCATGACTCTAGCCAGGAAGCGAACTGGCAGAGAAGAGATGCTGGCACCACCACCACCAGCAGCAGCATTGAAAAATGGGAAAGGCGAATGAGTGGGCAATTGGCGACCCACTCACCTGTTTCACCCCAGGGCAAAGCACCCAAACACTGTCAGTCCTAGACGTTTGGCAGCGGACTTCCAGAGCTCAGACACAAGGCCCTAGCGTAAGCTGGCCACTCCGGCGGAGGTAGCAGGCGTTGCCACACCGCAGACAGAGGCAGCCAGGGGGGAGAAACTGCCCTTACCATTAGGGACATTTGAGGCATGACACTAGCCAGGAAGCGAACTGGCATCGAAGAGACGCTGGCACCACCACCAGCAGCAGCAGCAGCAGAATTGGGAAAGGCGAATGAGTGGGCAATTGGCGACCCACTCACCTGTTTCACCCCAGGGCAAAGCACCCAAACACTGTCAGTCCTAGACGTTTGGCAGCAGACTTCCAGAGCTCAGACACTAGGCCCTAGCGTAAGCTGGCCACTCCGGCGGAGGTAGCAGGCGTTGCCACACTGCAAACAGACGCAGCCAGGGGGGAGAAACTGCCCTTACCATTAGGGACATTTAAGGCATGACACTAGCCAGGAAGCGAACTGGCAGAGAAGAGACGCTGGCACCACCACCAGCAGCAGCAGCAGCAGCAGAATTGGGTAAGGCGAATGAGTGGGCAATTGGCGACCCGCTCACCTGTTCCACCCCAGAGCAAAGCATCCAAACACTGTCAGTCCTAGACGTTTGGCAGCAGACTTCCAGAGCTCAGACACTAGGCCCTAGCGTAAGCTGGCTACATTGGCGGAGGTAGCAGGCGTTGCCACACCGCAGCAAGTGCAACCAGGGGGGGAGAAACTACCCTCTCCATTAGGGACATTTAAGGCATGACACTAGCCAGGAAGCGAACTGGCAGAGAAGAGACGCTGGCACCACCACCAGCAGCAGCAGCAGCAGCAGCATTGGAAAAGGCGAATGAGTGGGCAATTGACGACCCGCTCACCTGTTTCACCCCAGGGCAAAGCATCCAAAAACTGTCAGTCCTTGGCGTTTGGGAGCGGACTTCCAGAACTCAGACACAACGCCCTAGCGTAAGCTGGCTACATTGGCGGAGGTAGCAGGCGTTGCCACACCGCAGCAAGTGCAACCAGGGGGGGAGAAACTACCCTTTCCATTAGGGACATTTAAGGCATGACACTAGCCAGAAAGCGAACTGGCAGAGAAGAGACGCTGGCACCACCAGCAGCAGCAGCATTGGAAAAGGCGAATGAGTGGGCAATTGACGACCCGCTCACCTGTTTCACCCCAGGGCAAAGCATCCAAAGACTGTCAGTCCTTGGCGTTTGGGAGCAGACTTCCAGAACTCAGACACTAGTCCCTAGCGTAAATTGGCTACACCGGCGGAGGTAGCAGGCATTGCCACACCGCAGCAAGTGCAACCAGGGGGAGAAACTACCCTCTCCATTAGGGACATTTGAGGCATGATTTCAGCCAGGAAGCGAACTGGCAAAAGATGCTGGCACCACCACCAGCAGCACCGTTGGAAAAGGAAAAAGGTGAATGAGTGGGCAATTGACGACCCGCTCACCTGTTTCACCCCAGGGCAAAGCATGAAAGTCTGTCAGTCCATGGCGTTTGGGAGCGGACTTCCAGAACTCAGACACTAGGCCCTAGCGTAAATTGGCTACACCGGCGGAGGTAGCAGACGTTGCCACACCGCAAACACGTGCAACCAGGGGGAGAAACTACCTTAAACATTACAGATAAAAAAAATTAACTTTCCAAGCTAAGAGCTGGGTAACCCAACTTGGGCAGATTGAATTTAAGGAAGGCAATCTGCTCCATCAGATGAGGTGCCATGCGTGAGCGCTGTGGACTCAGTATGTTTCCAGTCATAGAAAACACGCGCTCACTTTGAACAGTGGTTGGCGGACATGATAGTAGCTGCTGCGCAACCCATGAGAGTGCAGGCCACACACTCTTCTTTTCATCCCAGTAGCTAAGAGGATCAACATTAGGCGCAGAAGGAACTTCACAGAGGTAAAGTTTGACCATTTCAGCAGCACTACTCTCCTTTCTGCTGCTAGCTCTGTCAGATGGTCCAACTATACTCCCAAGTGCCTCTTCCCAAAACGCAGCTGCTCCACTCAGCTGTGTTGTGCTGCTTGTGGCACTGCTGCTGATGCTGCTGCTAGGAGTAGCAGACCACATCATCTCTTCCTCCTCCTGCACCTCTCCCTCCTCGGACAGCATTCCCATTTTACGCTGCCAGTCACGCACCTTGTTGACCAATTGCTCCCGGTAGCTACTGAGAACATTAAATTTCAAAGCTAGCTTTCCCTTAATTCTTGGATCGCAAAGGCACGCTAGCATCATTTCGGGACTCTCTTCCATTCGTTTGCGAAGGTGTACTTTTAGCAGATCCTTCAGCTTCCTGACTATGGCTGCTATGTCAGGATGTAGAGTGCCACCTTGAACAGCCTCACGGTTTCCAAGGAACACATCCATCTTGCTGCCTAGATGGGAGAACACTGGGATTACCTGGGCCAGACTGGCAGTGTTTGAGCTTAAATTTTCTGTGGCATCCCTGAATGGTTTAAGGACTGCCACTAGCTGGGCGATCACTGTCCAATCCTCCCTATTCAATGGAGAGGTAATCCCAATATTGTGCTCTGAGGCAAGATTATGGATTGCCCTCTGCTGCTCCAAAATCCTCTCGAGCATGTCTAACGTGGAGTTCCACCGTGTACTGACATCCTGACGTAGGCAGTGTACGGGAAGACCTGACCTCTCTTGCTCTTCCCTCAAAAGTTGGCTAGCCTTAACACTATGGTGAAAGTGCCCAGCGATCTTTCTGCAGCGGGACAGAACTACTGCTGCCACATTAGTTCCTTCTGACATTGCTGCCTTCACTACAAGATGGATGATGTGGGCTGCACAGCGCACACCAACAATATGACCATCTCGCAGCGCTTTCACCATATTGGCACCTCCGTCAGTTACCACAAAACCAACTTCAACATTGGTGCCCGCCTCTGCTCCCACCCAAAGGCTAAACATTTTCCTCATCGCATGCAGAATGTTTTGGGAAGTGTGCTTTTCATCCATCACTTCTGCATGGAGAAGGAAAGATCGGTAGCCTGCTGCAGCAGCTTCCTTAGACACACCGGGCTGCCACCAGTGTGCTGTCAAAGAAAGAAAGGCATGCTGGCCGCTAGGTGCACTCCACAAATCTGTAGTGAAATGAACAGACTGACCAGCAGCCTTGGAAAGCTCCTCTTTCACTGCTGCAACACAGGACCGATACAATGAGGGGACAATGTTCCTGCTGAAAGTGGAACGTGACGGAACTGTATATTGTGGAGCCACAGCCGCCATCAATTGTTTGAAAGGCTCCCCTTCGATCATAGAGAAGGATGCCCCTCCAACAGCAATGAACTGACCAATCAGTCGCGTTACTTTATTGGCCTGCTGTTTGGGCATTGACCTTTTGGATTGGAATGCCACAAATTGTTCCAGGGTGGGCTGGACATGCAGTGCTCCAACCTGCCTTGGTCTCTGGCTGCCAGCACTAGTTGCTGCTGCTGCTGCTGCTGCTGCTGCTATTGGCTCAGAAGAAGAAGCTGTTGGGGTTTTTCCACGGCCACCAGCTATGCTGCCTGCACTAAGTTTTCCCTCTGCATCTTTCCCCAATAGCACAGCGTTGTGTTGAGTGCTGAGGTGATGCTTCATGCTAGCACTGGTAAAATGGCCAGACACTTTCCCTCTGCTTATTAGCTTCCCACAATGTTTGCACTTTCCATAGCGCCCTTCTTCAACATTTTCAAAGTGCCCCCAAATTGGGGCGCGCATAGCCTTGGAGTGTGCCTTGGGTGCTGCTCCTACTGCTCGGGGTGGATGAACAGAGGCAGAACTAGTGGTGGTGGGACTGGTGGTAACAGTACTGGTCATAGTGGGACTGCTAATTGCTTTAGATTTGCTAGGTTTTGCTGCTGCTGCTGGTGGTGGTGGTGGTGGTGATGATCGTAGCGGAGAAGGTGGAGGCTCAGGGGAAAATTGTGCACTAGTCATTTGGACACTGCTCCCTGAGGAATCTGATTCCTGACCACTCATCTCCTCTACTTCCTCTGGCTCATAGTCTAGCTCTTCATTAGCCAGATCGAATGGAATTCCTGCTAGGCTGGAGCTAAGACTGATATCGTCGTGAGACTCGTGACTAGTAGTAGTGCGAGCAGGAAGAATAGACTCTGCACTTGGCCTCTCAGTCTCAGGCTCCTCTGCTACCTCGCTAGGTGGAGTTCCACTATGTGTAGCCCTCTCTCTAACTGTCTTTACAAAAATTTTGTAAGGACTTGGTGGCTTGCTAGAGGTACTAGGAGGACATGGCGTGGCGGTACCAGTGGGAACAGTAGGCGCAGCACTAGTGGTGGTAGAGGCGGTAGAGGTGGGGGTGGTGGTGGTGGTGGTTTTCCCTACAAAGGAATGAGATCGCTTTGGTTTGGGACCCCTCTGAGTCTTGCTGCTAATTTGGCTCTGCTTGGTACCTTGCATGCTGCTGGTGGATGGGGAAGATGCTGCTTGGGGCAAAAGGCACTTCTTTTTAGTCACTGGGCTGGTACTACTTGTGCTACCCTTTAACTTTGAACGTGCTTCTGGTGCTTTAGGCTTTCCGTAAAAAACCATAGAGCTTGTGGGCCTAGCCGCACTACTACTGCCTGCTTTTGGTGCCTTTCCTTTACTTGATGATCCTTCAAGCAATGCTTCCCCAAATGATAAGCGAGAGCTTGGCCTACTTGGCCGACTAGACTGACGCAAAGGCTGCATCTTAGAACTGGTGGTGGTGCTGGTGGTGGTGCTGGTGGTGGCGGTGGTAGATGGAGCTTGTCCCTCCTTAGTCCCAAAAGGAGGATCCATTTCAAATGTTGTGTTGTGTGTGTAGTGTAGTGTAGTGTTTAAAAAACTATAAAAAAAATAAAAAAATATAAAAATAAAAAAAAAGGAAAAACGAATTAAAGACAAAAAATTAGAGGAAGTTCTCTTCAGTGCTACTGCTTAAAAAGTAAAACTATGCACTACTGCACTGTGCTGTGTGCAATCTGCCAAAGTGCTAAAGTTATTTAAATTATTAACTCAAGATTAACTATTTAATAACTAGCAGTATTTTATTTTTAATTTGAATTTACACGGGCCTAAGAGCTTAGCCTACTACTATGCTAGCCTAAAGCTATATTTCCTTACTATAAATCTACCTCTAGGCAGACGCTCTCAAACCCACTAAGCTAAAGTGAGGTTAAATCAGATTCAGTATATGATTTATTAATTAATATTAAGTTATATAATATTAATAGATTAGAAATAATTTACTTATATATTATGTATTATAGATAGAAGAATATAGATTATGAATTAGAATTTAGAATTAGAATTACTTATATTATAGATTATGAATTAGAATTTATATTGTTATATATTATTTATAATATATTATAGATTAAGATTAAAGAAGATTAGAATTATTTTAGTACTACAGCTAGTAGCTTGAAGCTTTGCTTAGTACAGCTCGTCACAGTCAATTTTTCTTGAAAAGAATTAGAAATAAAATAAAATGTCACAGCAAAACAGTTAGCTTCACTGCTGGCTGCACTCACTAGCCCAACAAGTTCACTTCACTGATGGACTGAGGTGAGCAAAACACTAAGGGTACTTTTAATAAAATTGAAATAAAATGTAAAATAAATGAGAAAATCTTTGCAAAACAGTTAACGTCACTGCTTGCTGATCAAAAAAAAACACAGCACTTATGCGGCTGCACTCACTAGCCCAACAAGTTCACTTCACTGATGGACTGAGGTGAGCAAAACAAATGAAATAAAATGAAAGATTAATTAAGAAAAATTGACTTGGTCTCTTGCTGTTGCTAAAACAAAGCACAAACTATAGAGCTGCAGCACCAGTACTAATAAGATTAGCTGAACTATACGCTAGTAGCAATTATTTAATATTATTACTTTTATTTATAGCTAATTTAATTAACTATTAAGACAAGAAAGAATTATAGAATTATTGATATTACTGATTTTAGATTAGACACTAGTAGATGTCTTGAATGTCTACAGTACACTCTACACTAGTATACTATTACTATAACTGACAAATATATATATAATTTTATAATGAATTCAATTATTAATTATATTAATTAATATTACTGATTTTAAATTAGACACTAGTAGATGAATGTCTACAGTACACTCTACACTAGTATACTATAGAATATATATATATATATGACTGACAAATATATATATATAATAATGAACTATTAAATTATAGATTCTATTAAATTATTATTTATAAATTCTATTTAATTTATTTAAGCAGGACAGGCAATAGGCACTAGTGCCAGCCCAGGGCAAGGGCACCCCAGTGCCACTGAGGCACTGGGTGCACTGTCAACTCAACAGCACTTACACTACAGTTGATGACAAATTAAATAAAAAAAATTAAATTAATCAAATTATTATTATTAATTATATTAAGTAGCACTGAAGTGAGGATGAAGTACACTGTGAGAAATGGCAGGCTAAGGCTTACCAGTCTCACACAGAACAGAACAATCTCTCTCTGTAACGCTCGGATGCAGCACAGCAGTGTTGCCAAAGCAGTCACAGCGAAAAATGAATGGATCTCTCAGGCAAGCTCTGGTCTTATAAAGGCGCCTTCAGAATTCAAAAAACAGCAGCACAGGCATTGGACGAGACCCTTAGCGTGACGTCACAAGAGTGAGCTGATTGGACAGACGAGATCAGCTCACTCCCGTTTGAAATTTTGGCGGCTGCGCGGCAAATCTTCGATTCTTCGTGGTTGTGAGTCTTCGTCTTCTCCTACGTTTTGCCGGCACTGTATTCTCTTCGGCGTGTCTTCGGAACGAACAAAAAAAACGGCCTCTTCGTGCTCGTTTTCATGTTCGCCCGAAGACGAATGCGCAAGTCTAGTGATTAATGTGTTTTCGAACCTCCCCTCACTGCGTATGTTGTATCCTGGGTTTCTAAATGGGAATATCTCCTTTACTTAGCCACTCATGGGTTCCTGCAGGTGTGGTATTTTTACATTTGATTGCAGAAATGTTGTAGTAATTGTGTTCTGCTATGTTGCTTGTAGGGGACGCTCCTAGAGCTCCATCCACTTGTCATCTGATAGAGTAATCAAACTGTTGATGATATGAATATTTATTAAAGAAACTGTGTATTTTAATTTTGTAACCACATTATTCTTAGACCATATCCCAGTATTCATATATGTGAATATACCAGTATTCGCATAAAATAAGTGCATTGTGTCTTGAATGATACAAACAGGTCTTAATTTTCAGCACTAAGATACAAAGTATGTTTAAGGTTGCTGGTTTACTTTTGCAGGGAACATGCTTTGCATTTTGGAACTGTATGAGTAAGTCCTGTTTGGATGAAGAGCACCAGGTTGTCCACTAACTGATCTTCCCATGCTGTTATATTTTAAATGTCAGATTAATAAAAAAATGTTTTAGCATCGAAGACTTGCTTTCCTATTTACTTGTCTATTTCCCAGGTTACGGACCAGTTGGGAGACCTGTGCCCGGTGCCTGGCTGAGTTGGGCTACTTTGGTCGGTGTTTTCTCTTCTTCGGCTCCTGTATTACAAATGAAACATTTTAAAATGCATTGTTTATGTATACATAATAGCATGGTATCATACAGCCGTCCTTAATAAAATGATAAAAGCCAATAGGCAATAACAAATTGTGGTGCCTGTAAATATTGTGCTCTAAAGGTCTAAGTAGGAAACACATTGAGCGTTACTGTACATAATGAATTATTGTAAATTTCTGCTGCACTCATGGATGCGGACTCAGCTCAGAAATGTGTATATATGACTCTTTCAGGTACATGAAAGACACCCCTGACGATGTATAGGCAGAAGGAAAGCATGACTAGGCTAGAGAACTCTACCAAGAAGGGCTTACACCACTGGGTTGTGTGGGCGAAAGGAAATAAGCCTAGTCATCTAAAGGTCACCATATCTCTATGCTGCTGTGGAGGGATCTGGTGAGCTTGCTGCTTTACTGAAGACAATACGGAACACTAACGCCTGCTTAATTGTCATGTTGGTTGGTTGTCACAGAAGCGGGGATGAGTGGGGATGAGTTTAGCTTTGGCCTGATTTTAAGACTTGGTCTTGAGTTCATGGTGATGTCATTATAACAGCTAACTATCAGGTGGAGATAATAAGATAAAATAATAAGGTGGAGATAATAAGGTAATGGTGGTCCCTGTGATTTGGTGACCTGTGGCTAATGGGTTAAAATATGGAATGGCTGTTACTTTGCCTTCTTGAATTATATGCAGGATTGAAACATCACTGTATCACTAAAACATATACATTAAAGTAGAATATATCCCACAATATTAACTTGACATGTTGAGTAGTTGAGAAAATATACCCACCCAATTCAGCAGCCAAATGTTCAGGTGTATTGGGACCTTAGGCTCTCCTAAGGTTAATAAACTGACAGCCATTATTAAATATGGGGGAACAATTTACGACCACCTCAGTATCAGAGATGTATTATTATTATTCAATGAATTGACAAACAGCTAACAAAACGATGCTTTTTTTATTCTTTTAGTACAACTGAAATCTATGCTATAGATTCATGGAAAGCACATAGCCTCACTTTTTTCAGTTAACCTTTTATTATTTAAAGGAGTGTTTTAATAACTATAAACATATTATAATGTAGCGATAGGTCTTTTGAACTATGGTTTTCTCTAAGTGGCTGGGAGAAGATTTTTCTAACAACCCATGTGCGCTGGATAACCGCATGGAAATTCGATTCAGAATAAGTTCACAATAGATTAAAATACATTTTTTAGTTTGTGTAGGTCTCAAGATGATCTTTGCTTTTTTAATTTATTTTGATGTGATAGGTTGGCATGAGACAAGTACAGATGGTACAGCTATATGGGACTCCAAACAGTCATTACCTAGCATGCTTGCGGGCAGGGCCTTCTTTACCTACTCAAACAGTTTGTCTTAGACTGTCAATTCTAGTTTAGTAATAACTTTTGAATACTTGTATTGTAAAAAGTATTATGTAAATTGGTGGCGCTGTATAAAGAAGAGATAATAACAACAACAAAATGGAGCCTCTGCGGCCTGTATCCATGTGACTATAAGGGATATGTACCAAGACATTGTTTACATAAACCCATGATACAGAGTTGTAATATTTATAATAAAAACACATGACACAAATTTTGACGAAACAGTGGTCATATATTTTGTTTACAAGTAACAATAAATATCAATTGCAAAACTAAATGTCAAACAATGAGCATTCTAACAGCTTTTGGCCCAAACCCAGAGTCCACCAATAAATTAACTGAAAACAGCAATCCACCCTGTAAGCTAGAAGGCCAAACTTGTCATTACCAGTTTTCCCCCTTATTCAGGCATCAACTGACCTCAATAAAAGCCACAAAACAATTTAGATCGTTTTAATATATATATGGGTGGGAGTGCGAGCACTTGTCCTGCCCTACTGCTACTCACCAGACTCTACGGTCAGTGCAGACAGGTAGCAGTTCACCTTGGGGATTTACTTTTTCCCCTCAGAATCTCTATATTTATAGCTGCTATTCCCACCAATTCCACAGTATAAAGCCAGCATGAGTGCAAAATAACCTTTGTTTATGCCACCTAATTACATTTTTATTGCTAATACTGCTAACGTCCCTGTGAGGTCTTATTTATACCCACAGCCACATGTTTCAGTGTATTAATGGTATAGGGGCTTGTAATACCTTGTTTAACACTACAGGACTCCAGACAATCCTTTGTCAGCTTAAAGTGTAGACATTTACATTGAAGTCACCACCAAACTGGATATCTCACACTGATGTTAGAGCACATTATTGCGACCTAGTGCTAACAATGTTGGATGTGATATTGTAAAAGATTGTATTGTAGGGAAAATATATTTTTTGTGATTAGAGTCATAAAGTGAATAAACAACTTCAATAAACAACAAAACAATGTGCATTTGGTACAACATTTTTCCATAAGTAAAGTCCCTAAAATAAGTGGTTTCTTTGTGGTGTGAGTCTTCTTAATACACTACATAAAGAACATTAGATTTTTTTAATGACTGTCAAAAACATAATTCCTTTTATTTCACAGCCCGGAAATAAGAAAAGAGTGAGTATCTATTAACTTTTAGGTCTAATTTATTCCAACAATTTTAACATAAGTAGTTAAATGTCCAATTTTTTTACAATGTACAAAGAGAACAGATGGCATTGTGATATTAACAATCATACTTTGCTGTGTGAAAGGTCTGTCTTTCACATTTATAGTATTATAGAAATAACATATATAGCCTTCCATTATATGGTTTTTAAATGACACCTTTATCACTATGCCTCACAGGCTGCTGTAAAGTTTTAATACACTAGTTAATTTGGTTTACTGTTTCACCAAATTATATACATATTAACAAAATAACACCAGACTACTAAAATATTTTTTTATAAGTGACTATGACCTTAGATGTATATGTGTTATACAGTTCACTGAAATAAGTGGCTTAACTATTATAGTGCCTGAGCTAATATTAACATGGGCCAAAGTTTATTTAAGGCATTTTTATCACATATGATTGCAAGTGTTAACCACCCTATTCCGTAACCCCATATTGACTGTTTCTTGCTAGTAGCACATTTTGGGGCAAATGATCTTTTCACATTTTTCAGTGTTGCTGTTTAGCTGTAATTTTCTTATTTCTCATTTTGTGCACGTATTATATATGGCTCTTTTCAGGACAAACAGGGCTTTCTTTAGATACCATTATTTTTATCATATCATTTAATTAACTATAAAAAATGAAAAAATGATAAAATATGGTTATTTTTCTCCCTTTTTTTTTAAATAATATTTTACTCATCTGCAAAAACTAATGAACAAAACTGCTAAGTAGATTCTACTATTTGTCCTGAGTTTAGAAATACACAATGTTTTTATGTTTGTTTTTTTTTCCTTTTTTCTGCACGTTATGGGGCAATAAGTACCAGTAGCGTTTTGCTATTTCAAAACCAATTTTTTTTACCAAATCTGGTTATTCTGCCCCCATCTGTAGGGCTATAAAATGAAATCGATAATAATCGATAGTTAAATCAATTTTATCGAATATAAGATGAGGGTTTTACCAGAGCAAATGCTCTGAAAAAGGCCCTTCATCTTATAAACCGACCTCAAACAGAGGTCAGACTGTAACACTAAGATCCAGATCGCAGCTCTGCAGGGGACCCGGATCTTCCTGTCTGGCAGCCGGCGGGCATCTGTGTGATGCGCACAGACATCCTCCGCTACTGTCCTCCACTTCAGCTCGGGCTTCTATGATGGAGTGCTGGTGTGACATGACCTACCAGTGCACCAAAGAAGCCCCGGCGGAAGTTCCGGCCAGCAGTGGCAGAGGTTGTCTGCGCACATTGCGCAACGTTCGCGGCTGCCAGAGAGGATGATCCCCTGCAGGGCTACAGGAGACCTGGACCAGCCTCTCTGACAGCCAGTGAGAGTTTGTGTGATGTGCGCAGACAACCTCCGCTACTGACGGCACTTCCACTTGGTTATGAGACATATCAGGGGGCAGAGTGGCATATTTGGGGGGACAGAGTGGCATATTTGGGGGTATAAGGCATATCTGGGGGGCAGAGTGGCATATCAGGAGGTTATAGGGCATATAGGGAGGCATACAGGGGTCACAATGGCATATGGGGGTATAAGGTATATTTGGGGGCAGAGTGGCATATTTGCATATTTGGGGGCAGAGTGGCATATCTGGGGTATAAGGCATATCTGGGGAGACAGAGTGGCATATCTGGGGGACAGGGTGGCATATCTGGGGGTATAAGGCATATCAGGGGGGTATAAGGCATATCTGGGAAGGGTGGAGTAGCAAGCCTGTGCTCAAATGTGCATAATTGGGGGTCAGTTTGGGAAATAAAAACAAGAAATGCATTTTTCTCAACATTTTTTATTTTGCTGTTTGTTTTTAACATCCAGTTTGTTCATTATTTTAAATAAATGAAAAATTTAAATTTTTTTATCCGATTAATTGAAAAAATAATCGTCCAGCTACTCGATTATGAAAATAATACTTACTTGCAGCCCTAATATATATATATATATATATATATATATATATATATATATATATATATATATATATATATACATAGTCCACATTGAGAAGCACACTAATTCATGCAAAGGAATATTAATATAGGCACACACTCAGGTCTCATAGCTCGTTTCATCTGTCAACTATTCCTCAGGATATTATAATAATTCCATCCAAGTACAGATTGCAATTTATACAAAAAAAAATATCCCATATGTTTGAAGACACACCTCCAATAAATATTACACAGCCCTAATCAATACAACACACCTGTAATTGGAATAATTTATTTCTACAAAGGGGCATAGGGGTTACTGACTATTAACAATTAACATTGTTAATCTGAGAGTAATCTTACACAGTGTTAAAATATATGCAATGCTGTTATTCTCAGGGGAATCTAAATTAAACTCAAGTGCCCGATTTGGCCGCTCCTGGGCCGTCTTTAATGCGGGGCAAAAGCCTGCAGCACCTGCGGTGGGATGGGAAGTATGTGGGCCGCCACACCAAGATGGTGTAAGACACGTCGGCCACTTTTAAAATCATTAGGTGACCGGGGTGCCAGCACCATGCCGTCCAGTGCTCAAGGGGGTGGGCTCACATCGAAAAGTTCCTCGTGACAGGGTCTGCTTGACACATCAGAGAGCAGTCTGCAAGGAAGGAAGGCAGCAAAAAGTAAGTATTTAAAGAAATAAAAAAATAGTTGGGGTGATAGTTGAAAGGGGACCCGTATTCAAAGTTATAGTTGCCTTGGGAAACAATTAAATACAAAAAGAGGGTGGCTGGGGGGTATAAGTACACAACAGGGTGGTTAGGGCATCATATAAATCAATACACAAAGGGGGATGGGCGGCTGGGGGCAATACACATGGGTACATTAACCAGTACAGAAGGGGGCATCACTACACAAGGGAGGGAGACTGGCTGGGGGCATCACATAAATCAATACACAAGGGTGTTGGGGCATAAATGTACAAAGAGGGCTGGCTGGGGGCACAAATGCACATGGGGCAATACACAAGAGTGTGGGGGGAATACATTAAAACCAAAGGGGGGCCTGGCTGGGACATCAATACACATATTGGGAAACATACAAAAAACAAACCAGTGTGGAAAGCATTTTTTATGCTTTGTTTAGATTAATCCATACTGATGCGGGTGTCGGTGTGGCAGAGCCTGTCCTGGAGTGTGTGTGTTTGGGTGTCGGTGTGGCAGAGCCCATCCTGGTGTGTGTGTTTGGGTGTCTGGCTTGCAGAGCCTGTCCTAGTGTGTGTGTTTGGTATGTCGGTGTGGCAGAGCCTGTCCTGGTGCGTGTGTTTGGTGTGTCGGTGTGGCAGAACCTGTCCTGGTGTGTGTGTTTGGCTATCTGTGTGGCAGAGCCTATCCTGGTGTGTGTTTGGGTGTCGGTGTGGCAGAGCCTGTCCTGGTGCATGTGTTTGGTGTGTCGGTGTGGCAGAACCTGTCCTGGTGTGTGTGTTTGGGTGTCAGCGTGGCAGAGCCTGTCCTGGTGTGTGTTTGTGTTTGAGTGTCGGTGTGACAGAGCCTGTCCTGTTCTGTGTGTTTGTGTGGTAGAGTCTGTCCTGGTGTGTGTTTGGGTGTCTTTGTGGCAGAGCCTGTCCTAGCGTGTGTTTAGTCATCTGTTTCCTGGCACTTTACTTACTGTAGGAATAAATGGAACTATATAATTTTTTTACTTATCCAGAGATAAAACGCCCTCCTGAATTTGTAGTCACTTCAGAGGGCAAAACTTTGTAGGCCCAGAAATCAGTGAGAGGAAAAGTAAAGGTTTTGTGTTATTTACTTTGCTTCAATCTGCATATTTTATTAAAGAGGCACTAGTGGCACTAAATTGTGGCTTCAGGCATCCCGTGTACAGACGTTCTCCCAATCAATATGCGTTAGAAAATCAGGAAAAGATGGGCATGGAAGGTACGCTGATTCGGTGGCACAATGGGCCACTCGACAAGACCTGCCCCCCAGGGTTAGGCTGCCAGCCCTCCCCTGGTAATGCCCCTATATGTTATTTAATATACCAATCTATATCTGCTCCAGGTGTAAACAAACTTCCAGGAGGAAATAAAAATGGATAGACTTTCAAGTTGCAACAATAGTATACTATCTATCTCATTGTGGTTCAAGAAATGATTAAAACGAACACTTTCATTAAGCCAAACGGCCATTTAATATTCAATGTTTTCATCCAAAATGTTTCTCTCTGTAAGACCAAGCGTGGCACGCCATGTCTCACCGGAGTAACGTCATCTATACCCATTAGTCGCAATGTTGTTAATTGATGACCTAATTCTAAAAAATGCTTAGCCATTGGCTTGTCTATTTTTCCATCCCTGTGTGCTGCTCTAATGTGTTTTTGTTATGTAACTAATCCTGCACTATTGTGCATAGTTCCATAATGGTAACGTAAATTGAGCATGGAACGCTTGAACCTTTTACATTTTTAACAAACCTATAATGTGGACACAGAATAAATAGCTAACTTACATTCAAACAATTTAACAATATGGAAGTTTGAATTTTTAGAAGCACTTATAGTGCAACTGATCTGTGGTTCATCATTAATAAATAAAAAAGTTTAAGTGCACCGGTTTTACTGGCTTAAAAAAGTTCAGTGAATAAACTGTTTGGATGCACCAATGAACAGAAAAATGTGCATTGCTCCAAGCAGACAGGAAACAGTCTGCTACACAAGCATGTGTTACAAACACAAACAGTGCAGAACTGATCCTCTTAAGAAGTAGACTAGTATAAATAGACCAAAAAGTAGCTATTCGGATTTTTCATTTCACCTTTGTCCATTCTTTTCTGACAACAAATTGGAGGGCTTTTTAAATTTGGAAGAGGAAATTCCCTCCCTCTATCACTTCTGCTGGGAGACTCTTTCACTTATCTACCACTATCACTATCACTTTTCTAAGCCTCTGACCACCTAATTTAAAGCTGTGACCTCTTGTTCTAATATTTCTCCTTTTGCATTAGTTTCCCTTCTGTACTTTGTTAAATCACTTTTAGTATTTAAATGTTTCTATTACATATCTCTCTTTTTCCCTCCAAGCAGTACATATTAAAATCCTTTAGCCTTTCCTGATAAAATGTTTTCAGGATACAAATTGCTATGTTATGGACATATATTACACACATTTGTTACAATAAACCTCGTCTGAGATATGTGTGAGATAGTTAACCTACCTTCTAATATATGGTTAGTTCAGCATCAACGAGTAAGCAAAGAAAATTGCCTCAATTACATAAGTAGCTAATTAACTTATTATTTGCTTAACCTATGACAGCTGAGAGTATGGTCTTTCTTTCACCACACAATTATATATATATATATATATATATATATATATATATATATATATATATATATATATACACACACACACATACACACACACACACATATACATACACACACACATATACATATACATTTTTTAGAGAAAATAAAGCTCCCCTCTGTAGTTTTTCCTAATATCAGTTTCAAATTATCTGTCTTCAGGGATGCATCATAAAATGGACTTTTGCCAACATCCTGCTCAGCTCATTATCTAAATAGTATTTTCAGCTGTTTTGACAGGAGGTGCTCATCTGTATTCTCAGCCACAGGCAAAAGGTTGCCATTCGGGCAATTAGAAATAATTGAATGCAATAAAGGGGAATATAATTTTCACTGAAAGAAATTATAAGAAGATGGCTACATGCTTATAATTGTTATTACAAACACACTCTTAAAGGAAAAAATACTTTACACAAAGTGATGGGATTAGTAATGTTAGATATCTATGGGAAAAATGAATTCATAATTTCCCTGGCCTGAGGTTGCATGTAATTGCACAGTGTATGTTGTGTATTCAGTCTTTAAAATATGTTTCTATTTCAAGGAAATTCTAAAATATACTTTAGCACTACACCAATATAGGACTGCAATATTTGACAGCCACAGTTGAAAACCAACAGATCAAACATTTCAAATAACGTCTTTGTTTGAAATATGAGAACTCCTTACATTTTATTGTTTTCTATAAATGTGTATTATCTGGCCATGTGACATACACTATATGGAAAAAAGTATTGGGACACCTGACCATTACACCAACAGGGTCTTTTATGACTTTGCATTCTGAATACATAGTTGTCCCCTGTTTGCAGCTATAACAGATTCCACTCTTCTAGGAAGGCTTTCCACAAGATTTTGGGGTGTCTCTGTGGGAATTTTGCCCCTTCATCTAGTAGAGCTTTTATGAGATCGGGCACTGATGTTGGACGAGAAGGCCTGGCTTGCAATCTCCGCTCCATACGTTCATTTACTCTCATATTGGGGACAACAGACCACTATTTTAGATACTAGGGCAGATGTTTCATTGTTCCAGGGAACTTCATGGGTTAGAAAATATGCAAGAGGATGTGTAACAATAGAACACATTATACCTGTGTATTGGGTGTAATACCGGATGCACATTTAACAGTGTTAAAGTAGTCATGAATTTCAGACAAGGAGGTTTGTATCAATGAAAAATATGCCTTATTTGCCAGTTGACATGACAATGCAGGCCAGACAGAAGGATAATTAGAGGGGATGTGCGCCAAAAATGATCTAAAGTTTAGCAACTCCAGATAGCACCAACAAGCGTGTTCCTGACGCTTATCAAAAGGTACAAAGCAACAATGGTAATATTGTGGTGTGAGTGTTAGAGTAAGGAAAAGGACAAGGTAACAAAGATAAAAACAAAAATATAATACATTTCAGTATACACATGAAAACAAAATCATATACAAGATCTGGTTGTAAAGAGTTAAATATTGTTCTTAGTTTATCCAGGGATTGATGTCGGAGCTTTGCTGTGTACCAGCAGAATAATAGTGGCTGGTACCTACATGTATATGTACACAAATGGCTAACATGGCTAACATATTACGATGTTAAAATGATCAAAGCAATGGCCGTTCCAGTCAATTTCTAGCAAGATAAAATAGTCATGACTGCTTTTGTGACATTCATTAACCATCTAATTATAACCAACTAATTATAAACAAACATTGTACAAATATTAAATGCGTTTTCCTTCATATACAAATTTTATTTTCTTGTTCAATTTATTTTTATGTAGAGATGCTAGTTTGTGTATTTTTTGTACTTCCCTTCTGTTTTGTCGCCCACTGCATCTGTCATCCTAAGAAAAAAAACTAATAACTATGTGCCAAACACAAATGAGACAGGATTCACGCTCAAGCTGAGAGGATTATCCTTGTGTTCTACATGGGAGCACTTTGGGTCATGTAATTACTAGGAATTGGCAAAAAATTATCACTGCTAGATCTTATGTGGGTGGGCAAGAACTTGCACCTCAATGCAGGGCAGAGCATAGTTGCAGTAAATTACATGAAAATTAGCCTGGAAGAATAGATTTACTGCTATAAATATCAATTTCTAAACAGTGAAATGTTCATTCAAAAATCTGGCATTTCCTGTGACGCTATCATTTCCAGGATACTGATGGGGAGTTATAATCAGTTATATTTTCAGTTGCCTGATGTAAATATATATTTTAATATTTTAATTATTTTATTCTGATGGACATTCTGAGAAAGTTTTAATTTTCTTAAGGTCCAACTTTATTTCAATTAAATTGATCTTTTTTTTTATCTGGTTAGAGAAATTAAGATTAAATACTCATAGATGATGCACCTATGTAATGCATGCTATCACATCAAAGCATGACTGGGTCGTATACAAAAAATTCTCAGTCTCAATGACTCTGGATTCAATAGCAGGTAGTGGCTATTATACTTGTGCATTCAGAATCATATCAAGATGAAAACAAAGCTCATTCTTGTTCGTTGTCTCTCATTCACCCCCCTCTAAATGTTTCCCTACCTTCTCTGCCAACCACTTCCACTTTTTCTTCCACTTCTGCATCTTCTTGTTCTTCATATTCTCTCTTTTGTCTTTTATCTTCTCCCTTCTATCTGTGGCAGAGGTGATGTCCTCCCTCTGATTGGAGGATCAGGCAAGAGGACATCCCTTCCTCCATTTTGGAGGAAGTTCACACCAGGTTATGTGTCCAGAGATGCACATGAAGTTAGAAGATAAAAGAGGCAAGATGAAAGAGAGAAGATAGAAGATGAAAAATAAGAGAAAACAAATGGTTGGCAGAGAAGGTAAGGAAACATTTAGAGAAAGTGTGTGAGAGTGAGCACCAGGCAAGAAATTTTATTCCCAAATTATAAATGTCTACTGATATGCGTCCGAATCAAATTAACAGGAAATGCAATTCATTTCCAGACAACGCAACTGAAAAATGAATCCTTATTGTTTTTGGCCCATTGGCACATGTCTACTTTTTACCCTAACCCTAATCCTTCATACTCATGTGTTGACATGTTCCTAATGGATCCTAACAGTTGTAGCAGTCTATCATTCATTGGAAGTATTGAGTGGTTAGACCACCCTTCAGTGTACTTGAATGTAAAAAATAACCCCAGTTGGAGAATGAATTACTCTTACTGTTGCCAGAGGCAAATAGAGATGAATTAATGAAACAGGCAACAAACTTTATTGAATTTAACAATAATATGGAGGATCACATTATGGTGCTCAATTAAAGGCATTATGCTAGAACATCTAATACAACTTGGTTCTTATCTCAATAAAAAGAAAGGGACCTTTACATTCATTTACCAAATTTGTAAAGGAATAATAAGTTAAACCCACCCATATCAATCTTGATAGAGCATAAATGAAATCCAGTCCCATATTAAAAATAATGTAATGAAAGGCAACAGACCAATGCTGACTCCAAGCATGAAATGTTGCCCCCTATAAATACTAAAATCATGCTCATGCTCTCTCACATTCTCACTCACTCAATATCTTCCTAACTTCTCTGCTGACTATTTGCGTGTCCCTGTCTACTTTCCTACAGCACCACTTTTCTTCTATTGCCTCTTTTTGTTCTTCTATCTCATTTGTTCTGTCTTCTGTCTTTCCCCTCGCACAATCACATACATACACAGAAACACATACACAGAAACACAAACTAACATACCGAAAGACGTGTTCACAGTTCAAGTAAAATACACACAAGCTAACATACACAAAGACACGTGTTTGCATACAAAAATACCCAGACATACACAAAATAACATACCCAATGATACCTGTTTGCATACTAACATACCCAGAAACTCACACACTTTCACTAAATTACCCATTTCTAGACACAGACATATCCTCGGATGCAATTGCTAACCTACCCAAATACATATTCAAACACTAAAATACCCAGACAAAATTGTAGGGAGGACATTCAGAGATTAATTCAGAAACTCAGACTTTCCAAATTCTCGAAAGATAAACTACAGTATGTTACTTTAATGGATCAGAAATTAAACACAATAAAACATTTGAAAAAAAGAGATAAAGCTCAAGCCCCAGATGGCTTCTTTTATATTTTCTATCAAAATCTGGAACCAGTTATCTCCCCCTTATTGGGAGGAAGTTGCTACCAACAATAATTTCCCAGTGAAATGCTCCAGGCTATAAGTTTACCTATAATGCCTTATACCCCCATATATGCCACTCTGTCCCATGATATGCCTTTTAACCCCCTGTATGCCACTCTGTATAAGGCATTTCTGGAGGCAGAGTGGCATATAGGAGGGTATAAGGTATTTTTGGGGGCAGAGTGGCAAGCCTGGGGGCAGATGTGCATAACTGGGGGGGGGCAGGTTAGCAAATAAAAGGAAATAAAAACAAAAAACAAAAATTTCTCAATCATAGCTTTTATTAAATATGAAAAATAGCTTACATGCTGAGCAGCTGTCTGCTGAGACTTGGTTGGGTGCGGCCCAGCATAACAAGCATTAAAAGAGGTGGGGTATAAGTGGGTGTGGCAAACTGGGAGGGACTTGTTGGGGTGGAGCCAGGGGGCGTCAAAATTATGTTTTGCCTAGGGTGGCAAAAATCCTTGCACCAGCCCTGAAAGAAGCTACCGATAAATAATTAGATATGCATTTTTACTTAGATGATAATTGTTCTTATTTATATATATATGCTTGCATTCAACCATCTGCAAACATTCATGTGAATCTTGCAGTCATTCCTTAGTACAAGTTGTCATAATGGTTTATCTCCTCAATGCTTACTCTTGAACACATCAGATGCTAAAATGACAGCTGGTGTCATGCACAATTTGTTTTCCTTCCACTTTGCTAAGCTTAAACTGTTCAAACTACTATGTTTTCCAGGTCAAGTAATTAGAATTGTCTGAAGTTATACATCTGGGATATGCAGGTAAGTTGTAATGCTGACTTCAAAATGGGCACTGGAATTCAAATTGTGTAATTTTGAATACTCAGGCTTAACAGACGCCATATACAACATTACAAATGAAAAGAGAAAACATATTATCATTCATATAACGTTCATTGAAAACGTGTTCAACTTGCTACTTGTTCAACAAGCATAAATAAACATCCTAATTTAATTAAACCGTTACTAATATGGTGTGGTTTTTTTAACATTTTATTTTATCTTTGTAATTTTACTTAAGAGAACATAGAAAGTTTGTTTAATTTCCTATAAATTAATATGGAAGGATATTTTCTCCCAAATGCGAACTGATGTGTGTTAAAACTGGACACATCAGGATGAATGTTGGCAGTGAAAGGAGGGATTTCTGGATAATAGCCAGCTACAGGTGGTCAAATCACTACTTGCTTTAGTAAAACTCTTCTTAACTGTGAGCCCAGCATTATTAGAGCTAATAAATGTTAGCTAAATAAAAATAGCTAAACTGCCTAAGATCAAAATCTAACACCTTGTCTGTGACATTAGAATCAGACACCAAAATACCGAATACCTCATTTAGGGCAACAGTGCATCACAATTCTCTTCAACCCAAGATTAGTTGGAGAGTGAGTTGGAGGCAAAGAACAGAGGTGATGTTTAAACGTTTTGCCTTTGTCAGCTGACCTTCTGTGTATGTTATTCTCTTTAACACCTTCAGTCCTGGGGACAAATAAAATAAATAATCAAAGGACCACAATATTTTTTGTGAAACCAAGTTTCCCCTTTTCCATATTTGATGATTCTGCACAAATTATAAATCATTTTGCTAAGGAGAAATAGAGGGGCAATTGTACATCCCCTCACTTTCACATTTTAGAAATTTTTTTTTTTTTTAAATGTACTATTTATTTATATAATGATTATTATTGGGGTAGGCTGTTTTTTTTGTCAGGTGATTTCACTTTGATTTGCCCTTGTATGCTCTCTTTTTTTAACTTAACAAAATTTAAGGTTACATTCCATTGCATACACTGAGAAACAACTTGCTTGTTAGTTAATATGTGATCTGTTTTGAAAGTGTTAGCATGTAAAGGCATCAGTGGCGTCGCTACAGGGGGGCAAGGGGGGGCAATTTCCCCCCCTAGGATATTCCTTGCCCCCCCTGTTGCCCCCCCGCCGAATTTGGAGCCACCCAGGACAGTCCCCTTGACTGCTAACAACGGCATGGTGCCGTCGCTAGCAGTCCCAGTCAGGTGCTAACCACGGCACCATGCCGTCACTAGCACTCTCCTACCTTGATGGAGGTCTGTGGACCCCCATCACCACCTACCCCGGCGATCTGCCCCTCACACTGAAGGGTATCACCGGGGCCGGCCGGTGACGGCACGCGCAATGACGCGATGACGTCACCACGCAACTTTATTAATAACTGACAATTGTCAGTTAAAGCGGTATGGGGGCATGCTGCTTAAAAAAGTTTAAGTATTCTAGCTAAATGATCACTGTGGTAGACAATGTTACCACAGCGATCATATAGCTAGAAAAAGTCACATTCCCTTTTTAAAAATGGCCGATACTAATTTTTAATCCCATGATCCCTTTGATCATGGGGTTAAATTAAGCCAACGGTAGAGGGAGGCAATTTTTTAAATCCTTTGGAACTGCAAATATTATTAAAATCAGCCATTTAGCCTGTGTGGTACGTGAGTAACCATCTCATCCCTGGAGCGCCTTGCATTTTTACTGCAAAACTTATTTTTGCTGTAAAAGTGATTTTTTTTTTTTTCTCCCTTTACCATCATTTCTTTGGGATTGTAAAGGGAAAGAATGGTGTGTGTGCTTCTGTGAGTGAATGTATGGAAAGTATGGTGTGTGCTTCTGCGAGTGAATGGAGATATAAAAGGCGTGTGAATGATCAGTAATTAGGGTTGAAGCCTTGACGTGGCATTACTGCTCATGTAGGAAGTTAAATTATGGCACAAATTATGGCACAATGTTTATTGTGTATTGTGTATGTGTTTCTAGTACAAACCTGGAGTGCGCTAGACACAAATGAACATGTCGCTATGGATAGAAAAGACATATTTTCTAGCCAAAGCGACATATTCCATCATTATTTGTGCACTCAACTTTTGTCCCAGAAATACATGTAGCCCCTCATTTGAAGCTCCAAGGGGCGTAGTTTCTTAAAATGGATGAATTGTCTGAATGAGGTAGAGCATGAGTTAATATGTGGATGAATTGTCTGAATGAGGGAGAGTATTAGTTAATATGTGGAAGAATTGTCTGAATGAGGGAGAGCATGAGTTAATATGTGGATGAATTGTCTGAATGAGGGAGAGTATTAGTTAATATGTGGATGAATTGTCTGAATGAGGGAGAGCATGAGTTAATATGTGGATGATTTGTCTGAATGAGGGAGAGCATGAGTTAATGTGTTTGTGTGTATCATAGATGTATAATTGTGGAAGGGCAAAGATGGCACTAGCAGGATGTTTGAGCCTTGGGGACCGAGATGGCACAGGCCGGGTGTATATGGGACAAAGATGGCAAATCTTATGTGTGTTATCTGGGTGCTGGCCAGGTTCTATGTGGCCAGTGTGGACGCCAGGGCTGGCTTTGGGGTGTGCAACCTGTGATCTATGCCTGTAATTTAGGGGGTTTTAAATATACCTTTAATGCCGTGTTTTTATGTGAATTCCAATTGATCTGTACCTGCAAAGCTGGGTTTTTGTGTTATTCTGTAGATCCATATCTGCTATGCTATGTTTCCATACATTATTTATGTATACCTGCAAATACAGGGTTTGTATGTCTTGTTCAGTTGATTAATACCTGCAGTGCTGTTTCAATGTATTTATTTGATCTATACCTGCGATGCTATGTTTCATATATTATTATTGCATACCTGCAAAAACAGGATTTGTATGTCTGATTCTGTTTATTTGATATATACCTTCAGTGCTGAGATCACAAGTGAATTTAAATTGATCTATACATGCAAAGCTGGGTTTGTGTGTTAATGTGTTGATCTATACCTGCTATCGGCAGCAGGGTCTAATATTTATATATATATATATATATATATATATATATATATCGTCAGCAGGGACTAATATTAATATATATCGGCAACTGGGGCTAATATTAATATATATGGGCAGCAGGGGCTAATATATATATATATATATATATATATATAATCAGCAGCAGGATCTAATATTAGGCCCTGAAATCATTTAGTGCAAAAGTTAAGGTATTGTGTTGTTTAAAGGATTTCAAGGATTAGTCGTACTAAATTGTGGCTTCAGGCTTCCCATGTTGAATGATCAAGTATTGTATTGCCCAATAACAAAAGTATCATTCCATAGCACATTACTTTTGGCAATATATATATATATATAATGTGTGTGTGTTTTCAGTGGTATGATTTAATGGTGGAAATTATTAATGCCCCCCCAGTTTGACTGTGGTATCTTGTGTGCCCCCCCTATATATTGTTTCTAGAGTTGCCACTGAAAGGCATTCAACATCAGTCAACTTCTTAATGATTACCCCCTTTATCATGGCTTTTAATAGAGAATATGTATGTTACCGGTTTCAAACATGGCGGAACGAGAGGCAGCAACTGTAGAATAACGAGAAGCAGGAGCAGCTTGCAGTCAGTGTCATTCTAGATGTTTGGCTTTTTTTTAAATTGCCACTTTTGGCCAAAAAGTCACTTTTGTCACTTTCCCCCTCATTACAGCATTCAGTGCCACCTACAGGCTATGAATACCTTACATAGTACTCAAAGAACTGTACTAATACAACAAAAAATGTGAGAGGTATATGTTTTCTAACAATTTTCACAGTCCACTTTCCAGTCCATCACATGTAAATTAGGAATTGTTTGTATATTCAAGTGTAATATCGCAGAATGGTGCAAATCTAACATTTAATGAAATTTAATATAAGATGCTAAAGTTGTCCATTATTTCAATACCTAGATCTCATAAAAGTACATTTAGACAAATAATTACTCTCACAACTCTTAATAGTTAGATTTTTCTCCGTTTTCTTATGTTACATATGTTCAGTAAAATAAATAGAACTTACATTATAATGTTGAAACAAACAGACATCTAAGATGGAAAGAAATTGGTATAATTAAGTTCTGCCTTTTACTTGAGACATGGTCTAAATGTTTTCATCATCACATACTGTAGCATACTTGATAGCAGATGTTCACATAAGAAGTGCAAACATTTGCAAAGTTAAACCTTTATGTTGTAGCCTGTTTAGCATTTGAAGCATACAGTTAAACAATGTTAGAATCTCCTTGCAAATTACTGTAGTATGAACATCTACATATTTAAGCATGTCCAGGTGTCAAGCTACAAAACAACCAGTGATTTAAAGCTTAAAGCGTGATATTGTAGTGACTATAACTCTATAGGGCATTTTACTAGTTACTTTGTATTAACTTTTCTTGGATTTAAAGCTACACATCTTTAGTGTTATATTATATTATATTTTGATCACTACTATTCAGTGAAGAATATATACAGTTGTTGTGCCACGCCATGCACATTTGTGCAATAAATTTACAGAAATGTAATGTATCTTATACATCAATGTGAAACAAAATAAAGGATGGGCAATAGGGCACTATTTTTTTTTTTATAATCGAGGCAGTTGGAAAATCAAACACAGTGCTCAGACATCAGCACCACTCAATGAAGTATAAGAAACTCAGGGGACAACAATTAAATGTCAATGTGAGACTTTATTAAAAACCCATCAAAAGACAAAATCATGGTATTTCTAGAGTTTTATGATTTAGAGGTTCCATGGGAATAATGTTACTGAGAGGGGATATGTTGTAGAAACAGTTAAATACACAAAGGGATTTGGCAAAGTATAGGAGGGAAGTTTATTTTAAGGAAGAAGAACTGTTAGAACAAAAGGCCATAATCTAAAACTAGAAGGTCAAAGAGTTAGATGTAATGTAAGGAAGTTTTGCTTTACTGAGAGGTGGTAGGTAAGTATTAGTGGTATATCTTATCACAGTGAGGAAAGTTAAATATTTAAACTAGATGGGCCAAATGGTGATTATGTTTCATCAAATGGTTTTATGTTTAAATGTCAATATAAACCTTTATTTAATAGCAATCCCTACAAAAGGTTGATTCACACACCAGATGTTTTTGAATTAAAAAGTGAATGGATACAGTGATGGCTAAATCAATTGATCAATTGTGGATTATACTCCCCCTCCCAGAAAACTTTGTTACCCCTGGATTCCGCCATGTACATTAGTGCTAGTGTAAATTGACTTTGGTGAATTTCACAAACACTTTAGTGAATAATATACAACAGAGTCTGCACAGATGGCTACCACAAGGTCCATCTTAGACAGTTGTTTGGACTCTTTATTAAAGATTCATATTTGGTTCAGAATATAGAAGAAGAACCTTAGAATGAAGAATGAGGAGAAGAGAAGTGTTTCCAGCGCAGGGAAATACTAAGTTTAATATAAAATACATCTGTACTTTGAAATCAAAATATCTTAAAAACTATTACACTGACTGAAAAACAACAAAAAGCCCAAACCAAAAAAATATGTTTTAAGAAAGATAATGTTGTTTAAGTTATTTATTTACAAAACTACCAGGGTTACTTTTTGAGACAGAGTGGGGGTTTCTTTTGTCTTTCAGAAAATCTCATTACTAATCTATGTTTTTTGTCCTTTTTTATACATTATTGATGTGATTGCTGTGATAGAAAAATTATTTTCTTTTACATTTCTTTAACAAACAAGTTGGCAGCGCAATTTGTCAAATTAAACTTTGCTGCTTGACATAAGAAATATATGTTACTTAGCCAATCATTTCAGCACCAAGGCCTAGAACGGAACAGATGGTTTAAAAATCAAATATAGAGTAGAACATTGTGTCTTTGTTCTGTTTGATAAGAAGAAAAAGCAAAGAAATCTATTCCAGATGGAATTTTATTTGTGTAATCCATCAAGAATTAATTTTATAGTTGGATGTTATTTTGCAAAACCATTATAGTCTCTTGTTTGTAACTGTGTCTTATTAAGTTTTTTTTGTGTCAGTGTTTATGCTACAGAAACTCAAACATATACAAGCAATGACCTGGTTATCAGGTTAATGCAATTTGGAATGTTAAAAAATTAGGTTATCACTTTTTTGCAATGGTATCCATGGCAAATTTTTGTGGCAGCGGAAAGGTCTAAAGTAATTGTAATGGACAATGGCGGCTTATAAAAAAGAAAAGAAAAAATAATTACCACCTTTTACATTTTATTGGAGTAATCCAAAAAACAAGAGTTTATTAACCCCTTCAGGACCGGGATTTTGATACTAACGTGTCGCTAAAGGACCGGAGCCATTTTGGGGTTTTGCCATGTCTTTCTTCAACTGTAATTTCTCTCTTATCAATTGGTGCACCCACACAAATCATATATTGTTTTTTTCAGCACAAGTAGGGCTTTCATTTGAAACCATATTAAGCTGGGTAGTACATTGTTTTGTTGAAATAAACTGGAAAAAGTGGGGGAAAAATGAAAAAAACGATTTTTTTTACAGTTTTGTATACATACAAATTGTACACACATTGAACCAATGGGAAAAAATTATCCCATATATATTCATTAAGTTGTCCTGATTTGGAAACCACCCAACATGGCCAGGATTTTTATCTATTTTGACCAGTATAGGGCAAATATTGCAAGGCATGCATCACGTTTTAGAAATGTAATTTTTTTCAAATTTGGCATGGTAGTCTAATAACTGCAATAGTTGTCACAGATACTGATTATCCCCCCAAAATTATATGTTTATGAAAAGTAGATAAGTCAAGGTGTACAACTAGGGTCATTTTGACACTTTTCAAACAGGGATTTTATCGCCAATTGCTGCCAAATTTTGAGGTATTTTTATATTTTTTTGTTTTTTTTTGCATATGTTGCAATGTTGCTTTAGATTTCATATTATATTTTGTATAGAATATGTGCAACTGCAGAAAAAAACACCAAATTGTGTTCACCAACATCCCCCGGTTCCAACAAGGCCTCACATGCATGGTTCATGCATTTTTTGAGGAAGCTATGAGGGCAAAACTGGAACATGCGCATTTTCGTTTTCACATTTGGAATTTTCAGAAATTGGTTTCCTGGGCCCATATCCCATTTGGGACATTTTGGAAGCCCCCCACTGTAAATTACCCCATAAAAGTATATATTTATGAACAGTAGACAAGTCAAGGTGTTCAACTAGGGTAGTTTTGACAGTTTTCAGCTAGCCATTTCTTCACTTATGTCTGCCAAACGTCACAGGGAAATTATTTTACTGCTTTTTAACGCATACATTTCAATGTTGCACTGAATTTCTTGCACACCATAAGTGCAACAGTGGAAGAAAACACCACATTTTGTTCACCAATTCTGATTCCAACAAGACCTCACATGCATGGTTCATGCACTTTTTGAGGAAGCTATCAGGGCAAAACTGGAACATGTGCATTTACATTTTTTTTAATATTTTTTTTCCATCAGATTGCTTGTAAGTGACAGGTTTAGGCCGCTGACATCAATCAGGGAGACCGATCAATAATCAGCGACTTAAAATGTCACCGACAAGTGATCAGGTAATAATTAGGATTATTTCATTTATTAATAATTTGTGTTTTTTCATTATTACCCTAGATGACCCCTCTCTCTTTGTAGAGCAGGGTCATCCGTGGGCTGCCATAATGATCCGATCACTCCTATTGGCCAGGAGCGATCTGATCAGCCCAGCCCAGCATTTGACCTGGAAGCACCCTGGACTTTCAGGTCAGTGCTGTTATTTATTTATTTTTATTATTATTATTATTTTATTAATTTTTTTAATTTATTTTTTTAATTATTATTATTAATTTTTTTTACATTTTTTTTTTAACTCTTTCAATGCTGATGCTCCATTGAAGCACAGCATTGACTGATATTTAGTCCCCACAAGCTTCTGGGGACTAATATTAACCCCTGCAATGCTGTGATGGGGGTCATACACAATCGCAGCATTGAAGGGGTTAATTGAGGAAGAGGTGGGGTAGGGGTTAACTGAGGAAGGGTGGGGGGGTCTGGTCTCCACATGAGACCAAAGAACCCTGTCTCCCTGTCCCTGAAGCTGCCTCTGGCAGCTGGGACACAATCTCCAATAGACTGGAGATTGTAGGGGAGGAGTCTCTCTGATCAGTCCTACAGGACTGATCAGAGGACCTCTGGGGGGTCGTTTTTGCTGTTGCTGGTCTGCAGAGCCCCCTACAAAACGGGAATTAACCCCTTCAATGCCGCAATTGCGGCATTCAATGCCGCGATCGCGGCATTGAAGGGGTTAACGCTGCACTGACGCTCTCATGGAGCGATCAGGCAGCAGGGGGTGTTGGATCAGGTCCCCACACTTGTGTGGTGACCCATTCAACCCCCCCCCCTTCCCTGAAGCTGCCTGTGGCAGCTGAAACCGCGATTGCAGATTTTTCTGCAATCGCTGTCTCTGCCTACAAAATCACTCCGTGGGAGCGATCGTAGGCTTGGGGGTGGTCTTAGACAGGCTGTGCTGTCTGTCCAGGAGTCCTGGGCAGACAGCAGCAGCAGCGCCCCCACGATCACCGCGATTGTGGTGATGTGGGGGCGTTTTTTGGAGGAGACGTACCTGGTATGTCCCGGTCTACCAGTGACTGTTAACCAGGAAGTACCAGGTACGTCCCGGTACTGAAACTCTTTGTCCAAAAATGCATGCAGTAAAAACAGAATAAAAAATTTGTCAGATTGGATTCAGTATTCAGTATAATTTTGTCTCTACTCAAAACTAGCCTATTACTACCAATTTACAAAGAAGACAAGTGATGAATTATTATTAACTGTCAAACTAGACTAGATAACGGAGACAAATCACTGCATTGTATACAAATTATGATGGGGCAACACTGCAGGGGTTCTACTGTAAACCTTCATAATCCCCGTACATGAGGTTTTTGATTTGCCCTTTAAGATCTCATTTGATATTTCTTCTTATGACAAATCCATTCGCAATTCAATTTTCAAGGAATGTACCCCAAAATATACACACCTGATGCTTTGTTGAGCACCAAACGTATTGTTTGTAGGAAAAGGATGGTTTAAAATGAACAAAAACAGTCAAGAATGCATAAAATTAAACCCTTAACAAAAGTATTATTATTAAACTATGATTTGAAGTGGATACTGGTCATGTATGGTCTTGTAAGGGACAAGAAAGAAATGACCATAGATTTTAAGACAAAAAATCACTCTCTGTCATGCAGTGGATATGAGGCAGGATCCCCAAAGTGATTTGAAAATCATTTTGATTACACTTGGGTATCATGTGCCCAAGGTCTTTTTAGTCATTCTTTTTGCATATTAGAGTTATAGCCATATTATCATATAGTCTCATCATTTAGGGGTCACTAAGCTATGCGTTATTAAATTACTGGGAATAATGATTAATGTTAAATAATACATTGTGTCAAATTTGCATTGTTTTTCAGAATATTGCAGAGGTGCAATTAAGTTAATCTAATGTGTATATATTGTTTTAAATCTAAATTGCACATTTTATTTCATAAGATGTAAATTAAAGACTTTGCCAAAAATGCACAAAGGGGAACACTGAAGAGCATCTTCTTAAGCAATATCAGAGTGTTATGGAAAACAAACTACATCCTTGAAGGCATTTTGTTAAAGAAAAACTAGCTCATGAGCTACTCCATTGAGTTTAACATATTGGCATTACTATGTGTATGGTAAAATGGGATGATTCTTTGGAAGAATCAAAGTAAATGGATAAAATCTAAAACAATATTAATATGCCTACTTTATATATATGTTTATTATTATTACTATTATTTTTTATACGCCAGGAGCACAAAAGATCCAGCAAGATTAAAATAAATGGATACAA
Organism: Spea hammondii; assembly: GCA_029215755.1. Lineage (NCBI taxonomy): Eukaryota > Metazoa > Chordata > Amphibia > Anura > Pelobatidae > Spea > Spea hammondii. Next base: position 119,550,598 of record JARDYJ010000002.1, read on the forward strand.
ATAGAAGAATATGAAGTGACTAAAATAAAAAATGCAATTAACACTTGTTTTATATAAATAAATAGACTGCAAGGAAATCCTTTGGGGAAACAAGAAATAGCCAGGCTGACCCTTTAGGTAACCCCAGGCTGTCACCGTAATTATTAAAGGTGAAACTTGTGGGTCATGCAGTACATTTAATGGAATCTACAGTACATGCTATTCATAGCTATACCTAGTATAGTTAATGAAAATAAAAAGTCCAGTCAGAAGACTTTTATCATGATGTATTGAATCATTAGCCATAATTAAGCTTGGAGATGTTCATATATTTATATAATAGAGTTTTAATTTAGCAGCTATGGGTCAATTGTTGGTGCTCCTATTATGTAGTGAAAAAATCAAGTGCTGAGGGAGAGACCTGTTACCTCATAGCCCAGGCGATAGGAAAGCTAAGTGCCCCCCTGGCCCCTTTGTAACATATCCTTGCACATTCTAGGTGTAAATTTCTAACATATGCTCTAGCACACACACATTTTTAATGCATACATGCTAACACTTATGCTAATGTAAACACATACACTCATGCTAACACACATACATATTGTACATACACAATAACACACACTTAAAACTATAAACTTATGCTAACACACACTTACACATTCACAGTATCACACACATACACATACTTATACACTAACACTCACTGTATCACACCCTTACCTTCACTGGAGCCATATTTCTAGCTGCTTGCAAGGTGTGCGAGGGGCCACACCATTATTTCAGGAACACATAATTGCATGACCCCGTCCCTGCTTCTGTGAGTGCTCTACTCCAGGTCTTATCTTACCCCCCAGGCCAGCATACACTTGACTGGAAAGTAATCACAGAAATGCATATAATATAATAAGTTTGTATGGCCATACAGCCTTACAAGCCTTAGACAAGGCTGGGGTATTTGAAAGGTTACCATCGTTAGACTCTCTAGCAGTGAAAACTCCCATGTCTTTTGAATGAAACTTTCAAAACAAGTATCCATATACTTCTATCGTACATCTCAGTTTACCAGTAAGAAAGGTTTCTGTTTATATTTTAGAGAATTGTTTGCTATATAGTGAGACACTATATAGTCAGCATTTGTTTAAATGTCAAATATACCATACGCTATACTATGTGCCATACTATGTAAATTTGTTATAGCTTTTTATACTAATGGATTATACTTTGGCATGCGTACACTAGAATAAACCCAGATTACTATATAAATGAAACAAAAGAGTCTCCCCTTGCACTGTAACAGAATTTCTATGTAACGCTCAATGTTAGGTTGATGCAGCCACTTTTGCAACCACTTTTGCTAATACACAAATACATAAATTCATCATGTGGAGCAGACCCTAATGACCATGAACAGAGCAAATGCATGGTGTGTTGGTCTCAAACAGTGCTTCCCACGTACATGCAGCAGATCTACTCTTACAATTTGCAGCGAGTGGCTGGATTCACATGGATGCAGGCTCCAAAAGTGTAAGAGCATACCGTGCAGCGGCATGTATCCAGTTGGGGTTGCACATGACTAATTTATCAGCTGCTTGCCTTAAAGTGCCAAGGCCAATTTTAATTTCCTATTCTGTCACAGTGATACAGAGTTTTGCTTTACCCAGCCTTTTTATTCATACCAATATATACCATTATAACTTCCTATTCTCTTTCTTTTTTGCATTTTTTTATCAAACATCTGTAAATCTGTACTCTATGACACAGCTAAGAACTTGTCTGCTTTACACAGCTGATGTAATCCTTGCACATTCTAGGTATACATTTCATTTTGACTTAATGCCACTACTCTCTCTGTGTGGCTTTGCTGTCCTATGATAATTTGATTCTGCTCAACTTGTGCTGTGAACTACAGATTGAAATTAAATGCTGAGAAAAGCACTACATTGCAAATAACACGCAATAATTTGAAACCTATATAAAAAAACAAATGCTACATTGTAATACACAAGTCATCTTTCAAATATATCAATTGTTAAATGCAAATTTAGAAACTCAGGTAAAATGTGGAAAATGAAGATGATATAAGTACAAAATGAAGATGATATAAGTATAAACACTGATAGACTAATATTTCATTTTTGCAGTAATTAAATGTATTACTGTTAATGAAGAGAGCTTTTACCTGATGTGATTTACATACTATGTCATAGATAAAAATATAGATGTTAGACATAAAAGCATTTTGGAAAAACAATAATTAAGAAGAATTAACCAGGACTTCATAATGATCATACATAAAAGCAGCTGTCAACTTTCTGTTCAAAGACTTGGCTCCCTTTAATAGACCTACCCAAGAATACACAATTAAATTTAGAATTTAAAATATCCTTAATCCCAACAAATAATGTAGTATTAGATTTCTTCTGTGCTGCAAAACAGTAAGAGTAAGTAATCTGTATAAAAATAAAATGACTTGAAATTAACATAACAATATCTGATATTTAATGTTAAGCCACTTGCAGCTGTGAACTCTGTAGGTCATTTTTAATGACTGTGAATGAAGGGAAGAGAAAGTGATGAGAAAGCCAAAATCAAAGGATAATTATTCTTTCATAATCATTATTAATCATTGCTCATCCACTGTTTTCAAACAGTTCCTCTCATTTAGGCATGGAAATCTTTTATATGAGTCACAAGTATTCCATATACTGGCAAACATATTATCCTGCTGTGAGTTAAAATAAAAGCTAAATTAAGAGTTTTATTTGGTGTCATTAATTAATGGATTGGAGTAAGCAGACAAAGTTTGACAAGTGATTATTTACTTAGTATTCTACCAGTGGGGTGGAAGGGAAGGTGCAATGATCACATATTGGCAACTTTGTGTGTTTTGAGTAATGGCAAGCATTGTGGTTTTATCATAAAACAAGCAGTATGATATTTAACTGTATGAATTGATACATTATAGATAAAAAGATTGTCTTGAAAAGTACATATATTTTTGTTAATAAAAAAATATGAACGGTAATTGTGTCATCGCTGAAACATGATATGGCAGAGCAACAGGGGGGCCAGCACCTTCTAGCACCAATGCCAGGTAAAGCCGAGTGCCTTTTGTCCCAACCATAACTAACAAACACCATCAACACCTTACCATTCACTTTGAGTTTTTCCAGTTAAGCTCACACTATCATGTAACTAATTTCGTCAATAAAGCCGGCACTTTAATAAAATTCATTTTGCCAGTTAAGCTTGCATTCTTATGTTATACAGTTTGCCAATAAAGTTTACACTGTAATGTAATTCATTTTTGCAATGTAACTCAGTTCATCAATAAAGCTCCCACTCTAATGTAAGTTAGTTCCTTCAATCTTGGGGAGGGCTGGCACCTTTTATCCCCAATGGCAGGTAAAGCCGAGTGCTTGTCCCCCCACCATAACTTGCAAATACCATCAACGCCTTACCTTGCCTAGAGTTGTTTTTATAGCTATTCGCACTACTACGCCTACTTATCTACTACCTCCTGTTTTCTACACTATTTATAATATTGTTTTAATTCTAAAATTATATTAAATAAGCTGCCAGTCAAGCAAGGTAAAGTTGGTTGTTTCTTCAAATATATATCATTATCAGAGCAAATTGGACCAGAAATGTAAAGCCTGTATTGCAGTTATACTAAATACTGCCTTGTAGTGTATTCAAAAGATCAGAACACCATATATGTATACAAGGCCGGCCCTAGGGGTGTGTGACCTGTGCGGCCGCACAGGGCGCCGTGGCAGCAGGGGCGCCTGCCCGGGACTTAAAACTGTTTTTTTTTTAAACTTTATTTAACATCCTTCATGTTAAATAAAGTAAAAAAAAAACCCAAAAACGATGCTTTAATGCAAGTCCCGGGCAGGGGCGCCGAGCGGTTGCTCATGAAGTTTTCAGCAACCGCTCGGCGCCCCTCACTCTCCGTCGCGGTGCCGGCATTTCATGTTGAGTGCCGGAATATGACATTCCGAGAAGGGGCGGGGGGGAGGTAGTGAGAAAGGGGCGCCAGAGGAGTAGTCCGCACAGGGGGCCAGAACACTTAAGGCCGGCTCTGTATGTATACCTGGGAACTCTCTGAGTTTGACCCTGAGATCTCCGGGTGAAGCACCGCTTCTCCAGTTCTCTGGGTCCCTGGCCGCGTCCCGCAAGGAAAGGCTCCGGATAACCGGAGTGAAGAAGTTCCCAGGTATGCAAATATGCTACTGATAAACGTCAAGGCTTTTGTTTGAGTGTGCTCAGATATTTTAAAATGGCTAACCAGTCTGTCAATGTTTAATATTTCTTCTTAACTTAACATTCCTTTATGACTACCATAGAATAACAATATTACACCAAAATCATATCTTATCCGGTTAATACCAAAAGGAACATTTTCAGAACACTTTCTTGAATGTAAATTAGGAGTCTGAGTAACCCAATTTTCAAACGGCAACAAACAAGCTGTACAAACTCTAATAGCAGGCAGATCTGCACTTAATCGGTGTGTTACTTATGGCACTGTGTGCCTGGGAAACAAAGGACAGCCAAATGTATGAAAACAAATACTAGATATATTGCCATACCAAAGATGACAATCCTAAATATATTCTTATATGTTTTGATATGTGGACCCACCTGCCAGTTTAAATGGATTTAGAGATTTCCTCTTCCTGTCCTCCACTAGCCTCTGCCAGCTCTGACCTCCCCAGTGAAACATGGTCATGCAGCCTCCAGCTTATCCAAGAATGAAATGCTGCCCCTACCCCAAAAACGCTCACACTGAAGTGTAATTCAGTTAGATAAAAAAGCTTGCATTCTAATATAATCAGTTAACCAATAAAGCTCACACTTTAATGTAATACAGTTCACCAATAAAACTCTAATTTTATTCATTTTGCCAATTAATCATGCACTCTTATGATATTAATTTTGTCAATTAAGCTCACACTCTCATGTAACTAATTGTGCCAATAAATATAATTAATTTTGACAGTTAAGCTTGCACTCTCATGTAATTTAGTTTGCCAATAAAGCTCACACTCTGATGTAGTTCAGTTCACCAATAAAACTAAATGTAATCCAGTTAATTCTTTCAATTAGAGGAGAGGGTGTGTGAGAGGGTGTCTGTACTTTTGTGGAAGGGCTCCAGGAGGCCTGGTAAACAGAGAGGATGTATTAGACAAAGAAAGAAGACTGAAGAACAAGAAGAGGCAAGAGAAGAAGTGGAGTTGCGGAAAAGGAGACAGGGACGCGGGAGTAGTCAGCGGAAAATATAAGGAGATGTTGAGAGAGGGCATGAGAGTGTGTGAGAGTGTGAGAACAAACAAAAGCAATAAAATGCAAATGGGGTCCGTCCTCATTTTCAGACATTTGTACCAATTAATGAAATTGGCAAGTTTTGTTAAAATTAAAATTCATACATATTGGAATACACAAGTCTACAGCACACTGAACACATACTGGACCCCAATGCCTTGGGGCGGCAAATTGCCACCCCTGTTAAAGTGCTACCTGGGTTCCATTTAACTGCCAGGACCCATGTAAGCGCCGGCTCTGCTGCTTATTTTATTTATTTCTAAATCTGGTTAATTGAACTCCAAACTACAGAGATAAATGTATTTCTAACTTATTCAGAGTTTAATTCCTTTTTCTCATATATTCCTTTTGATATTAAATTCTTACACCCAGATATTTGCGTAACTACTAAATACAAACATAAATACACACAATTTGATAGCAGTTAAGAACCCTTTGTTCCATCTAGTCTGCCCGTTTTTCCTGATGTAAAGAATCAAACATTATTCAATTGAAGGTCTTGTCCTAGATTTAGAATACCTATATAATAATCTCATGCATGTTTAAGTTTCCTCACTGTACTTGCCTCTGCTACTTCTGATGGGAGATTGTGCCACATACCTACCACTTTATAATTTTAAAAGTTAATGTAAGAGTATGCACAATAGATATTGTATAATGACAATGGTCCAATAAAACCTGCACTTACATTTGAAGTCACAGAACTCTGGATGAACAAAATAATTCTTGTTATTATTTGAACCTAGGCACTTTATTTGACAGCTTGAAGTAAGACAATGAAGATGTCTTTGGCATTCATATTTGAAACGTGAAAACAATAAATTCCTTGCCATTTAAAAAACCCTAGGAAATTGACAGGTGTATGAGTACACGCAGTTGCTACAGCCTGCATTGACTGACTTTCACTGCTGGATCATATCATTCTATGGGTTTCCTGAAAGATTCTTGCAAAAGAGCAAATAAACCTAACATTTAAAAATAATATTCTGGATGGTCTTTTCTGCTAAGGAATAAAAGAACATGTGTTTTTTTTCTAGCCTTGCTTTACTTTTGCTATAGGTAACCTTTTGCACCCTGATTGATTGTTTCCTGTGGAGTTTGCATGTGTTAATACTTAATAAACAGCACCTGTTATATTTATTGGGCCCTGAATACTTAACACACATACCCACTTTCAACCTTAACCAGATTTTCTGGGAATGCTGCCAAAAATGCTAATCATAGCTTGTTTAACCCCTTATGTCCCGGGGGATATAGTACCTAGAATGAGTAATTTAGTAAAAACTAACAAAAACTTAAGAAAAAATCTAAGACATTTTTAATATATTTTCTTCTCTGAATCCTGACAAAGTTAGGCAAATTGGAAAAACAAATACCCTCAAAATGTATCAATTCTGGTGTCCTGATTTCAGATACACCCCATACTTTCTTAATAGTTATAGGGAACACATTATAAGGTATACATAATTGATTCAATTTATTTTTTTTAACAATTGGTATGATGGGATTGCAACTCTAATTTTGAATGAAGAATCTACAAAATACCCACAAAGTTATATATCTCTCTAACGCAGACAACTCAGAGCATCTCTTCAGGAGCAATTGGACACATTTCATTCAACCATTTGGCCACTTATCACTGTCAAATTTAACCGTAGCAATAACTTCTTACGCTTTCTTCACCAATTTCCTTCAGCTGTGCTGTTTAGGATTTTTAGCACAGGGTATATGTTATGGAAGAGAAATTCATCTTAAATTGTTTACCCACATCTCCAGATTATGGAAATATCCCACATGCATAGGTTTTTTTGGTTTTATGGACATTACAGGGCATGCGTGTTACAGATTCCTGTTTGGCACCCCCCCAATTCTAAATACCACCTAAAAGGATATATTCCTGTCCATATTGACTAATATTTTGGTCAGATCTGACCGAAGATGCACGTCCCCGTCTGTATGTGACGTTTTGCGCCTGAGCGGTGACTATTTTGGTTACTGACTATAGCATTACAATGAGTTGCGGTGGCTATTTTGGTTATTGTGGCGGCCATTTTGCTCATGGCTGTTAGATCTTTATACACAGAGCCTGAGCCCAAACTCATCTGCTTAGCTATTCACAAAGTAATTCTTTGGAGACTACCTCTCTACCCTGTTATCCAAATATACCACTTACTGCCCTCTTTCTTCCTCTCATGAACTGTGTCTCTCTTCTACGTCTCACGTATTCAAAATTTCACACATGCAGCACCTCTTCTGTTGTATGCAAAAGGTGAAAAACCCACCTTTTTTGAGAAGCGTACAACCTTTCTTCCTAACACTCAGCCAGAATCCTAATCAAGCCGTCTGAATGCCCAACAACCTCTGGATACTGTTTCACTTCCCCCATGTGATACCTGCCGTGTCCGCCGCGGTCCCTCGCCGGTCTGCCGCTGGTGGGCGGCGCTTGCGCGCTGACGCGCTCCCGTCCCCTCAGTGTGACGTGCCCGCGGCACGTACACTGAGAGGACATGCCGCGGGCACGTCTTCTCGGTGTACTGTGCGCGCGGCACAGACGGAGGGGCGCGTCGAGGTGGCGCGTCCACGACGGACGCATGATAACATGCGAGCCGCCGTGGCGCGCCCACGACGCGCCAGTGGTCATGAGCGAGCCGCCGCGACGAGTCGGCGGCACTCGCAGGGTTATGAGCGGGTTGCCGCGACTCGTTCGCGGGGCTCGACTTCGGCGGCATCTGCCGATGTGGCACACCCGCGGCGCTCGCAGGTGTAGCACACGCAGATGCCGGTTTGTTTATTTATTTTTCGCGCCGACGCCATTAGTGTGCGCCGGTCGCGATGACGTCTTCCTATGTTGTTTCTTTTTGGTTGCTATGGTGTTTCCCGCCATTCTTCCTATTTAAACCCCCTGTCCCATTAGTTCATTGCCCGTTCAAAGAGTCACTGTTGTGTATCTCTGGGTTATCGTGAGTTATTCTGATTGATCTACGTGTTCCTGACCTTGGCTTTGTTTTCTGACTTCGATTCTGTGCTGCCTGCCCCGACTTTGGCTTGTATATTAACCTTGATCCTGTGCTGCCTGCCCCGACTTTGGCTTGTATATTGACCTTGCTCCTGTGCTGCCTGCCTCGACTGTGGAACTTCCAATACCCGTTGTGCTGTGCTACGCTACCGTCTCTGCATTGTGGGTGCATAATCCGTGTTGTCCTAGGTCCCGCATAACACATTGAACGGGCCAAACATGGACCCCGCGGAGATGGCAAGTGTTCTCTCCCGTCAGGAGCTGCAAGAACAACTACTGACGTCTCATTCCTCCCAGCTGCAGTCGCTGTCGCAAAAAATGGACACCATGACAGAGTTGCTCCGGTCAATGGCGGCTGCACCGCCCACCAGGTCCCCTTTTGCACCAAGGGAACCCAGTCCCGATGAACAGGATCCTACAGCACGGTTACCACTCCCAGACAAATATTCGGGAGAACCCAAGGAATGCAGAGGATTCCTGAATCAATGCCTTCTGCACTTCCGGAACCATCCTCGGGTTTTTCGTTCACATGCCAAACGAGTTTCCTTCATCATCTCGTTACTTAAAGGCGAAGCATTACTTTGGGCCTCTCCCTTGATTGAGCAGGGTTCAGAGTTACTCGATGACTGTCCTGCCTTCATGGAAGCCCTGCGGTCTGTCTTTGACATGCCTGGCCGTAGAGAGACGGCAGAAGCCTCCCTGCTGGAGCTCCAGCAAGGACATAAGACTTTGGCCCAGTACACCATCGAATTCCGCACTCTGGCATGTGAGCTCAAATGGGATCCAGGGGCCTTGAGAGCAGCATACCGTAAAGGACTAAACGAGAGAATAAAGGATGCGCTCTTATTTCATGATCCACCATTCGACCTAGAGGAGTTCATCGCTCTGTGTCTTCGCGTCGATAAACGCATCCAAGAAAGGAACATAGAGAAAGAGAGAAGCCGCAAGTCTCGTCCCTACACGCCTCAGTCCTCGCCCCTGCCACCACCGATCGTCCCTCCTACTGACGAACCCATGGAGATAGGCACCATACGCCATCTCTCGGACACAGAAAAGACCCGAAGGAGGAACCTCGGCCTTTGTTTATACTGCGGACAAACAGGCCACCTCCTGCGTTCCTGTCCCGTACGTCCGGGAAACGAAAGGGCTTAGGGAGCAGTCGAGGAGAACCCCTAAGCGCGACTATTACCACTCCTCCAAACCGCATGTTGCTTTCCATATCGCTTAGGTGGCACGACCACACTGTGGTCACCCAAGCGTTCATAGACTCTGGTGCGGCGGGAGTGTTCCTCGATGAACAATGGGCAGCACAACATCGCGTGCCCCTGCGTACTAAGAAAACACCCTCAGTCGTTACTACTGTAGACGGCACCCTGTTGGGTCCAGGCGTACTCACCCGAGAGACCTCGCCCCTTACCATGTTCATCGGAGCCACCTACAAAGAAACCATTGTGTTTGAAATAATCCAGTCCCCGCATGCGCCTCTCATACTGGGCTACACCTGGCTGCAAACCCACAACCCACGTATCGATTGGCAAAGTGGAGAGATCTTGGCTTGGAGTCCCCGATGTCACCGTCTTTGCTCCGTTCCTTGTCGACGAGTAAACCTTGTCCTGGAAATCAAGCCAACAGATCCCAAACTCCTGATACCCAAGCAGTATTGGGACTTCCTGGATGTTTTTTCCAAAAAACAAGCCGAACGACTACCTCCCCACAGGTCTTACGATTGTGCCATTGACTTGTTGCCTGATACCATGCCGCCTAGAGGGCGTACCTACCCGTTATCAGAACCAGAAAACGAAGCACTGGAACAATACATAAAGGAGAGCCTGGAAAAAGGGTTCATACGGCCCTCCTCTTCACCTGCTGGTGCCGGCTTCTTCTTTGTGTCCAAAAAGGAAGGATCGCTACGACCTTGTATTGACTACCGAGGTCTTAATCGCATCACCGTAAAAAATCGTTACCCCCTTCCTTTGATCACGGAAATCTATGACCGGTTGAAAGGAGCCACGATTTTCACAAAACTGGACCTGAGGGGAGCCTATAACCTGATCCGCATAAAGGAGAACGACGAATGGAAAACCGCGTTCAATACGCGATTCGGCCACTACGAGTACAGAGTCATGCCCTTTGGTCTCGGCAATGCGCCAGCGGTGTTCCAGGCGTTTGTCAACGACGTGTTCCGAGACATGCTACTCACGCACGTAATCGTATACCTCGATGACATCCTCGTGTTTTCGCCCAATAACGACATCCATCGTAAGCATCTCCGTTCCGTACTGCAGAGACTACGCGAAAATGGCTTATATGCGAAAGCCGAGAAATGCGTATTCGAACAACACAGCCTTCCCTTTCTGGGATATATCATCTCTGGCAAGGGATTGGAGATGGACCCTGCTAAACTGACGGCTATCACAGACTGGCCGATTCCGCGAACCGTGAAAGCGGTCCAGCGGTTTCTGGGTTTCGCGAACTACTACCGGCGATTCATCCGGAACTATGCCAGTATCGCAGCTCCCATCACCGCTTTTACTAAAAAGGGAGCAAACCCCAAGGTCTGGTCCAGCGAGGCCATAAAGGCGTTCCACCTGCTCAAACGAGCGTTCATCTCAGCCCCTGTACTACAATGCCCGGATCCTGCCCTTCAGTATATTCTGGAGGTGGATGCATCAGAGAACGGTGCGGGGGCTGTCCTGTCTCAACGTCATCCGACCACTTCCAAATGCCTTCCTTGCGCCTTCTTCTCGAAGAGCTTTTCCTCTGCCGAACGCAATTACGACGTTGGGAACAGGGAGCTGCTAGCAGTGAAACTCGCCTTCGAAGAGTGGCGACATCTCCTCGAAGGAACTAAACAACCCGTCGTGGTCATGACAGACCATAAAAACTTACAATACATAGAAAGTGCACGGCGAATGAATCCACGACAAGCGAGATGGGCACTGTTCTTCACCAGATTTAACTACGTGATGACCTACAGACCCGGCTCACAAAACAAAAAAGCAGATGCTCTCTCTCGACAGTTCGACTGTCACCACGACTCCCAACAAGAAGAACCCATCATTCCACAAAAACGCATCCTTTCCTTTCTGTCCTCTGCCGTTATGGCTAAGATCCGTATACAACAGGCCCACATCACCGCGTCTCAAAGACCCCCTTCGGGACGTCTATTCGTGCCACAACGCTTTCGCACCGCTGTCCTGCGTTGGGGACATATCTCGTCACTCGCTGGTCACCCCGGCACGCGTAAAACGGATTTCCTTTTACGGCAAACGTTCTGGTGGCCTTCCTTGTCTCATGACGTCAACGCGTTCATAGCCGCCTGTCCCCAGTGCTCTCGTCACAAGACACCACACTCCCGTCCCCACGGCCTGTTGTTACCTCTCCCTGTGCCTAGGACACCCTGGACTCATATTTCCATGGATTTTATAGTAGACCTCCCTGTCTCACGAGGACACACCACAATACTCGTGGTAGTGGACAGGTTCTCTAAACAGGCTCATTTTGTCGCGCTACCCCGACTTCCCACAGCAGCACAACTGGCAGACGTCTTTATACGAGAGGTGGCTCGGTTGCATGGTCTTCCCCTACACGTGGTCTCAGACAGAGGTCCACAATTTATTTCCCGGTACTGGCAAGCCCTCTGTCATAGACTGGGCATTCGCATGCACCTCACGTCTGCCTACCATCCTCAATTCAACGGGCAAACGGAGCGTACCAATCAAACCCTTAAGCAATATTTGCGTATGTACATCAACGACAGACAAGACAACTGGTCTTCCCTCCTGCCCTTGGCCGAGATGACCTATAACAATTCCCTGCACACTGCCTTACAGTGTTCTCCCTTTTTTGCTGCTTTAGGGTACCACCCTGTCGTCCTACCTCCTCCTTCCTCGTCTCGTGGTGGAGGCTTACCGGCAGTGGAGAAACGGGTCTCCGACCTGCGGGCTCATTGGAGGAAGCTGGGTGCACAATTGGCGAAAGCTCAGGCTCGCGGCAAGAAAGCTGCCGACAAGGGACGCGCTCCTTCCCCTCGTTATAAAGCCGGTGACTATTTGTGGTTATCCACCAAGTACATCTCCCTTCGTCAGCCCTGCCGGTCCCTGGGTCCCCGATATGTAGGTCCCTTTCGTATCCTCAAGCGGGTGAACGAGGTTGCTATGTCCCTTGCTCTACCGCCATCTATGAGGATCCCCAATACCTTCCATGTCTCCCTTCTGAAGCCGTGTGTTGCCCCCCGTATCTCTATTGCTCGTCGCCCTGCTCCTGTTCTCGTCCGTGGCCACGAAGAACACGTAGTTCATCGCGTCCTTGATTCTCGTTGGCACCGTGGCTCCCTTCAGTACTTGATTGATTGGAAGGGTTATGGCCCGGAGGAGCGGTCCTGGCTTCCTGCTCGCTCCGTTCATGCCCCTCTCTGTATCTCCAGCTTTCACGCTCGCTTCCCGCTTCGTCCCGGTCCTTCGCGCTCGGTGCGCGCTCCTGGGGGGGGGGATTGTGTGATACCTGCCGTGTCCGCCGCGGTCCCTCGCCGGTCTGCCGCTGGTGGGCGGCACTTGCGCACTGACGTGCTCCCGTCCCCTCAGTGTGACGTGCCCGCGGCACGTACACTGAGAGGACGTGCCGCGGGCACGTCTTCTCGGTGTACTGTGCGCGCGGCACAGATGGAGGGGCGCGTCGAGGTGGCGCGTCCACGACGGACGCATGATAACATGCGAGCCGCCGTGGCGCGCCCACGACGCGCCAGTGGTCATGAGCGAGCCGCCGCGACGAGTCGGCGGCACTCGCAGGGTTATGAACGGGTTGCCGCGACTCGTTCGCGGGGCTCGACTTCGGCGGCATCTGCCGATGTGGCACACCCGCGGCGCTCGCGGGTGTAGCACACGCAGATGCCGGTTTGTTTATTTTTCGCGCCGACGCCATTAGTGTGCGCCGGTCGCGATGACGTCTTCCTATGTTGTTTCTTTTTGGTTGCTATGGTGTTTCCCGCCATTCTTCCTATTTAAACCCCCTGTCCCATTAGTTCATTGCCCGTTCAAAGAGTCACTGTTGTGTATCTCTGGGTTATCGTGAGTTATTCTGATTGATCTACGTGTTCCTGACCTTGGCTTTGTTTTCTGACTTCGATTCTGTGCTGCCTGCCCCGACTTTGGCTTGTATATTAACCTTGATCCTGTGCTGCCTGCCCCGACTTTGGCTTGTATATTGACCTTGCTCCTGTGCTGCCTGCCTCGACTGTGGAACTTCCAATACCCGTTGTGCTGTGCTACGCTACCGTCTCTGCATTGTGGGTGCATAATCCGTGTTGTCCTAGGTCCTGCATAACACCCCACATCCACTGACCAGATCGTAAGTTCACAAGAGCAGGGCCCTCTTCTCCTTTTGTACTAGTTTGTTATCGTGTGTGATTTTAAATAACAACTCTGTTGTAACAGCTTTACGGAATAGGCTGGCGGTATATAAATAAATGTAATGTGTCTAGCCAAGATACATAGCTGCAAAGCAGGTGTATATTTTTTCCATGATAAGATAATTCTTTGGATAATTAGCTTGATGATTACTCTAACACAATTACTCAATACATTTCATGTACAATAGTTTTGCATGACTGATTAATGTGAGAGGTTACACTTGCAGAAGGAATGTAGTATACCATGATGACAGAAATGGACTTCAGAAAACCAGTTTAGGGAAAAAAACAGATACATTTAATATAGTATAAGTAGGGAAAAGCTGAGTTAGACCCTACTAAATGATTCCATGAATATTCTAATAAATCCATTGAAATGTCAGCTGGTCAAAATGAGTTTTATAGAATGCAACAATGTTACTACTATTAGCTTTTCATTTGCTTTTATCTAGATCCATGCTGTTAGGGAAGCAGTTGAATACTTGAGCCTTGTTATGTAACCATGTAAGTGCAGTTATTAACAGAAACATTTCAGTGATTTGACCACATTTACCAGTTTGCAACAAAATTGTTCATAACTCATCGTCCCCTACACACACAAACACAGTGCTACATAGCTGACATCAGTTAAAAGTTAAAAAGCCATGCCACAAAATATATATTTTAATATTTAGACATTTTAGAATTATCTGAACATTTTACGCATAATGTCATTTGTGTGAATACTTTTACTATTTACTATTTTGCATTTTGTTTTGGTTCAATGTTTAGGTATAATTCTAAATGTCCAAATTTTAATAAACTTTCGGTTTATTTTAATATTCATTCTGTAAATAACATCAGTTCCATGATTTAAGTAAACAGTTTGAATAATATTTGAATGATAAAGTGCATAGCAAGCTATGTAGAGATTGAAATGCATAAATGCAGAGAACTACCTAGAGACAATTCAGAAAGAACAAAATGTCAAAATTATTTTTCCACGTGGAATGTAACAGGAGATCTAGAATGATATGAGCTGATAGACATGATAGGTCACAAATAATATGATATTCCATTAATGATGAGAGCAGTAGTAACTTAACATATAACCATTAAAATCATATTTTATATTTAAAGGTGCCATAAAAATATTATTAATTCAAGAATAACTTGAATACTTATCTAGCATAAATACTCTATACAAATATTGTTGTTGTTGTTAAATAAGACATGACTCAGTTAAATTTATTATATAATTCATTCTATATGTTGTAATTTGTTGGCAGCACTTTCCCTTATAGTATATAATTGATGATGCGTTCCAGAAATATATAGTTTGTTGGTTATTCGTGGATTCTTGGTTTGGTTTTACAATTATATAAAACAATAATAATAATAATAACCGTAAATAAAAAAACTCTCAAGGCTTCGAAACAGCAAGGCATACCTTGTAATATTTGCCCTAAAATAGCAAGAAAATATGGAGATTCTCTCTCTTAGTTTTCTGGGAGTATTTTTATTTTCGTAATATATTATTCATACTTTAAAAGTACTATAATGGGGGAGTGTCAGGGTTTTATATACAGTAACATTAACTTTAGGTATCAATAGTACTTTATATGTCTTTTATTATTTAGATCAGATTTTTACTCACATTTACATTTAATCCTTTATTACGAATAATGTTATATTTAATTTTATAAATATATTGATTATGTAGTTAAGAATGTATTCAAATAATGAAGGTTCTAGAAATATAATAATTGTTTGGGTTTTCCATCACTTGTTCAAGACAATGTTACTCAGAATATTATTCTAGAACACAACATCAGACATTCCTAATTCTGGTAAATCATTTTTCTCATCAGATTTCATTAATACCTTGGTATTGGAAATTTCCATAATATGAAAGAATAATATGAATAGGGGGCCCAGACTATTAGAAAGGAAAGAGGGGAATCATGGCTAAACAAAAAATGTAACAAAAACACCAGGTTTTAGGGTATCGTGGCTTAAGAAACAGTTAAACAACTTAAAATATTCTGGATTGTGCAATATCTTATGTAAAACAAAAAAAAAGCACTGACATCATTGTTATCATCACTGGAACTAACTGAGACATTCACTATGGCCTTAATGGAGATGATAATGTTGCAAAACTAGAAATCATTTTCTTTATTTAAGTTTTATACATGAACACTTGCTTGCACACAGGGCCGGACTGGGACTGAAAAGCAGCCCTGGAAACATTTGGAGAGCAGCCCCATATAGTTTATCTCGCGATTGAGCTCTTATACCCACACGCACCCCTTATACATACCCGAGTCACACTATTTGCCGTACAGATAACTATAAAACATTCTTTTTATCATATTATTTGTATAAAAATACCAGAAAGCAAAACTGTTAAAAGGCCCTAATAAATGAAATATATTACACATAATGGAATCAAAACATTTACTACTGCAAACATTTTTAGATTGAGACATTTTTTGTTTTTGTTTTTATTTCCTTTTATTTGCCAACCTGCCAACAGCCCCTTCTACCCCCTTTTTATTTTCTTTTGCACAGAGCCCCATGTCAAGGAGCTTTCAATTACTTAAGTTAATAAAACCTGATTAAGTTAGTAGAATCTGATGTCTTTTCGTATTGCAGGGTACATCCAGAAAACAAACACAGATCAATTCTGGTGGAGTGCCAGACATCTGCCCCAGGCTTGCCACTCTGCCCCCTTTTAACTCCCTATATGCCCCTCTGCCTCCAGAAATGCCTTATACCCCCTATATGCCACTCTGCCATATAGGGGGTTAAAAGGCATTTATAGAGGCAGAGTGGCACATAGGGGGTTAAAAGGCATACCATGGGGCACTCCAGAAAAGCCTTATACCCTCCTATATGCCACTCTGCCCCATGATATGCATTTTAACCTCCTATATGCCACTTTGCCTCCAGAAATGCGTTATACCCCTATATGCCACTCTGGCATTTAGGGGGTTAAAAGGCATATCATGGAACAGAGTGGCATATAGGGGTATAAGGCATTTCTGGAAGGCAGAGTGGCATATGGGGGGCATAAGGCTTTTATATAAAAAAATATTATACAGTTTGTTAAAAAAAATAAATTTGTTTATTTACCTTCTACTTCTTCCACTTTGGGGCTTTTGGGCCTCCGTCCTCTGGTAGCTGCAGGCCGCCGTTTTCTATGTTGACAGGATGTCAGTGACAGGACATCCGGTGCTCCAGCAGTCTGAGCGTGAGGGGGCGGAGCTTTCACCCCTCACGCTCCTCCCATCACTATGCGGCCATCAGATTAATAGGAATTTAATCGAAACGGCCGATGCGTGCTGACACCGCCGGCCGGAGCTACTTTAATTCTTTTTTTTTTAAATTGAATATGCCAGATCGGCTTGCCATATAAAGTAAAATAAAAAAAGTGTTAAAGTAGCTCCGGCCAGCGGTGTCAGCACGCATCGGCCGTTTCGATTACATTTCCATTAATCTGATGGCCGCATAGTGATGGGAGCAACATGAGGTGTGAAAGGTCCGTGCGAGGGGGCGGGGCTTTCACCCCTCACGCTGCTCCCATCAGTAGGCGGCCATCGCACACGGCCGCTGAGTGCTGATGCCGCCGGCCGGCGGTGCTTTAATACTTTAATAAAAAAAGAATTGAAGTAGCGCCGGCCGTTTAGATTAGATTTCGGGCAGCTGCCCGGCCTACGAATCTGCCGGCCCACCGGGAAATTTCCCGGTCTCCCAGTGGGCCAGTCCGGCCCTGCTTGCACACTTTCACTATGACTCAACATGCAACTGATATAACTACCTTGCTGAGTAGAAAATTTAAGACATGGGAACCCATGTAGCAAACAATTTGATTTTATTTTCTAAATCTAACTTTTTTGATTGATGATACTCTTCTTCAGTGGCGGAACTACCGGGGTCGCAGGGGTCACGACTGCGACCGGGACCCGGTGGCAGGGGGGCCCAAGCCAAGGGGCCGCCCAAAATCTGTTTTCCATTTTTTTTTTTTTAAATAAGGCAGGGGCGTCCAACATGCGGCCAGGGCAACCGATCTTACGCGAGCCGCACCTCAAGCCCTGCTACTTACTTGTGGGAGGGTCTTCTGGACTGCACAGAGGAAGCGGAGTTCACGTGACATCCTACTTCCTCTGTGCTTTAGCAGAGAAGGCAGAGGGAGGCCGCGCCCCCTGCTGAAGTCTGTGAGCGGCATAGAGGAGCTGCAGTGCAGGTAAGGGGGTGGGGAGGGTGTTTGAATGAGTGTGTGTGATTGAGGGAATGAATCTGTGAATGAATGATTATATGAATAAATGAGTGTGTGTGTGTGTGTGATAGCATGGATGTGTAAGTGCTGGAACCTAGGCATGATGGGACTGTGATTGCTGTTAGCAATCACACTCCTATCATGCCAAGTCAGCCAGTACATGCTGAAACCTGGCCAGCTGCCCCCCTTGTGTAGTGATGCTGCCAGCAGTATGGGGTCTGCACTTACAGCCACCCTGTACCAGCATGTACTGGCTGACTTGGCATGATAGGAGTGTGATTGCTAACAGCAATCACAGTCCCATAATGCCTAGGTTCCAGCATTTACTGGATGGATGTGTAAGTGCTGGAACCTAGGCATGATGGGACTGTGACTACTGTTAGCAATCACACTCCTATCATGCCAAGTCAGCCAGTACATGCTGAAACCTAGCTAGCTGCCCCCCTTGTGTAGTGATGCTGCCAGCAGTATGGGGTCTGCACATCACTTACAGCCACCCTGTACCAGCATGTACTGGCTGACTTAACATGATAGGAGTGTGATTGCTAACAGCAATCACAGCGAGCACAGTCCCATCATGCCTAGGTACCAGCATTTACTGGTTGCCTGGGTATGATAGGAGTGTGATTGCTGTTAGCAATCACACTCCTATCATGCCAAGTCATATTGCTAATTTTGTCCAATTGTGTGTTACCTACTTTTATTAAACATGTGAGTTTTTATTATTATTTTTAAAGGTGGGGGTCATTTTCGGTTTTGGCTAAGTGAACCCTGAATGTTTTGGTCCAGGATTTTCATTTTAGTTCATCCCTAGAATAAATCTAGGGAATCCTGAATTTGTAGTCGCAAAACTTTCAAGGCCCAGAAATCAGTGAGAGGAAAAGTAAAGGTTTTGTGTCATTTTACTTTATTTTAATCTGCATATTTTATTAAAGGCCATATTTTTTGTCACAGTGAAAAATGAGTGCGGCCCGCGCACGTATACAATTCTGATGAAGTGGCCCACTGCAGAAAAAACTTGGACACCCCTGGATTATGCCCTTTGTACATGCGCCCCTTTTTCTTTGATTTTTTTACAGATATGATTCAATATGTAAATTGAATTTGTTGAATTAGTTGAAAAAAAATTGTTGGGTAAAAATCATGGTTTTTTGGGGGGGTGAGGGGGTGGGGGGGCCCTTAACAGATTCTCGCACCCGGGCCCTGAGGTGTCTAGTTACGCCCCTGCTCTTCTTCCATACTTCTAAATCTAATCTATGTGATGAAGTGGAATAATGCCCTATGGTGCCTTCTATGTATCTTGACCACTGACCATGTCAGAGATCCCATCCTTTTATTGTATAGTTATTGGCAGCATAATTGCGAGCACGTGTATTCAGCATATGCGTATATATGTATGTGTCTGGCCTTAAACTGCCATTCTTTTTTATTATAAAACCTTTTTCTCACAATGAAAAACATGCATGAATCATGTATAATGCAGTATTAAAGAGAGTTAATTAAGTATTGTTTTATGAATTGTATTACTAGTTGGGACTAAGAAGTTTCTGCTAAAAGGTTACATTGCAAACAAAAGTTAAACAATTAAGATGCTGCAAAGAGGCTTAAAAAGCATGAGACACATACATACGCTATCAGGGGCGTAACTGGAAACCACAGGTGCCTTGTGTGAAAATTGCCCCCCCAACAGCTGGTGTGTGCCATCATTGCCCCCAAACAACTTGTCTGTGCCTTCTTTGTCCCTTGCCCCCTTCCAACATACACTCTGGCATATATATGCAGACACGTTTACACAAATTACACACACTTACTCATACTCACTAACACATATATTCACACACACACACAATTACACATGTATGCTTACACACACAATTACACATGCATGCTCACACACACGCACACTTACACATGCATGCTCACACACACTTATACACATCCATGCTCACACACACTGTTACACATACATACTCACACACAAATAGACATCCATGCTCACATACACATAATTACACGTACATGGTCACACATACCATTACACAAGCATGCTCACACACAATTACACATGCATGCTCACACACACATAAATACACAAGCATGCTCACACACACACACAATTACATATCCATGCTCACACAATTACATATCCATGCTCACATACAATTAGACATCCATGCTCACACACACAATTAGACATTCATGCTCACACACACAATTAGACATCCAAGCTAACAATCATCTATACATTCATAAGTCCAATCATACATTAGCCTGAGGACAGGCTATGTGCAGGCCATTCATGTTCTTCTACACCAAACTCATCCAATCATGTCTTTACGATCTTTGCTTCGAGGCACAATCATTCTGGAATAGAAAAGTTCCTTCCCTAAACTGTTCCCACAACGTTGGAAGCATAGCATTGTCCAAAATGTCTTGGTATGCTGAAGCATTAACATTTTTCCTTCACCGAAAGTAAGAGGCCCAGCCCAAACCCTGTTTTCAATAATTAAAGTGTGTCCCACAAATATTGTCCATATAGTGGTGCACAGAGCAAGGTCCATAAAGTAATTTACTCCTTCACATTATATAGCCATGTCATTAACAAATCTAAACTATGAAAACTATAAAACAAAAATCAAATGTTTTGGGATTTAAAACCAATTCTTACAGCCAGGCGCCTGCACCGCAATGCCCACCCGACAAAGAGTCACTATTTCGGGGTGATCTCGAGGTAGTGGCATTAGTCCTAGGAAACTAATGGAGAGCTCAGGGTCCTAGGATGTTATGGCCCAAAAAGCGATGTGATCCAACATTGAGACCCTGAGAGACAGTGTCAGAAACTTCCCAGGGAATAGTGGCATGGTAGCCAGGCCAGAGCTCCATAGCCGCAGCTGGGTAAACATCGGTCCTAAAGATTGGTAATAAAAGCAGGGTTCCCAAATGAGCTCCCTCTCTGCAACCACCACAAGCTTAATGTAACCTCAAAAGAACGACGTGGTGGGACAATGGGTGTTCGTAGCGACATAGTTCCAATTGTCGTCAGGCATTGCAGCGGTTCCCAGCCACCGCAGAGTTCCATGAGTTGGGGCTAGGTCCTAGTCATGTGCATCAAGCGTTTCCTGGCTTGTAGAGCCCCCATAGCCAGCTAGTTCATGGGAGTCTGGTTATAGCAGACGGGGTTTCCTGTTCACCCTGTCACAGGGTGACTTAGACATAAGAGGGGACTGGGAAGGCAGGTAAAGAGTCTTCCCAGGAATCCACCAGTGCCCTCCTCCCAAACTCAAACATACCCCAGTGTGTCCTCAGCCTCAGAGAGTTACCGTGACGGTAAACATTCCACTGCTGGCACATATGTATTAACCGTAAACTGGAATTGATAGGGTAAAATTATATGTTAAGTTTTCTCTGTACAAATATAACCTGGAGCCCTAGCTCTGTATCCACTTTTATTTTTCCATGCATCTTTTTACAGAAATAAACATTCAGGTCTCTGCTTTTGAGCTCTTACCTTTGCTCCAGTGATGACATCCCAACAGTCCCAGTCAATGTGAGCAATGATAGAAGCCAAGCTATACATCTCAGGAATTTTGGAGTTGCAGTGAAAACTTTCAGTCATACGACTTTGATTCAGTCATTGTTACATGTATATATAAATTACAGTTTTTAAAACACTAGGATTTATTTTCAATGACTTAATAGAACCCCTTTTTCACACTAGGATTATGAACCCATCTAGCTGTGAACAGGTTTTATAGTAATTGTGCTGTATTATAACAACAAAATGTGTCTTTGTTTATTCATTATTCATGTTCATTGATGGTTTCCTCTATACAGAATAAACATCGACTTAATTATCAGGACATATTATGCATTCAGTGTACTAAGGTATTGTAACTTCATTATCGAAGAAAATGTACTGGAAACGGTGTTAAGTTTATGTAACTCTGATGGCTCAGAGACAAAGTCTGAAATGCTCTGTAAGCAGAAAATAGCATGAAGTTTGCAATTTTATAAATATTATCTGTCATTCTGAGAAGTTTCACGCTGTGAGTCTTTGCATATTATGTGTTCTGAAACCTATTCTCTGTTATAAATGCAGCACTTCAATGCTCCTTCTTTAAAATATGTTGATGTCTTTAAAATGCACAGTGCTATTTTTTACTTCCGTCATTTTTGTTTATTTGGAAAGGACCAATGTAACCTTGAATTTAAAATCCTGTCAAGCGATTTGTCTTTGTTATAACCTCCCTTTGTTTAAAAGCTTTAATCTCAAAGTGGCACTGTTAGTCTTTATTGTCGAAAGCTAGTTTAAAATTGAAACATTATTGCCAGAAAAACACAAATAATATTTCTGATGTAAATAATCGTAATCAAATGTAAATGAGTAGTTCATTGAACCGATAGCTGAAAATATTGTCTGGTTGTAGTAAAGCAGTTGATTAAACTTTATGGAGCCAGTTAATCAGTGTCTAGTTTATGTCATTATCATCCTAAACTGTTTTGATAAATATCCCCATTAAATTTCATACTTAGATAAATAAGACTGTATGATAAATGGCGTGTTTGCTTTCTACTACTAAAAGTAAAATATGCATGAGTCAAGTGTAAGTATGTACTTAATAAAAGACAATAATGCCCACACATGCAATTGCACTACTCCTACATCCACATTAAGACTTTCCAAGATTAAGTACCTGTCTGTCTTTAAGGTGGCCAATGATAATTAATGTGTGGACCAGAGTGGGATTTTTGTGCTTTTTATGATGAAGTTGTAGTGTAGAGATCAGTTTATCAGTTTTATTGACATATTTTGATTTAAATTGTCTCACTCATACAACTGTGTAATGAGGTATTTGCCAGTTTGGTTTTCTGCATATTTTTGGCACCAAAGGTAGATTATCAGATAAATACAGACCTAACATGTATTTAAAATACTGGCATGTCAAATGCCCGTGGCTTGTCTAGTTTTAAAAAATGTATAATTTGATGGGGTAAATCAAATTGACCTGGTTCAAAGATGTCCCAAATTAGATGTCCAAATTCAAAAAGGCATACCTTTCAAAGGTGGCCTTTAACCTCCAAATTAACCCAACAAACCCATGCATCGGGGGTATCACTGTACAGGAGGTGTTGAGGAACACATATTGGAGTGTTGTTTGACTGTGACATATACCAGGAGTGGTAAATTCATACCTGAAATACAATGTTTGTGGGAAAAAAAACACACAAAAAATACTACTGCTAACTTTAATGAAGGCTGGTGGTAAGATGTGTGCATAAAGAGAGTTAAAATGCTAGCATTTGAAATACCCTGGGTTGTCTAGTTTTCAAAAATATATAATTTCATGAGGTAAATTGAACTGACCAGCTTCTAATATGTCTTAAATAGGATATGTGGGCAGAATTTTCAACATGTCAAAAATCCAATTTGAAAAATGCACACTCACCAAATATGGCCTTTTAGTCCCCAAAGTACCTAACAAGCCCATGCATAAGTGGTATCACTGTACTCAGGATAGGTTGCTGAACACATTTTGGGGTGTTGTTTGACAGCGACATATACCAGGAGCTGTAAATTCATACCTAAAGTACAATGTGTGTGAGAAAAATACACACAAAAAATACCTTTGTCTAGTTTTCAAAAATATATGGTTTGATGTAGTAAATTGCATTGGCTGGCTTCAAAGATGTCCCAAATAGCACATGGGTGCAGAATTACCAGATTTTGAAAAAAATGGTTTGAATTAGCAAAATGCTACTTGTAATTATTGCCCTATAACATGCAGAAAAAAAGCATAAAACATAAAAACATTGGGTATTTCTAAACTCAGAACAAATAGTAGAATCTATTTAGCATTTTTTTTTTATTAGCTTTTATAGACGAGTGAAAGATTTTTTTAAGTCTTAGGGGTTAGACTAGATGAGGACAGGGCCCTGTATAATGACATGGAAAAATTATTTCCCCATCACATCCTACCAAACTTAAACGGTGTCTGCACAGATCTACCTGTGCCACTTTAAAGTGATGCTATCCTATCCAATATTTTTAAAATTAGTTTTATATATTTGTGCCAAAAGTGTCTGAGATTTATATATGACAAGGAAAATGTACCATATCATTTGTTATGTATTGTGTTAGGGACTGCTGATTGCTGGGGTATGACATCATATTCCTTGTTCAATCTTAGACAGTAAGGATACCATGATGGCTGTATCAGCTAGACACAGGCCTCAATACTGTAACTTGGCAGGTTAAAAGTGACATTTGTGTTGGTGCACTGGGAAGCCTGATCATACAATAGGGAGATCTGATCGCCATTTTGAGTGGAGGGGCTGCTGTCCTCTACCATGGATCTGCTGCCTTGGGCCTGGAATCCACCACTGTATAGTTTAGAGATAATGTTAACATAAAGTAGTTGTGTGCAAGCAAGGGAAAGTGAACATGACAAGTGATTAGTGCCAACATTCTATTTAGTATTTATACTATAGCTTCTCTTTTTTTAATTTCATGGATAATTATATGTAATCAGGTATACCACTTGTTGTCACTTCAATTATTTCAGCTTGCTTTTATTTAATAAAAAAAAAGTACCAATCTGCGTTCCATAAACACTGTACTATTCCCTGTATTAGACACAATAATATTGCAGCCATGTATCTAGGTTTGGTATACTATATAAATTACAAACAATAAGACCATTATCCATAGTCTACCATATAAGAATTAAAAGAAATACTTTAGTTTAGTAATTAACTTCACTAGAATAATGGTTAATTGGTATTAAGATTTGGGTATTTTTTTCAGAAACATTACTAAACATGAACTGATGTTCTGCTATAATCTGTAACTTTAGCGTTTCCATTGTTTGTGTTATTCTTACATATTTAAAGGGGAAATCCCACCAATATTTTACTATCAGTATAAAACAAAAAGATTTTTGAAACATTGTCTTTGTTTTCAAATAATCGTAGTTATTATAAAATATGATGTTTTAAACAACTACATATTTGTCTTGTGCATTGTGCATGTGTTCCAACTCTGTTATTTTAGGCTAATTTATTTGATACACTTTTTATCATACTGAGGATGCAGGGGGGTTCATACCTTACCTAACACCTTACCTTGGCTCAATTTCTTACGACACAGTTTGCACCTAGCAATGGGAAATTACTCAGTTAGCAACATTCCAGTACTGGCAGTACTTGAGGTAGCACTGGCACCAATGGCGGCTGAGGTGGCCCTGCAAATTGTTTTATTCCAAGCTTCACCATAGAATAGCTTACAAGCAATATTTGTCTTTGATACCACCAAGTCACCAGAACCTTTCTATAAGCAATGAGCAAATCGACAGTCCCCTGCCCTGTCTAGTTTGTTGGACCCATCACTTACACAACCATGATTATCAATGAGACCATCCCTAGATTTTTTGGCATTTTTGTACCTATAAATTATATAAATGTACCCTCCGACACACATAGTCTCTACCTACTTTCCTTCATTAAGGGGGCAGAAACAGGTTGAAATGGCACCAAAATTTGACAAACAAATGAATGAATCTTATGAAAAGATTTTGACATTTGTTTTTGTTGATTTGTTATGGAAGAGTCTACCAATGCACTATTTTCATTAAAATAAAATTTGGACGAATAAAAATGCACAAGTATCATGTACCCAAGGTATTGCATGCTTGTTTACTATTATGGTAATAACATACCATTAAAGGATAACAAATGTAAATCCTATGTTTTTTTCCTGTGTTAAAATAATAATAATTAACAATGAAAGCACTCACTCAACCCAATTTTTGCAGCAGAAAATTAGAAATGTCCTATAATTTAGCATTTTAAATTTCTTGATGAAATATGAACAGACATCTGTCTGGGTAGCTAAATATTGTTCACTGCAATAAAATATTCTAGTTTCCAACTGGACCATCTGCCTTTTCCAGACTGGTATTGGTGAACATTAAAGCACTTTAGAGCTTTCTAATTTACATCTTGTCTATAATCAGAGAGAAGAAAAATACAGTAACAAAGTATTTACATATTTATTGTTTTTTATTTGTATTGTTGTGTTATGCTTTGATATGTGCAATTGTTCAACTGCAAATAGCTTGCTGGTTTTTTTAAACAAAAAACAAATATATATAAAATACAAGCACTGATCTACATGAAAAACTTCTTATCTGGGGACTATAGCTATCTATATGTACAGTAATACTAATTAAGCCTTTAAGGACATTCACTAAGAAGTTGAGTGGTCGGTTGACTGATGTTGCATGCCTTTACATGCTCACCCTTGCAAAAGAGCTTCCATATTCACTTATATGCATGAAGATTAAAAATTCTAAAATTAGCATATGAGAGGCATGGCCCTCTACCTGTGCTTCCAGCTAACTCCTCATCCGATTACTTGTGGGATGGGGGCTTAAAGTAAAATACCTACCATTTGAGTAGAAAAGTAAAAAAGCCCCTTTGGGGTCCCCCTATCACATGCCCCCCCTTTCTACCCTGTAGCACAGAGAAGGTAACGTTTCAAATACAAATCTCATTTAAGGCCAAAGGAAAAGGGGCAATCCATAAAATAAAATACAGGAAAAACCTTACTTAATAGACATTAATTATGTTTCTCTTGCACTCATTTGCTTAAGAATTTTATAGTGGCGCACCATCCTTTACCTATGTTGCCTATATTGGGAGCATGGCCCTGGCAGTATTGCCAAAGTACTATCAAAGTAATCTGACTGTGGAGTTTTAGCTTGTTACCATCCATTCAACTCAATGGTAAGAAAGCCTTCTAAACTAAACCAGTTCACATCAGCACTGGCCCTAAGGTTTCAATTTTTTTTCTTTTACGTTAGAAAAAATATTATTTGTCTATATGGTAGGGCTAGCCTATGTTAATGTACCTTCAAACTAAAAGAGGAGGATCCAGACAACTTTGTGGAGAAATTGGAGGTAGGAGGCTAATATAATTCAATTACTATAACTAAAATTGACATCACTGTTCTTTTAATTTTGGCAGTAATTACCAGACTCAGTTGTTCTACCCAAAATGTCACACATTTTCACATTTCTACTTTATAACATTTTGCGATGTTACTATTTATACAAATGTGCTAATAATATTTATTGCTTTCTGACTGCGTAAATACATTCAAGCTAGATTCACAGAATCATTAGTCAGCAGATTCCCAAGAAAGAACATTTTCACCATTTCTGATCTGTGATGGTACTAATTTCCCTTATGGGTTATCAATATAAATGCACTTTACTTTGCATGGTTCCATGAACAAGCTTTCAAGAGGCATAATTGACTGTGTAAATTGGTGGAGTAATCCTCATGAAATGCACTCATCGTGTTAAATATTAAAAGCTACATCTAAATAATACAATCTTGGCACAACATGAAAGTTATTGAAAGCCTGAACAGACAAGAAGCCTTTTTGATGTTTTGCCTTAATAATTAGTTCTTTTCGCCACTCGTTTAACTTTTAAATTAAATTTGGAAGCAACCACTGCAAATATAATTTGGCATGTTATGTATGTAGGTTTGTTTATATAGAATGTCTATATCATATAACAGAACTTGCATAAATTGTATTGAGGCTTTCAACAACACCAAAAAAAACGTAGGGGCCCAGTATGACTGCTCCTAAGGCTATGTTCCTCAAGTGCCTCAATATAGAGGCATTCCGCAAACCAGAAAAAAAGTCAGGGGCCCCATTTGATCACTCCTATGAACGTTTCAAATGGCCACCTGTCTGGCCGCGACATACTGCTTCTAACAAGATTGCGTCCCCCATTCAAAATAAAAGAGATCCCAGAGGGTCTCTTAAGACCCTTCTGAGATCTTTGAGCGCCCCTTGCAGATTGACTACAGGTACTGCAGCCAACCATGCAGGTGAATGAAGCCTAGCTCACACTAATCACTATGTGATGAGTAAAAAAAACAACAAAAAATCATATACCAAGTAGAATTAGTGCATGGAAAGAGTTCCAAAATGTATGGTTTGATTGGGGGGGGGGGTTTGAACAGACTAGCTTCAAAGATGTCCCAAATAGCACATGGGGCAGAATGACCAATTTTAAAAAAATGGTTTTAAATAGCAGTGTTCAATTAACATAAAAACATTGGACATGTCTATACCCACAATTTCATTAGCTTTTGTAGATGAGTAAATAATGGTATCTTAAAAAACCCCTTCTTGTCCTAAAGTTTGTGTTTGTACAGTAAATAAGAGAGATGAAAATTACACCACAGAAATGTTGAAACAGCCATTGTCACAAAGTGTACAAAAAATGTCCTTAAAGGGGTACTAATACACTGGGTATGGCTAGAGTCAATATCATTTAACAACTGGAAATGAGAGCAAACAAAAAAAGGTATTACTTGGTACATACATGCAAACAAAAAGTGCTTGTGATTTGACAAAAAATCAAGTTCCGAAGCAACAAACTTCAAACAAAGGTCCAACTCACAAATTCACTAAAGCCAACCCACATTAATACTTGCATTCATACACTTGCATGCAGGGGATACAAGTGTATTCATGTACATTTTAGTTGAAAAAAGCAGGCAACTATCAAATCGCTAATTTGCAAATTACCTGCAACTTTATAAGTGGGTTTGAACTCTGCATAGGCTTACAGCATTCCAAACGAAGAGAGAGTATTGCTGTTGAAGCTCAAACCGTCTGCATAAAAGTAATCTAATAGACCTTAATTAACAAAAAAAGTTAATTTTATTTTACTTAAATTTATGGTAAAGGTAAAGCAGTCGCCATAGCTATGAATGAAGTAATCCACTAAAATTATTTTTTTTATCATTTAAAACTCTTGATGTATTTTCAATTATGAACTATATCATCAAACCAAAAAGTTCTGACATGTTTAATTAGGGGCAAAAAAACAGAACAAAAGCAAGAGAGAATACACACTAGATTATTGCAATTAAAGCTATTTTAACCAAACACATTTGACACTAAATGATGAAATGATTGTGTTCAGTAACAAATATATTACATTTTGGTACAACAAGTTGAACAAGCATGTCATGTGTAATAATTTCAAAGTAACTGTTATTTGGAACAATTGGTTGGTATTTACTAGACTTGGGCGCCGGCCAAATCTTCATGTTTGTTTTCCTGGGGAAAAAAATCTTTGTGTTCCACGAATATTCACCCGTTCCTGTGTTCGGTTTTTTCATATACATGTACTTCGTGTTCGTTTTTTTCTTTGTTTTTTCCGCCAAAGGCCAGGTTCCGCTGTCAGATGTTAAAGGTCCATGCAGGGGGAAACACCCCCATTTAAAGGGAAAAATGTGCGGGGAGCGGGGCGTGTCAAGACACCGCTCCCATGACCTGGAGGATTCGAGTCTTGACCCGGAGAACCGGTGCTTCACTCGGAGATATCCGGGCCAAGACCGGAGAGTTCCCAGGTATGATTACAGAGCCCAGGCTTTCCTTCTTTTCTATAGGGCACTGGACTCTTGTAAAGTCTTTCCTTACAAAATATCCCCACTGTATCTGTGACAGCTACTGGTGTTGAGGATCTGGTACCCTGCATCCTACCATCTCAGATTGCCTGTGAGCATTAAGTTCTGATGTCCCACATCCTGGCACTTCTGACTGGCTCTGGGATCTTGCATCCTGGCATCTCAGATTCTGACATCCCACATCACGGCACTTTCGAATGATGCTGGGCATGAGGCTCTGACATTCTGCATCCTAGCATTTCTGACTGCTGCTGGGAATGAGGCTCTGGTATACTGCATCCTTATACCACTTTCGATGTCTGGGGATGAGGCTCTGGTGCCCTGCATCCCAGGATTTTAGACTATGTCTGTAGATGCAGTTCTGGTGTTCCGCATCCCAGGATTTCTGACTTTTATGGGTATTCTGCTGTTCTGCACCTTTGTACTTTAATCCACCAAAGATGATGTGGCTCTGCTGCATCACATCCTGATTCTCAATATTTATGCATTAGACAGGTGTTTTATGAATCTGCTGAATTATTACCGAGGAATCTGAATGTGTATGTATTTCATGCTTTTTAGGTTGTGCTCTTGTATATTTAGTCTGTCCACTGAAGGCTTTAAATTGCTTGAGCATCTCATTTGGGTTAAAATGCAGTGCAGTCCAACTGATTCAGCTCCTTGGTAAGTAATATAGGCATGAAACATTAGATAGAACTTACCAAACCTTGGGTACTTTGATATCCCTTAAATCAGGTGGTGTACATTATTGATTTAACTGAACAAACCCATTTTTCACACTTAGGATTTTGGAGTTTCTCATGCAAACAGATGACACATATGTGGGATCTATCTAATTTGTGTTTTTTTTTTCTTCCTTCAGGTAGCCCGACCTGTAGCATTCATCCCCAAAAGAGGGGAAAAAACTAAATCCTCTTGTCACCGAAGCCCCCGTGCCATTGACTCCTGGAGGGGCCTGAGTGCCAGCCTCCTCCCTACAGACTATGGGCCCTGGTAAGGAGTGCTACGTTATCCAAATCATAAGAGACCTCTATGGTCAGTATTTGCACCTGGATCTGATATCCAGCAGGTTTCTTGGAGCCGCCCGTGTTTACCATCCTCCCCCACATACTACAATAGAGGTGGGCTGAGTACAAATACTGAGCCGTGTGCAAAGGAGGGCCAGATATAGAACCCTGTGTGTCTATTGGATGTAAATTAACCCCTTGTACTGTTTAAATACCCCTGTGTTTCCAAATAAACTGAGTCCTGTTTTAACCTCAACATAAGTGTTGTCTGATGCTTGGGGTGGGCTGCTATAACGCTGCTCTTGGAAGATTTGTGTTTTTTGGTGGCTAAACAGAAAGGTAAGGTGGGGTGTCTTTGAAATATTCAAGGGATGTGCTTTCAAGCAATATAATTTCTAATTTGGTGGTTATTTTAGTGTTTAGGGTAAATTAATAGGTAATAGAGGTAAATTAATGCACAGCTTTCCTGAATGAACAAAACAGTTCACTTTTCATTTAAAAACAAGTTTGTACAGTTCTGAATGCACAAGTCTACTTATTATTAGTATTAATAGAGTGCCAGCATTTTTTTTTAAACAAGGAATTGACAAACAAGTTGATATACAGTGAAACTATGCATCTAAAAGTTAATAATTGTTCTTTTTTTCATTGAATTGTAGAATATATTTTGTTCTTTATTAGATGAAATGAAATAATTCAATTACATTTTAATTAAAACACATAAAAATTGAGTCACTGATTCTCTTTCCCTTGCTCTTCAACATTTAATTATAAATTATAAATTTCATTAGCGATACATGATAAAATCTGTCAACATTTGCATTAGTCTATCAATTAAAGTGAGCTATTTTTACTTTGATGAGATGTCTTCTTTGGATGTCTTCAGTGGTATGGTATAAAAAAACCATGCCTTCCGATTATAAATCAATGCAAAACACACAAAATGGAAGGTAATGGGACATTTTCTTACTTGACTAAGTGAGATAAAGTTTTAGAGTTAAGTATATATACGAGTTAAGTAAATAAGATACTCTTTTGATTATGTCTATTTTGATTTTATGGTATGGAACTTTAGGTCTGTCTTTTTCTTCCTCTCTTCCTTTCTTTGTACCTGCCTGGTCTAGTGTTATAGGAGTTATACTACCATAACAGCTTCATAAATGTATATGTTCTCCAAATGTACTTGGTAAATAAAATTAGATTTTTTTCCAATTTGTGTCTGTTCATGTGAGTGACCATCTAAAGTTTGGTACAATGCAAAAATACTTTTAGTTGGTTATTGATTGCATGCTTCAGGGTATCATTATACTCCACTCCTCTCCCTTCTCTATAACAATTTAATATCAAATGAATGACACTAATGAATATGTACGGCAAATCCTCAGGCATAATTAAGTGGTATATATAGAAGTATATTTCAAAAGAGATAGCATTAATTTACTATGAGAATATGTCACTAACATACAGTCACAACCAAATTAATGTGTCCATAACATAATCAATATCATGGTTTCATAACAAACAAATTTAATTAACAGTTCCTACAGACAAGTTAAAAGATTTAAAATCTTATAAAATGAATCACACACATCTAGGTGATGGCTCTCGGTTTTGTGTAGATGTATGATATGTGTGGGACTAATATGGGCAGTGACTACTACAATTCTGCTTGACAGGTGCAGGATTTACAAGTGCCTAAGAAAAAAAATGCTTCTACTAGCCCAACTTATTTGGAACAACTTAAACCAGGAGGGAGTCCCTACCTCTACCCCTATAGAACTACTTATACCACTACTACTTAATAATATCATAATCCATTTTTTTTGTGTTTGGTGAATTTATTTTCAGACCACAAATATAGTTTCCTGACCTCTCAGTTGGGACACAATTTGGAGGGTTTTTAATGTAAAAATTATTTTCAGTATTTTCATCCAGACATCCAGACTTTATTTTGCATGGCAGGATCACCACCACCAGCTACAGCAGCACTACACCAATGGATAGACACATCTAGCAGTATGCTATGTGACTGTATTTCAACAAAAACAGCATCAAATCATGAGATTGATCCCTTGTAAAGAAAACAATAGAGCAGTAGAAACAGTAGGGCAATGTGAAGATACATCCAGATACATGGTATGGGACTGATTTTCCTCAAAAAAATGTAAACATTTTTATGAATTGATCCTTCTAAGTAAGGAAGATGGTAAAGATGGTGGACCGAAACATGCTATGGAACTGAACTTTCACACACAATTTTACCATTTTTATGAATTGATCCCTCTGTGTAGAGCAGCAGCACTAGAACAATGGGCAAGAATTACACCTAATTTAGTTTAAATATTTAGTGCTGTGTAACATAAACTGGGCAGGATGACTTTCAAGAAAGCCATCTGCTCCACAAAGTGCGGAAAGGGCTGTGTTCTCCGTGGGTTGAGGATGTCGTCCACCACATAGAAAATGCCTCTTATCCTGGTGGTTGGGTATGAAAGCAGCTGCTAGGGGCCACCAAGGAAAGGCCTGGCCAGATAACTTAGCGGATAAGTAGAAGAAGGCAGTGGCTGTTTTTGAGGTAGGCCTTGACCATTTCAGAGGTGCTAGTCTGACTTTGAGGAGCCAACCAGAGAGAGCAGTGTCACAGAGACCAAAAGTAGGAAGAGTTTGAAGGAGAAGAGGGTTGTCCACAGTGTCAAAAGTAGCAGAAAGGTCCGGTAGGATTTGGCCCTTGGATTTAGCAGTGAGTTGGTCATTAGTAACTTTAGTAAGGGCAGCCACAGTTGAATGTTGATAGCAGAATTCAGATTGAAGAGGGTCAACTACAGTAAAGAGTCTAGGTCAAGAAACTTAGTTATACAGAAGATAACAAAAAGATGCAAAAGATAAATAAATGATGCATTGTATCCTTCCACTGATTGAACGTTTGAAAAGCAGCCAATCAGTGGGGTGAGTGTCAGGACAGAAAGCGGGTGGAGAGCTGCAGCTCTTCTGCTGCAATTTCTGCCAAAAGTAAATACTTAAAAAAATACCAACAATGCAAATGAAAGTGCTTATAAATGTTTCAATTAAAGTAAAATTAGCACCAAACTTTTCAATTATTTTGTGCAAGGCATTATAAAAATTACATGATGCATTATATATTTGAACTTATCTGAGTTTTTCAACACTTTTACATTTTTGATGCAGGAATATTTAACCCCTTGGTGACAAAGGCTGATTTTACTTTTTGTACCCTTCGTGACAATGGCCGTTTTAACATTTCTGCGCTGCTCGTGTTTAGCTGTAATTTTCTTCTTTCCCGTTTACTGAACCCACACACATTAGATATTGTTTTTTTCAGGACAAGAAGGGCTTTCTTTAGATGACATTGTTTTGATTGTATCATATTATTTACTATTAAAAAAAGTATAAAATAAGGTGAAAAATTTAGAAAAAAATGACTGTTTCTAACTTTTAGTTGAAAACTCTTTTACTCATCTATAAAAGGTAATGAAAAAACCTGCTAAATAGATTCTACTATTTGTCCTGAGTTTAGAAATACCCAATGTTTTTATGTTTTTTTGCTTTTTTCTACACATTATGGGGCAAAAAGTACAGGTAGCGTTTTGCTTTTTCAAAGCCATTTTTTCCAAATCTGGTAATTCTTCCCCCCATGTGCCATTTCGGGTATCTTTGAAGCCGGCCAATGCAATTTACCCCATCAAGTCATATATTTTTGAAAACTAGACAGCCCAGGGTATTCCAAATGCTAGTATTTTAACCCTTTCCAAGCACTAATTCTACCATCAGCCTTTGTCAAACTTTATGGTAGTCATTTTTTTTGCATTTGTTTTTTCACACACATTTTACTTTAGGTATGAATAAACAGGTTCTGGTATATGTCACTATCATAAAACACCCCAATATGTGTTTAGCAACATATCCTGAGTACAGCGATACCTCACATGAATGATTTTGCCTGGCTGTTTGGGGGCAAAAGGGCCACATTTGGGGCATGCGCATTTTCAATGTTGAACTTTGGCATTTGGGGATCCACTGCCCATGCCCTATTTGGTACATCTTTGAGCCGGGCCATTTCAGTGTGCCCAACAAAACCATACATTTTTGAAAACTAGACACCATAGGGTATTTTAAATGCTGGTATTTTAACTCTTTGCATGCACACATTTTACCACCAGCATTTTTTCATAGTTTGCAGTAGTGTTCTTTTGTGTGTATTTTTCCCCCACACACCTATGTTATGTATGAATTTACAGCTCCTGGTATATGCCGCTGTCACACGACACCCCAATATGTGTTCAGCAACATCTCCTGAGTACAGTGATACCCCACATGCACGGGTTTATCATTTTGTTGGTGGAACTAAAAGGCCACGTTTGGTACGTGTGCATTTTTCTAATTGGAAATTAGATGTGTGGCCATCCTCCCCCCCCCCCCCCGTGTTAATTGGGACATTGTTGAATCCTGCCAATTCAATTTACCCCATCAAATCAAACATTTTTTTAAAGTAGACACCCCATGAGCATTTAATATGCCAGTATTTTAACTCTTTCCATGCGAGAATTGTTTTAAGCTAATGTGCTAATTTTAGGACTTGCTCACAAAAATATATTTTTTATATATATATTTTAATTTTTTTTTGCCTTTTTTAAAACATTTTTAACATTTTTTTTCAACTTGAAGGTTCCCCTGATCGCCTCTTAAAGGCTTTTAAAACGGGCATCCGCCGCCACACATTGTATGGCGGATGTTGACGCCCCGGGGAGGGGCCAGACATGATTCCCCTGATTCCGATCATGGCGTTGCTGAATGCCTCGAGGTCGAGGCATTACAGCAACGCCGTTTGGGTAAAACAAATCGATCACGGATCCATTTTTTTTTTTTTTTTTTACCCGTTTTAACAAATGACGGTCCTGGCACGTCATTTGTCGTTAACGACATGTTTTTCCGTGACGTGCCCGGACCGGCAATTGTCATCAAGGGATTAAATATTATATAAATAAATAAAATTGATCCTTGTCCCTAGCCCTTTTTGGCATTCAACAGGTTATACATTAATCATCAAAAAGAAAAAAATCTTAGGGGAACTGCTTACATAATTTTGCTTTGAATTATTTCTTAAGTTAAATACCGATGATGTTTGAGTGTCCACCATTTATGATTAATTTCTTCTTTGCTCATTGTGGTATTTGACTTGTGTGTACAAAACTAAACATTGTTTTGTATTATTATTATTATTATTATAAAAAAACAAGGTGCATATCAAATATAATAATATACAAATAGTTTTAGTACCGGTATTTTAAAACAAAAATGTTAGTGCATCACTGGCAATCGTGAATATTTCTGGATATCCACATTCAAGAATTAAATGTGATTGCAAGTGTCCTCTATAAAATAATCAGTATATTAGTATTGTTATGCTCTTTAGAAGAGTGTTTCAATAATAAAAACCATTAGAGTGTCCCTCTTCAAAGTAGCACACACATATTTAACATGGGCTGAACTAATGTGTTTTAAATCTTTCTGCCTAGGAACTAATATTAAAAGTGTTAAAGGTAGAAAATAACATATTTGAAATATGGGTAAACATTTATCTTTGTTACTTATTTCTATTTTGACAACTACACACATACCGCCTTGACATCTTACTCGGTCCTTTCTATCATTATAAAAATTCTAGCATTATAGTTGTAACAACAACTTAAGTGAAAATGATCTTTTGCCATTGCATTATTGCATTCTTTTAGTGGATTTAATTAAAATGGTCCAGCCAAGCAATATTATAAGCTAAATGAAATTCAAACATTTGAATTATACACCTGATTAAATTACATTTTGGATCTTTGTTTATAACTGGCACATGACAATAAACCTACGAATGGCCGAATTTCACAAAATTTTTGGCAGTGTTGCAATTCATTTTTATTAGTTTCATCGGGGATCACCCTCTTTTTCTGAGAATTCAAATGCACAAATCTACAAATTAATATACACTATATGTATTGGGACACCTGCACATTACACCAACAGGGATGAGGTTAAAGTCAGGGCTCTGTGCGGGCCACTCAAGTTCTTCCACACCAAACTCATCAAACTATGCCCTTATAGACCATGCTTTGTGCAACGAGGCACAGCCATGTTCAGGACTATTCCTGGTTAAAATTCAATACTAAATTGTGTTAAACATGTGTTACAGAGAACCATCCCCTTTACCCCATTCATTTCCCTTTAAGCCATAAACAGTAACAGTATGAAAAGGCTGTCAAAATACACACTTATACACAAACACTGCCCTTACACACACCTGCCGATTTACACACACATATATACTATCTATATACACAAGTATACACTGCCCATACGCACATTTACACTGCTCTTACACATGCCTGCTCAAACACGTACATTTGCACTGCCCTACCACACACCTGCTTATATATATACAATGCTCATACATAGACATGTACACATACACGACCTTATACATACCTGCCCATACACACAAATACATACAGTACGTACTGGCTTTATACATGCCTGCCCAAACACACACACATATGCACTGCCCTTACACATGCTTGCCCATACACACAAATACACTGTCAGGTAGGGGGGTGCGGAGCGTGGCGCAGGCACCACTACACAAAGTCCAGTACGCAGTACAAAGAGGGGCAAATCCAATAGAAGAAGAAGAGTCGGGGTCACGGTCCAAAGGTCAAGGCAGGCAGCAGACAGCATAAACGTGGGACGAAAGCCAAATAGTCAGGATACCAGGGATTCAAGGAATACAGAGAGGTTATACGCTATGATGAAGCTTAACAAAGAAGCATTGGTGCAGAGGCTTATGGGGATTATATAGGGGCAGGTAATGAGTGATCCACCCCTAGCACCTGATCCCCTCCCACACTAAGGGCTTGTTCCCCTCCCTGCTGCTACACCTGAGTGGAGGGAGACAGAGCAGTGTCTATCTCCTCCCCCTCCCTCTGGTGGCTGTGGAGAGGGAGGTTGCATCAACGGGGCTAAGCCCCGCCCCCTCCTCTCTGAGAGCGCGGCGCGTGTGCGGCACTCCATGATCGGGAGGTCCGCGGGCAGGAGTAGACCTCCTGTCTGACGGTCCCCGCGACGCGGGACCCGAGACTCGGCTTGGCCCACGGTCCTGGGACCGTGCGGCCACGTCGCGAGGAGGCCGGCCGACGGGGATCGTGGTCCGGGCGGACAGACCCCGCAGCGAGGTAGGTGGTCCCCGCCGGGTCTGACATACACTGCCCATATATTTGTACATGCCAGCCCATACAAGCACATATACTGGCTTACACATGCGCTAACAGCACACCTTTCCCCATCATCTACCCCTTTCTCATCATCATCATCAGCATCATCATCATTTTGCCATCACATACCCATTTAATGTTTAAATCGATGGGAACACCACATTAATTTAAAGGGAACACATTTGCATTAACATGCATATGATGGCTGGTGCATAACATGCATAAGTTGAGGTTAATGTTAATAGTTGGCTTACATTTTGTGTGTTAAATCTTCAGCCTTATTTTTAACCACTAATATTAGATTTTTTACCCTGTTGTTATTGTTGTTCTTGTTATTATATAACATTATTATACAGTATCTTGTATGTAGTTTTGCTACTTTGCTGAGATGTTCTATGATTATAGAAAATACCAGATAAGGTAATTCTAATACAGTATTTAATGTCTATATGTAATGTCAAGTAATAATAATACCAGATTGCTAATGGATTACTAAATCAAAGGTCAGATGAGAAGAATACACTCTAAGGCTCAGAAACAGCTTGGCACTGATGAAGATGGGCTTAGACGAATAATGCCAACAGATGTAGTTTGTTCTTGACATTATAATATATTATACATGCCATGGGATGTTTCTAATTCTTATAATGAAACAAAGTAACTGAAATTCAACTACACAAGTTGTCTCCTCAAATTTATATTTACTAGTGCTTCATATAACTTCCAAAATGTGCAAACAAAAACAGAATGGGAGCTCTCTTAAAGTAAAAAGGGAAAAAAAGAGCTCCACATTTTAATTAGAATGTTGTTGGTGCTCTTTTACACTCTCACCCACACTCTCATTCATGTTGTCTTACACTCTTTCACTCTTATGCTCCCTTGGAATGTCTCCTAGCGTCTCTGCTGACTGTCACTGTTTGCATGCAGCACAGCTCAGTTTCTGATCTTGCATATTTTTGTTTTTCTTTCTTTCTTTTGTGTTCTTCTGCTGCTCCAAAAAGTCTTCACTCCTCTTTTGGCTCTTCATGGACAACAGCACCGGGATTCAGGTGAATTTCTGCAAAATAACAGAGTTTCCAGGCACACCTTCTCCCCCAATTGGAGGATTAGACGAGAGGATGTGTCTGGAAGCTCCAACATTTTGCTGAAGTTCACAGGGACGTATAATTTGGATAAATGGAAGCAAAATGGAACAACAACAATAGCTGATATAACTAGGCAACATACAATCCTTCTATTCTAGGATATCCAAGCTAAATGCCCCTCTATAGGCCATGATATATCCACATACATAAAAAATTAGTCAATGAATTCATTGATAAGCATCATAGTTAAATAATTACCTGTAGATTAATGAAGCTCCAGTATTCTACTCAAGAGGCCTTCTTATTTTAATCTACTGAGAAATGAGAAAAAGATGTTAAACTCAGGTTCGGTTTGACTGTTCCAGCTTCAGGAAAGCAGTACATTGTGTAAACCTCCAGAAGTCCTTTTACGAACTATTACACTGTTGGTACATGGTTCCCATTTGTATAAATACATTCCAACAACCTACTTCCAGCATCTGTTGGAGGTGTAATACAACAGTAGGATCCATGTATCACTTATGGTAGGAATGTAAAACCCAGAGGCATATTGAACCAAACATTTCAGATGTCTTTAGGTTGGTGTTTAACCACAAGTTCATACTTAGCCCTCGGGCTTTTCTTTTTCATCTTGCACCTTTAGGCAATAAATCCCACTTTATATTAGCTATAAACATTTTGGAAGTCACTAAAATCTGCTTAACCAGGCAATGGTGAAGTCCTGAAATCCCTACCTGGCATGAAACAATTGACCAAATCTCTTATCAATGTGATATAGAAAAATATTTTTTAGTACTCTCCTCTGGCTTAAAAAAATAATGGTCCTCATGACTCAACTTTCCCAGTGAGAATTCCTAACTGTGTCAGAATAGTGCTTCTTGGACACTGAACGTTTCACTACTGATGCGCCAAGATCAATGAGCTACACTATATCAGTGTGAATTATATTATGTGTGATGAGTACACATGTGTAGGATAACAGGGGTTTGCACCACTATCTATGTATTTAGTTATTAACATATTAGCTGTGGGCATTAGCTACATGTTAAACTTTAAAATACTTATCCCTAGGTATGTTGATATATACCTATATTCATATATATATCAGCAAATTCATGATGTATATGTACTAGTATATCAGTGTTATATGATGTATGTATCTTTTATACAGTAACTTAATAAAAAACAATGTATGCTTTAAAATAATTTGAAAACTGACAGATCCATCTAAGAAAGAGGCAATGAGAGATAAAGTCAAAGCACCCCTTGGAAGACAAAACATGTCACAGACATTCAGAATGACAGACCAATGACACAGAGAGGCAAGCACATATATAGATATGCATGTACACATATTCAACGCACTTACAGGCAATCTGCAGCCAGGTGATGTATTGGATGTATTGTCTTGCCATTACAAAAGCTGCTTTGATTTGACTCACCAAAAAAACACATTATACATGTTAAGGTTATAGAAATAAACTAATTGTTGACAGGATATTAGTAATTATTTTCTTGAAATGTGTATTTTGTGAAGATTTTTGGAGGTAAATAATTTATCTTTTTCCACTATGACAGACCCAGAGACAACTATCAATTCAAATATAGTTTCTTGACAGCTAAATTATATTTTGTACTTGCATGTACTTTTCATTTCAATATATTGTACTGTTTAAGATACACAAATTATAGGTCTGTATACATAAAAAATCTACTGAAGTAATTAAACAATAAAAGAAAAAAATAAATGCTTATTTGAAATTACTTTACTCAACAAAGAAGACAAAAATCTAAAAAAAAAATCATAATGACTAACTTGTTATCATCCTAGAAACTTACAGTATGTAAGAAAATAAAACTTGTAGTACTAAATTCTGTAAAAAAAATATGATATGATTTTCATTAATAAGGTGAATTTGCAGCTTGACTGGAATGTAAGATTGCACTTATAAATAATGAGTGTTCTCCAGTGCAGGAATTGTACCTAAATGATCTGAAGAGATCTTTCTGTCTGTTGCTATAACACTTACTTGAGTTACTTTTAATGACTGCCTGTCCAAAATAGTATAATAACTTCAGAATGATACTGTGAAAGAGACACAGTTCGTACAAGGTGAAAGCTATATTTTAATAAGTGGCCATTGTTGTTTTCTTTTAAAAAATTTCTTTCTATAGAGAGCTTTTTCAAATGGAATATTAAAAAAGCATCTTTATACAAGCTTCCTGTTAAAAAAAAAGATCGATTGATAGACTTGTGTCTTTACGTGAAATTAGGATAAATTGTCTATGTTAATCTGCAATTTATATGGCTTCTATACACTAATTACATTAAAAACAGACTATAATAAAGTAGTATAGCCTATAAAACAAAGGCATAGGAAGGGAATAAATAATGATCTATAATGTTACATAAATTAAGAGGAGGTGTTGAGAAAGAGTTAGAGAATAGACAATAGGTTCACTATGTGGACTACAACTATCATTCTTATCGTTTGTCTGTTTTGTGTATTTATGTAGTGGATAAAGTCAATCAACATAGTCATTAGGTACTGGCAAACTATACTTTGATCTGATCACTTCAGTATGGGATTGTCAGATACATGGGACTATAAATCGACCTGCAAGTTACGACGACTGTCAGCACGTTCCAACCATGGATGCTTTGAATTGTACCACTATTTCTGTAATTACACTCTCTTCCAGAAAGCCCTGATATTATCAAAATTGTCTTGAGTTACTAGGTTTGACTTGATATGAATTCCCTAGTGATTTGGGTTAAGATCCTATACACACTATTTCTGAATGAATACTAAGATAAGATTTTTTTCATGAAATGTTAAATTAAGAAAATTTGGAGTTAATTAAATGTAATATGATATTTTCTAATTTTATAAACAGGTTCATGCGTACTACTGATTATTTTTGTTTAGTTTCTTTCTATATAAATGTAGATGTAGGTTCCCCCATAATTGTGCACCAAAGGCTCTAGAAAGAGTGGATTCTCCTTGTCTACCACCTTATTAATTATTATGTTATACTGCTACCACTGCTACCACAACTAATAAAAATACAACATGCACCATACAAAACCAAATCTGGCATAACATAAGACATGCTGAATTCAATGAATACATTTATGCTAAAGAAGTATTAGAGTGTCTTGTTTAGTTTTTTTGCAAAAAGGCATGTTGTTAGAATATCACAGACAATGATCTGTTAAAAATCGAGGTATTGCTTGACTTGAATTAATCCAGCTCTTTCAAGCAAGGTGTCTCAGGTTCTTGAAAGAAACTGATAACTCTGCCAGATTTACTTGTTGGTTCAGTGAGTTGGAGGAAGACCAAGAAGTGAAGTAGGTAGTAAATGAAAAGACAGTAGTCTTGATGACACACAGCTGATTTCTTTTATCTCCTGTCATGTCTGCCAGTTTCAATGCTGGCAACTACGGCAAAGCAGACAATATCCTCTGGGAACCAGAAAGTGCTTCATACTACTAAGTTCAGCAGAATTGCAAATTAGTTAAGACATCTTGTAACATCTATAAGATGCAAATATGTTTTAAAGAGTTGGCAGCTGTTAAAGTGTGGGTCAATAAATGTCTTAGTTACATACAGGTTATTAAATTCATAATGATTCTGCATGAGAGGTGACAGTTTGTTGTGTTTTACAAAATAATGCTATGTAGTCGTGTCTTGTCATTTACATTTTTTGAATATTGAATATCATGTGAAAAACAAAATAGAAAATTAGATTGCAAAAATTTTTAGACATCTCCCTACCTACATAATTCAGTCCCTGTCTTGAACTGCTAAAATTAGGCACATAAACGCCCATATTTTTTTAAATTACTCTCCCCCGATTAATGGCTATCCTCAATTGCTTCCTGTATTGTAGTTTCAACAAAGTACACATTATTTTCCATTTGAAAAGGTATGACACATTTCTGAATGCAAAAGCTGAAAGAGAATGCCTTTTAAAAAAAACTCATAGGGGTTAAATATTAGCTATTTTAATACGAAAAAGTAAAGTTCTCTTATCGCTATAGCAACCAATGAAATAGTCTAGACAGCAGGATTTTGTGCAAAACCTTTTTTAATCATCTACTCGGGAATCTGTTAAGGAATCTGGGCCATTTACTGAATAATGAAGAAACTGGAGATTAAAATTAGCCTTTCACGACACATTAAAGGCTTTTAGCACACTATACACTCTGGTGGCCACACATTAAAGCACTGGAGTAACTACTGGAACAGTGGCCAGTGGGAGGCAC
The DNA here is from genome assembly GCA_029215755.1 of Spea hammondii. Classification (NCBI taxonomy): domain Eukaryota; kingdom Metazoa; phylum Chordata; class Amphibia; order Anura; family Pelobatidae; genus Spea; species Spea hammondii. The sequence continues at coordinate 119,593,725 of JARDYJ010000002.1, forward strand.
AATGGGCACTGACCCACAGGTCATTTGCCTGGTGAGTCAAAAGGCCATCTATTTTGTGCTATCACATTTTTTTTTTATCAGAAACAAGCTTGTATAAAAAGGCAAATACAACTCTATTAAATAATAAAGCATCTAGATCTTTATATAGAGAAAATCATTTTAAGTGTTTGTTATCAATTACAACCACTAGTAAATCAAGTGGTTGTGATTCCATTCTTTCCAGGCCTAAACTCATTAAAATCATGAGCAAAGACAGATAGCTAGACAATTTTCTGTATGGTATAAGCTGTATTTAATAAAGGAACGTTTTATTTTATAATGCCATTTTCTCTCCTGTCTTGCAAACTTTTGATGTACATGTCAGCACTCTAAAATGTCAGAACAACTCTTACCTCATCATTACTCTGGCATATTTCTGTGTCTCCATAAATGTCATTATTTCCATTGTCATTCTCTGAGCTACTTCACACACTCCTGAAACTCTCTAAGCCACTTCATTTTTCTCTGTTTACTTGCTTTATGTTTTTGTGTCAGCGGGAATGCCATTGTCAGCTAAGTAGAATTCTTTGGCTTCCCTCCCTGACTTATTGTTTATATGCATTATAATTCATGAAAAACCATTTTAAAAATTTAAAAACCAGTTACTATAATATTTCACAAATAATGCTCACATCTTTGTTTAGTTTAGGACTTTTATATTACACACTTGTCCGAAGTAACATGAGGTTGTCTGTAGAGATTTGCTGAGTCAAATTTTAGCATTTTTACTACTATACCCACAATTTTGACTATACCTCTCTATAAAGTGACTTTTTAAAAACAATCAACATCAGCTTTACTAGGACAGATACTGCACATGTGTCATAGAACAAAAATGTTAATATTTTTCATGTCTGGCCATACTGTATATGATTTCAATACAAAAAGAAGGAACACAAACCACAAAAATACGATATTTTTATTGTGTTGCTTTTAAACAATTAAGTGAAAAGGAAAGAAGCAAAGTACAAACACACCACGCATATTTTATGTTCTTAGACATGGGTATAAAGATCTATTTTTACACACACTTGGCCCATCACTTGGCACTGAAAAGAAATCCACAATACAATTCTGGCTTCACACATTTAATAATATAACTTTATGACTAGATAACCTTTATTGTACTTCATATGGTAGGTATTCCTGTGTTGTCACATAGCATAGATGACTTGAAGTGTGTCCTTCCTGTTTTGGAAGTGTATATGAATAATTAATGGACGGTTTCTGTTCTTTTTCATTATTAATTAACTAGTAGCAGTATAACAAAGCCTATTGAAGCCTGATAACAATGTCTGACATTAGAGATTGTGTTAATGGAGGATCACAAGAAGCACTACATAAACTGTAATAAGCAACTTCTAAGATCCAACACTTTAGCTTATCAGTTAACCTAGAGTACTTATTAATATCTTCTTCAGGCTTCCTATATAGGAAAAATGTGTTCACAAAAAAATGATTTGTCACCAAGGCATTATTACAATACCAGTTTATATGTAATAAAAAATCAAGACAAGCTTAACATAGAACAGTGCTTAAGTGGTGAGTGAATTTTAGTGCAAATGACCCTTTACACAGGAAAAGCTTCCATCAGTCTGATCCATCCACAACATCCTCTGCGCAACAGAACCAACAACCTCTTAGTTAGGTGCTGTTGGTATTGCTCTAAACAAAATGAGCAACAAAGTCCACATCTAGACACATTTTAGCCCTCTGGAGAAGCCCAAGATTATCAAGATAATACATTCATACAGAAATAGGTGAAACTAGGTTACTTAAGCGCTGAACATATTCAGTTGAGCTAGTCTCATGTGATTTTGCACATATTTATCCCTTTGGGTAACTTTTTAAAAGAATCCCATCATGTGGTGAATGTGCTCAGTAGCTCAGTGGTGGGTAACCGATCATCAGCCACCCAAATAATTAAAAAATAGTTTCAAAACTTGAAAGAAAATGTAATCTGGAGGAACAGCTGAATATGTTTTGATGTCATTGGTGGAGAAAAGTGGAGAAAATTAATATTATGGCTAATTTTGGCAAAAATGAGTGGTCCATGGCCAGTGATGTAACCTAGTGTTCTACTGTACAATAGACTGGTTACAAGGGAGATCGTTCATCTTCCCAGCCTCCACATTTACACTCTAGGGGCTCTGCTGGCTCACTACAGCCTCCATAGATTGGACAACACCACTCCACATGGCTGCATGCAGGGGCATACCTAGAGTATTTGGCAGATCGTGTATTTGGCAACACCCCCCCCACACACTTTAAAACTGCTTAGCATGTATCGTTGTATACTGGCGCAGACATTGACGGTGGTACAGGATAACTGATATCATTATATACTGAGGCAGACATTGACAGGGGTACAACATAACCGCTATCATTATATACTAAGGCAAACTTTGAAGGTGGTACAGCATAACACCTATCACTATATACTGAGGCAAACATTGATGGGGTACAGCATAACACCTATCACTTTATACTGAGGCAAACATTGATGGGGTACAGCATAACACCTATCACTATATACTGAGGCAAACATTGACGGTGGTACAGCGTAATCCCTCTCACTATACATTAAGCCAGACACTGACAAAAATGCAGCATAACCCATATCACTATATACTAAGCCAAACATTGATGTGGTGTAGGCCTACCACTTGTCTGGCTAAGTATATATTGTGGTTGTGGAAGCACCATGAGATTTATGAGGGAAAAACAAGCCTTCTGGATGGTCTGGTGTCTGTAGATGAGTGTTTAATAATGGTTCTACTACATATATATATATATATATATATATATATATATATATATATATATATGATTGTGATTGCTGTTAACAATCATATGTATATCATGCCTAGGCATACCCAGATTCCAACATGTACCATCTGACTTGTCATAATAGGAGTGTGATTGCTGTTAGCAATATTATATATATATATATATATATATATATATATATATATATATATATATATATATATATATATATATTAATATTATTGCATTTTTCTGTCTAATTTTGGTGTTTCTTACTTTTAATGAAAAAAATCAATAACAATATTATATATATATATATATATATATGTATATGATTGCTAACAGGAATCACACTCCTATCATGCCCAGACAGCCAGTACATGCTGGAACCTGGGCATGATAGATTACAGCCTTCCTGTGCCCCCCCACCCACTTACACACCCATGCTATCACACACACACACTCATTCACAAACATAAAATCACTCATTCATATACTCATAATAATGTCTGGCATAGTATATAGTCGTGGGAGTTATGATGTACTTTAAAGCAAAACTCCCATAATTATATAATGAACAAGACATTTGCAGTGGTACAGGCATAACACCCATCACTCTCACTTACTAATCCACATTTACTAATTCACATTTACTAATCCACTGTCATTCTCACTGAATGTTTTCCTACCTTTCCTCTGTAACTGTCTTTTTTCCCGCTACAGCTCCTTTTCCTCCTCCTCTTCGTTCTTCCTTTTCGCTCTTCTTCTTCTGTGTCATTCCGGTGCAGTAAGCGCGGAAGGCAGTGGGCGTGGCTTCAGTGTTGTGCGCCGGGATATGACATCAAATCCCGATGCACAGCATCAGTTGCTGCGTGCATCGGAAGGGAGCAGGATCTCCCGCTCTCTTGATTGACTTTAAGCCAATTAGAGGAAGATCCTTGATCTCCCCAACCGAGTCTGCTCCTCTAGCAGCAGACATGACTGTCCGTCTCTGGAGGGGTGCTGGTGTGGTGGCACCCCCCCTGATGAGCGGCATATGGGGCGGACCACCCCGCTAGGTACACTACTGGCTGCATGACAAGTGTCCTACTGAGACATTCTGGATTGCCTGCTTTTGGGAAATATATACTTTTGTGGATCATGGGTTATTTGTTCACTATTACATTTACTGTATAAAATATTTTAATTTGTGGGATTAAGCTAAAAATAAAAATGTGAATTGTGGTTGAACACACATATGGGGAAAATGTCAAAAAAAGCACCATGTTTTAGCATATAAACTAGCTTTAATATTATATCTTCGGTGTTTATTGCATTTCAAAGCTGTGCCTGTGACTTTCTTTACAATCTTGTTTCTGAAAATTGGAGTTTTAGCTCATTCAAATAAATTATTTAACAATACAATGTCTAAATCTATAGATATTGTTGCACACCTGCAACAATATGTACTCAAAAATAAAAATGTTCTGCTCATAACTAAAAGTCTCATTAGAAAACAGTGGGGATAAAATGCACTTTTAAAGCATGAAATCTGAAATAATTAAACTAATTAAATTATGTATATTATTTGAACAACAGAACCTAGTTAAAACAGACTGACAATTACAATACTTGAAAGAAAAATTAAACCCAGTTTTACCAAATAAAAAAAGATAAAATAAAATTTGTCGTGATCAGTCACCCGAATGAAATGCAGCTGCATCAAATCATGTTCTCAGTGAGAGCTTGTGTGCTTTGGCCAAAATACAAGACTAGAACCTTTACTTAAATTATATATGTATATTCAAAACTCTAATATTGTCAGGAACCACTTTTTCGCTGCCTGAACCATGGCTTTTTTTATACCTGTGGCGTTTACATCTGCGACCACTAGTGGCCACCCTCCGCCCTCTGGAGCACTCTGAACTCAGGTGTGCCTTGTTACCTGGGTTGAGCCCTAGACTACATCCAGCTGGGCCTTGTTACCTGGATTACCCTGCCTTTATGAACCTGACCCTGCCCTTCAGTCAGGGCCTTTGTATTGAAGTCTATGGACCTTCCTGCTGTGGCTCTGCACCTGTACTGTTCCTGGTTCCCTGCTTTGTGTCCTGATCAAGTGGACTCCCTGCCTTTGTGTCCTTCCAAGTGGACTCCCTGCCTTTGTGTCCTTCCAAGTGGACTCCCTGCCTTTGTGTCCTTCCAAGTGGACTCCCTGCTATTGTGTCCTTCCAAGTGGACTCCCTGCTTTGTGTCCTTCCACGTGGACTCCCTGCTATTGTGTCCTTCCACGTGGACTCCCTGCTATTGTGTCCTTCCACGTGGACTCCCTGCTATTGTGTCCTTCCACGGGGACTCCCTGCTATTGTGTCCTTCCACGGGGACTCCCTGCTATTGTGTCCTTCCACGGGGACTCCCTGCTATTGTGTCCTTCCACGGGGACTCCCTGCTATTGTGTCCTTCCAAGTGGACTCCCTGCTATTGTGGACTCCCAAGTGGGCTGTGTGCCTTTCCGTGTCCTTCCAAGCGGGCTCCCTGTCAAAAGACTTATTACCGGTATTTATTTTGCCATACGTCCGGTTTCTTGCTTTGACTGTATTACCCTTATTTGCTGGTCCTGTTATACATAAAATACACTACATTACCTGGAATTCTGCTTGTGGTGTCTTTGTTTGCATAATCATGCACCGTGGGTTACATACTGAACCCCAAGTATCCCCTGCGCATGGGCTCCTACCCGACCTGATCACCCGAGTCCTGACAAATATACTGACAGTGTTAGTGATTTCTAAATATATTATAATTTGGCTATAGCTCCACATTTTACATTAAAATAGTCTAATTATGAAAAAAACAAGTATTTTACTTTGTTTTAGTGGCCTGCGGAAGCATATGTGAATGTATGTTATTTATGCCACTGAATCAATATAATTTATTTTATAAAACAAACATAATCCTCCAAAAATGCACAATTGTGAGAAAAATATATCTAATATACACTTTGAAAATGACTTGTTCTAAAGAAATAAAGCAATGCAATGAAGCGTCACAAAAAGAGAGCAGGGTGCTGCGTTGTATAGCTAGAGGCATTAGTAGCAGGAAGAGAGAGGTGGTTCTGCCACTTTACAGATCTCTGGTCAGACCTCACCTATAGTATTGTGTACAGTTCTGGAGGGCCCTTCCCCAGAAAGATATAAACATTTTAGAGCTAGTACAGAACAGAGCAAAAATAGTATATTGGATGAAAGTTATCATGAAACACTAAAGGAGCTAGAAACATTTACATACTTACAGGGATTTAATAAACTACAAAGGAGTAGAAATGTTAGAACTAGAGGTCACAGTCAAAAACTAGAGGGTCAGAGGTATAGGTGAAAGGAAACAGTCTCCCATCCAGAGTGATAGAGGCTAATACATTAAATGAATTTAAACATGCATAGGGACAGGGATAAAGCTTCCCTGAAGCAATTTCGCATTGCCTTACATTTATTTATATAGTAATAGCCCATTCGGTAACGATGTTACACATATACCTGACCAAAAGCAAGGCTTTTTGGTACAGAAGATGAGGGAATAAGAAAGTGTGTGTGGACATGTGTCAGGGGTAAGTGTAGTGAGTAAGACAAGAAATAAATAAACAAATGGAAGAAAAAAAGGCTTCTGTATGGGCTGCTGAAAAACACCTGATTGGAGCAGTTCCTAGATACCCCTAAGGGAATAGCACAACAGTGCCAAGGATAGGAACAAATGTTCTTGTAGTTTTAGATACAAGATCGTCCCTTACGAAAAAATTACTGCAGTTTTTCTGAAGTAATACTGCAGTTTTTTGGACATGAAAAAACTGCAATACTGCACTTTTACTGCAGTATTACTGCACATTTACTGCACTTTTACTGCATTTGTACTTCACTGTACTGCAGTTTTACGGCAGTTATTTTTGTACGGAAGTACAAATGCAATAAAGCTGCAGTACATTGAAGTACAACTGTAGGTTTGCAGTATAAAAAAAAAAAGTGCAGTAAATGTGCAGTAACACTGCAGTACAGTGAAGTACAAATGCAGTAAAACTGCAGTAAATGTGCAGTAATACTGCAGTAAAAGTGCAGTATTGCAGTTTTTTCATGTCCAAAAAACTGCAGTATTACTTCAGAAAAACTGCAGTAATTTTTTCGTAAGGGGTAATTTATTTCAAATATAGATAATACAGTATAATACATAAATTGTATATATCATACAATTTATGATCATAAATCACCCAAATCACAGCTATTAATAGCTTCTCTTTATTGTGTATTGTTATAGACCTGAGTCTCTTTATATCCACAGATGAAGTTTTAATCATAGAGGGTAAAACTAAATAAATACAAGGCGTTATCCACTTGCTTTCATCATAAAAATTTGTGAAGGAAACAGTTGATCATTGACACTGTGACTCTGTAAAGAACCCCCTTAACTATAAAACATCAAAGAATCACATTTGATCTGAATACCAGTTTTGTATCTTCCTAGATATTATGCTTGTATCCAGGCACTGATTGATGTTCTGAAACAGATTTAAATCAGAATGTTACCGCTGATGTACATCATTCATGATCTGTTGTAATTCTGCAACTTAATAGACTTTTCTAATATGTGGTCATTTTCCCTTCATTGTTTAATATCTTTTTATGCATGATCTTTCAAATGAGCACTTATTAAATATAATTAAAATAAAATATTGTTGGATTAAAAAAACTATTTTTCCCGCTAGCATCATGTTTACACTTTGTTTATTGCATACTACCTGTTTTTTTTAATACTTATATTTTAACTTATGTGAAATAGATTTGAAAACACTGCAAAATAAGATCATATAACTATGCATTGATCATTAGACCTGTGCACGGCAAGGTACATTGAGTCAGATGAAATTTTCATTTCATTTTTGCCACATTCGTCATTTTTTTTTGGTTCAGATGAAATTTGGAGGCCCAAAGGGGGAGGTCCTTGACACCTTCTACACTTATCTTTCACTTACAGCAGCATCTCAAGGTTTAGGAAGAGATCCAGACTTGATTTTGCACTGCAGGACCACCAGCAACAGTAGCACTGCACCAATGATACACACATCCAGCAGCATTCTATGGCACTAAATATCACCACAACTTTTTGATGAACTGATCGCTCAGAGTAAGGAAGGTACTAAGGGAGCAACAGCAGTAGTAGTAGAAGGGTAGGCACTGGCAGATCCAGTCCCATGGTACAGGATACTGAATTCCCCCCCAAATTAGAAATATTTTAAAGAAGCAGAAGCAGCAGTAGGGTATTGGGTCTGGGCAGGCACTGTCAGAAAGACATATCCAGCCCCTTTGTACAGGACTAAGTTTCCACAGAAAAAAAAAAAAAAGATATTCTCCAAAAGTAAGAAAAGAGACAGAGGAACAGTTGCAGTACCAGTTGCAGGGATTGGCAAATAATAAGCACATGCAGCCCTTGATGCTGGACTAAATTTCTCCAATATTCGAAAAATCAAAAGAACTGATCCCCAGAGTAAGGGAAGAAGCACTAGAACCTCACTTACTTTGAAAATTGAGTGCTGGGTAAGCTAACTTGATTTTAAAGAAAGCCATCAACTCCACCAGTGTATGTTGCCTGTCACAGAGAAAACCCTCTTGCTTTGGACAAAAGTAGGTGGGCATGAAAACAGCCGCCTGGCTAGATAACAACTTTCTGGTCCCAGTAACTTAGAGGGTCAGTAGTAGGAGTTGACCATTTCAGATTTTGGAGAGCTTGGGTGGTACTCACCAAAGTATCAAGGGCTCTTACACAAATGGCTAATACTTTGGTGGATCTAGTGCTGGGAATTGAATATGTGAGTGATGCTTCTGCCACTATTCTTAGGATTTTCTGTTTCCAACTCCTGCATCTCTTCTTTGCTTAGCTTGCCCATTTTGTGCTGCATTTAACACACTCTACAGACAACCATGTCTCCCAGGTTTTAAAATTATTTTTAAACTTGCCTTTCACCCTTGGGTCACAGCATGTACTCTAGGGTGTCCATGATGGCTTGTATGTGACCTGTCAACTCCTCAGCCTGATGCTGCTCTGAGATCCGTTCTATCATGTCCAGGGTGAAGTTCCAGCAGGTGACTACGTTCTTACATAGATGGTGGTAGAGTAGACTATCCTTCTTCTGCTCCTCCCTCAGCTGCTGCATTGGTTTCACGCTGTAGGGAAAGTGCCCGGCAATCTTATGGCACTTTTCAATCAGTTTCAATAGCCTACGCTGCCCGTCAGTTGGAATAGCTGACGTTACTACAAGGTGTAGTATATGTGCCATGCAATGTACAGTAAACCAACAAAGTTCCCAGTTTTTTACCATGTTTGCTGCCCTGTCAGTCACCACCACTCCCATTTCTACTGATGTGCCTGTCTGTGGTCTTATCAACTGCACTAGCAGATTCATAAGGGCTGCCATATTAAGAGCTGATGTGTGCTGCTCATCTATAACTGAGACCCACAGATGAAAGATGTCTTGAGAGATTTTGGGGTCACCTGGGGGGGACTGCAAGAGATAATCTTCTTTTGGTGTAAGGTATATGTTTGGGACTAAATTATCTGCATTTACAGGCATATTTTTTACTAGATAGTGAGAATAAGTATAAACATTTAATCCTCATGAAGAACAATGCATAGGACAGTCTATAAAATGTTAAATGTAATCTAAAAGGTGTAGGTTTCTAAAATATTCTATACCTAAACAATATAGCAATGTGCATTGGAAGATGATCCTACAGCATTATCAGGTTTAGCTATGGCCTGTTATTAAGTTGGACCACAATACTAAAGGGACACTCTAGCCTGTGTGTGATAACTGAGTGACCCCTTTATGGTATTTTCTCCTTTATGCAATTGCATGGAGGAATCCCCTAACGCATTTGTTAAAATGTCCATGAGCTGACTTGAGTGTCCATTTAAGGGAAACAGTCGGAACTCTGTTACATGTCTTGTTATATTGTGCCTCTCAGTAAGGCGCAGCTATACTGGTCTCTGCTATGAGATGGGACCATGCTGCCAGAATACAGCATTCTCCCTGCAAAATCTGGCTCTCTGTAGAGCTGATAAAGGCATCCAGCCAGCAAGTGACTTGATCTTTTGAAAAACATTTAAGCTGGTCAACTATCCGTCATTTGGCAACCTTAATGACACTGTTCAGAGCATGACTTTGCAATAAATATATTTAAAATAAAGCCACAAAATACATCAATGTTATGCGGTATCATTTGCCGGTACTTTACAGACGGGAAACTCTTGCCCTGTTAAGATGACAAAATCACTGAAACCAAAGACTTACATTTTCTCAGCACTGCCACTGTGTGTGTGTTAGACTGTTTGTTTCACCTCTTTAATGCTGGAAAGCGAAACCTTCATGTTCGTGTATTTAACCTTTTTTAGGCTGGAGTGCACTATGCAGTGTGCTGACCTGGGCAGGCCATTGTGCCGCTTAATTAGCATTTGACCTTGGCCTTATCTTAGATTTAGGCTAGCTATGCCTATATACAGCTATATAGCCATATAGGTATATGTACAACAATAGTGTGCATCTGCCTCTGGAAAGGTGAAGTCTCATTGACAAAACATTTTTGGTTGAGTATTAATGTACTGCCATATACACCTATGTTTGTTAGCATTGAATGGAACTTGATGTCACGATCCCGGCTGGAGTACGGTCCGGGGGGACTCACCGCGTCGCGCTCCCGTGCGGAGTGCGTCGCCCGAGTACCCGCGGCGTCGCCCGGGTGCTCGTGGCGCCGCGCTCCGGTGTGGAGTGCATCTCTCGAGTACCCCCGAGTGGCGGGTACTCGGTACTTACCCCTCCCGGGACAATCCAGCCACACAGGGTCCTCTTCCACGGCGGTTCACAAGAATGAACCGCCGCACAGTGATGGACACCCACGGTGTCACAGGACACGCCCCCCTGCCGATCTCTTACCCCTATGGAGGAGAAACACGTCCATTGGACGTCATCATAGTTGGGGGGCAGGATCTGGAAGGGCGGCAGGTTTAAAAGCAGAGCACTGATGCCAGTTCAGTGCTCAGTTGTTTTTACAACTAGCTGCCGTATCTACCTGGTGCTTACCTGTTTATGTTGATTCCTGTTACCGACCTTGGCTTGAATTCTGACCACGTTAACCTCTCAGCTCCTGACCCGGATTGTTTGACTATTCTCTGCCTGCTGCCTGTTACCGACCTTGGCTTGAATTCTGACCACGTTAACCTCTCGGCTCCTGACCCGGCTTGTTTTGACCATTCTCTGCCTGATACCTGGTACCGACCTCGGCTTGATTCCTGACCTCGTTTACTTCTCTGCTCCTAACCTGGACTATCTGACCAATAAGAGACAGGTCCATTTGTTTCCTGCATCCTGGTTTCCACACCTTTGCAAACGTAACACTTGATTATATTTAATTTTGTTTCAATAAACTTCCTGCTATTTACCTGCTTAAACATCACAGTGAGCTGACTTTATAACAGTGCTAAGGTGTCTATCTCTGAGTATCATTGGATATATAATGAAGCCACATCAATCCACTCCACTATGCTGGCTACTGGAAGTATTGTGTTCTGTATTTTATTTTATCTGCTTGCTGTAAACCAAAAATGCGTGAAAAAAAAGAATGACAATAACATATAAGGACCTGTTTCTACCTAAGCTGTAGATGCTCTACTGTAAACCTGTATATACTTTATGTAGTCAGTCACAGTGGTCTGATTTCTACTATGCTGCAGATTGAAATATGAACTTACATTATGTGAATGAGGAAAAATTTATACATTTTTATAAAAGTAAAAATATTTAGGTATTGTATTGAATACAATATATGCAATTCTATTATTTCAAATTTATATCTATACACAGCGATGTTCCATTAGAAATTGTGAATTCATGAGACTGTACAGCTGCACTGTTTGGAAACTTTATGTTTTGTATGTTGATTAGAATGCTACTGCCATCAAGAGTATTCTTATTATACAGCAGGCATCAACTATGAAAAGAAATAACAGTTTTATTTATGTATATATTTTATTATACTTTTTCTTGACATAATTTTTTGTTGTTTTTGGAATAATATACACGATACACAATTTTTGGTAAAAATTAAGGTTTATTTTATATCACTGGATACATATCTACATACATATATATATATATATATATATATATATATATATATATATATTGTAACTGAACGTCCTTTGAAGCACAAGGAGTTAGTCAGAGATCTTTCAGAGCCACTTGTCTTCTAGGGTAAAAAGCCAATTCCAGATCCAGATAGAATTTAAATATTTATTTTCTTCAAATCAAAACACGCCAAACAAAATAAATCCAGCAGCTCCCCTGGCTGGCAATAAGAAGAGCCAGTGAATTGAACCAAGCTGGGCTTTTTAAACCCTCCTGATTAGACCAGGTGAGCTATACCTGTAAATCCTGGTCTGGATTTTAAAAGCTGTTAGAGCACCAGCCCACCCTGCTCTTCTGGATACTCCACCCCAGGGACCCATTACACAATTTACAAGTCACTTCCTAGATTGTAGTTTTTTTTATTGTGCTTCTCTTTCCCTGGGGCTTTAATTTTACAAATAAGGACACGCAAAATTAGCCAAAGTAGGGCGTATATACCGCCCATCCACTACTGTACCGGCCTTTCTGTCACAATATATATATATATATATATATATATATATATATATATATATATATATATATACACATATTATTTTATTTTTTTGCTCACTCATCATTTTTGTATTCTGTATTCAATAATAAAACAAATCCAGCCACCCGTTAGTAAATGAAGAATAATTTGAACATAAAATACCTAAGGAATATTTGGAAGTAGAATTTTTTTTCTTATTTGGTTGGCTCAAGACAATGCAAGGATTTATGCCTATGTATATTATATCATTTTGCAATATTACCTACTGTATGTCTAGCTACTTAAAGATATTTGTATGCTATAAATGTATATATTTAAATTGATACAGATACAAATATGTTAATAAAAAGGAAAAAAAAATACTTTGGTGCCAATGCTGTTTAAAGTATTGTCAATAAAGGAAAACAATTAAAGAACTATAGCAACTTTTAAACCCTGATTTGACGATTTAGTAAATTTTCCTTACCTCCTTCCATTGAGTGTATCTGTATGTCCACCTATCCTCTACTATTGCCATTACTGAGCTGGGGAAAAAGTAACTCTTAACTCCCCTTTTACTCGTCTGCAAGAGAATCAAATGTATACAACTTGAAAAAAGCAAGGAGTAAGGGAGTTTACTTGTAGACTATACCCCCAGTTTTGGGGTAGGGGAAAGGATGGGTGATCATTGCTGCCCTTCTTGGTTAAGAGGGGGTCCTGTTAATGAATAAATATATAAAGTTATCATCAACAGTGCAGGTTGTTATTAAATTTACAAGATTCAGATGAGGTCATGTAAGAGTTAATTCAATTACTGTGACCTCCTCAACTGACCATTTCATTTCTCAGTGAATAGACCATAATATGTAAAGTATTTAACCCCTTCGTGACAAAGGCTGATTTTACTTTTTTGTGCCCTTCGTGACAATGGCCGTTTTAACATTTCTGCGCTGCTCGTGTTTAGTTGTAATTTTCTTCTTTCCCGTTTACTGAACCCACACACATTATATATTGATTTTTCAGGACAAGAAGGGCTTTCTTTAGATGACATTGTTTTGATTGTATCATATTATTTACTATTAAAAAAAGTATAAAATATGGTGAAAAATTTAGAAAAAAATGACTGTTTCTAACTTTTAGTTGAAAAATCTTTTACTCATCTATAAAAGGTAATGAAAAAACCTGCTAAATAGATTCTACTATTTGTCCTGAGTTTAGAAATACCCAATGTTTTTATGTTTTTTTGCTTTTTTCTACACATTATGGGGCAAAAAGTACAGGTAGCGTTTTGCTATTTCAAAGCCTTTTTTTCCAAATCTGGTAATTCTTCCCCCCATGTGCCATTTCAGGTATCTTTGAAGCCGGCCAATGCAATTTACCCCATCAAGTCATATATTTTTGAAAACTAGACAGCCCAGGGTATTCCAAATGCTAGTATTTTAACCCTTTCCAAGCACTAATTCTACCATCAGCCTTTGTCAAACTTTATGGTAGTCATTTTTTTTGCATTTGTTTTTTCACACACATTTTACTTTAGGTATGAATAAACAAGTTCTGGTATATGTCACTATCATAAAACACCCCAATATGTGTTTAGCAACATCTCCTGAGTACAGCGATACCTCACATGAATGATTTTGCCTGGCTGTTTGGGGGCAAAAGGGCCACATTTGGGGCATGCGCATTTTCAATGTTGAACTTTGGCATTTGGGGATCCACTGCTCATGCCCTATTTGGTACATCTTTGAGCTGGGCCATTTCAGTGTGCCCAATAAAGCCATATATTTTTGAAAACTAGACACCCCAGGGTATTTCAAATGCTAGTATTTTAACTCTTTCCATGCACCATATCTACCACCAGTCTTTGTCAAACTTTGTGGTAGTCATTTTTTTGCATTTGTTTTTTCACACAGATTTTACTTCAGGTATGAATTAAAAAGTTCTCGTATATGTCACTATCACAAAACACCCCAATATGTGTTCAGCAACATCTCATGAGCGCAGTGATACCCCACATGAATGACCTGTACAGGTAGCGTTTTGCTATTTCAAAGCCTTTTTTTCCAAATCTGGTAATTCTTCCCCCCATGTGCCATTTGCCTGGCTGTTTGGGGGCAAAAGGGCCACATTTGGGGCATGCACATTTTTCAATGTTGAACTTTGGCATTTGGGGATCCACTGCCCATGCCCTATTTGGTACATCTTTGAGCCGGGCCATTTCAGTGTGCCCAACAAAACCATATATTTTTGAAAACTAGACACCCCAGGGTATTTTAAATGCTGGTATATTAACTCTTTGCATGCACACATTTTACCACCAGCATTTTTTCAAAGTTTGCAGTAGTATTTTTGTGTGTGTATTTTTCCCACACACACCTACTTTATGTATGAATTTACAGCTCCTGGTATATGCCGCTGTCACACGACACCGCAATATGTGTTCAGCAACATCTCCTGAGTACAGTGATACCCCACATGCATGGGTTTGTCATTTTTGGGGGGAACTAAAAGGTCACATTTGGTACGTGTGCATTTTTCTAATTGCAAATTAGATGTGTGGCCATCCTTCCCCCCGTGTTAATTGGGACCTTGTTGAATCCGGCCAATTCAATTTACCCCATCAAATCATACATTTTTTAAAAGTAGACACCCCATGGGCATTTAATATGCCAGTATTTTAACTCTTTCCATGCGAGAATTGTTTTAAGCTAATGTGCTAATTTTAGGACTTGCTCACAAAAATATATTTTTTAAATATATATTTTAAATTTTTTTTGCCTTTTTTAAAACTTTTTAACATTTTTTTTCAACTTGAAGGTTCTCCTGATAGTGACATCAGAGGGAAATTATTTTTACATTTTACTGGTTTTTTACTATTTTTTTCTAATGATTATTAATTTTATTTTATTTTTAATTTATTTTTTTCTAATCACACTGTGATTAGAAAGCTGGGCTCCATTGACTTGCATGGTTGAATGCAGTATCTGTATTCAACCTGAAAGTGGAGCCAGAGTTCTCTAGAGGGTCAGGAGACCGTCTAGCGAACTTTTTCGTCTTTATTATTTTTTTTCCCGGGCCGCCGCCATCTTGCTGATGGCGAAGATCACCGGCAGCTGCGGCTGTGACCGCTCTCCGGAGCGGTCACAGTCCATCAAGAGGTAAGTGTTTGGTGTCGCTGGATGCCTCCTGATCGAGGCATTCCAGCGACACCATTTAAGTTTAGGAGGTGATCGTTGATCGCCTCCTAAACGCTTTTAAAACGGGCCATACGTTGTATGGCGGATGTTGACGCCCCGGGGAGGGGCCAGGCATGGCCCCTGATTCCGATAATGGAGTTGCTGAATGCCTCGAGGTCGAGGCATTACAGCAACGCCGTTTGGGTAAAAAAAACGATCACGGATCAATTTTTTTTTACCCGTTTTAACAAATGACGGTCCTGGCACGTCATTTGTCGTTAACGACATGTTTTTCCGTGACGTGCCCGGACCGGCAATTGTCATCAAGGGGTTAAAGAAACACGTTGGCCCATTCATTCTTTGTAAGTAAATTTTAAAATACCGAGTGGGGTGTAGATAAATGGAACAGCCACCCATTAGAAGTGGTAGAGGCTTATACAGTGGAAGAATTTAAACATTCATAGACCAGGCATAAATCCACTCTGAATTGAAAGAAAAGACCAAGGATTTAGATCAGAAAAACAATAGGCAGACTAGATGGGCCATATTGTTCTTATCTGCCACATTATTCTCTGTTTCTGTGTTTCACTCCACACCATGGCAAGACCATTTCTACAGAGCACTGAGTGCTTATTCACATTGTTCAAACCCACAGCTGCGTAAATCCTCCAAATGTCTTCCAATCTAATATACCGAGTAAAGTCCCTGATGTAATTGTCAATGATTATCACAATCCAAGTCTTTTTCGCTGCTCACAGCAACCCCCAAGCAACTGTCCTCTGTGGCTTTTATAACATTGTTTTCTTATTTAGGTTTCTAAAATAATTCCACTAAAATCCTGGATAGGCAATGCTTTAAGAGCCAGGAGAACAAAAAAATCGAGATACTAAAATGAGCATTTAACTAGGGATGAGTAAACATATAAATAATTGATGGCTTGTGCAACATCTATATTGTTATTCTACAAAAAAGGAAGAGAACTACCTTTTCCACACGAGTAAACTGATGTGATTTAATCTGTCACAGAATATACATATCTACTCTAAGAGCTGCCCATGGAATTGCCCTTTAGGCAGTTTTCTCAATATGGCCATCTCAGACAACAAAGCAAACGTATGTGCCTGCTCGAAATCTGCAATTTTATCTTCTTACAAATAACTGATAATGAGGCAAAAACAATGGACCTTAAGACATGCAAAAGGACAGCTTTTAACTATTTAAGGAACATTCTTGAAACAAATGACCACATATCAGAAATACAAGCTGTTCTATATAGCATTCTTGTTCAGAAACCAAAGAACCAAAAAACATATTTTATCTGATTTCACAAAAATATATATAGTGAAAATACTTGTATGCTTTTTTTTTAATGTGTTTCTCTTTGCCTAGATTTTCCTTTATTTATTATTAGTTATACAACACATGGGTAGCTACTTAGGCTGAGATTTAACCTCTAGAGTTCCAGCTTCTCTAGGAGATATGTAGCTGGCAAAGTGGGCTCCGATTCTCTGCTAAGTATTTGACTGATTTAAGCAATTGTATGAAATTATAAAAAAATACACATTTAGGTAGTCTAGTGGTGCTACACTACCAGAAATCGGATCCCTGTCAGATGGTGACTGGTTACTATGGTAGCCAATGAAGCTAATAAAAAAGTCTTACAGCTAACATGCTGTAAAAAGCATGACTCTTGCTACCACGCAGGGATCAGGGATTGTGACCTCACAGGTGTCCCCTTTTCTAAACATTTTTCCCCCACCATCAATAAAAAAAAAAATATTTAAGGAGACATTTAAAAAACTAAACAAAATAGGCTTATTAGTAGACTTGGGCACCAAAATCTTCATATTCCGCGAATATTCGCACATTCCTGTCTTCTCTTCGGGCGAATATTCGTTTTTTCTTCGTTTTTTCCGGTTAAGGGGTTAATACGGGGTTAACGCGTACCGCAGCAGCTCTGGCGCAAGTAGTTTAAATGTGCGTATCAGCAACTCTATTTGTCGCCAGCAGGGGGCCTCCTGCTGGCGACCAATGAGCACACTACCATATATGGCTAATATATTCTTGGGCAGAATATTATGCTACTCAATGTAAAACCAACAGAGGGCAGCATTCTGTCCGATGATATATTAGCCATATGTGGTAGTGTGTTCATTTTAATTTATTAATTATTTAAATAAAATATATTCCCATGATCCGCTGGTCTCCCCTCTGCAACAGTTAAATGTCCGCACTCGCGGACATTAATTCTGTCGAAATTGCAAACTCTTTTTTTCTGTTTATTTTGGGGTTTTTTTTGTATTAAACTGTTAGACGAAAGGATCATGGGAATGTATTTTATTTGAATAAACGCAAATGAACACATATGGCTAATATATCTTCGGACAGAATGCTGCCCTCTGTTGGTTTTACATTAAGTAGCATTGTTCCATATGCTTGAAATCCAAAATTATTATGCTACTTAATGTAATGTACCAACAAAGGGCAGCATTCTGTCCGAACATATATTAGCCATATATGCTAGTGTGCTCATTTGCATTTATTCAAATAAAACATATTCCCATGATCCTTTCGTGTAATGGTTTAATACAAAAAACCCCAAAATAAATAATAAAAAAGAGTTTGCAAGTTCAACAGAATTAATGTCCGCGAGTGCGGACATTTAACTGTTGCAGCGGGGAGACCAGCGGATCATGGGAATATATTTTATTTAAATAATTAATAAATTAAAATGAACACACTACCACATATGGCTAATATATCATCGAACAGAATGCTGCCCTCTGTTAGTTTTACATTGAGTAGCATAATTTATTAAGCTACTCAATGTATCTAACCAACAGAGGGCAGCATTGTGTCCGAAGTTATAATAAGTTATTATGCTAAGTTAAATGTCCGTACCGGCGACTTTGTTGGTCGCTGGCACGGACATTTAACTGACACAGCGGGGAGACCACTGGTGTCCCCGCTGTGTCAGTTAAATGTCCGTACCAGCGACTTTGTTGGTCGCTGGCATGGACTTTTAACTGTTGCAGCAGGGTCCCAGTTTTTTCTTTTTTCTGCATAGCAACTAGTGGTAAGGGGCCGTGCGAGTAAGCCTATTGGTCGCTTGCACGGCCCTTTACCCTACGGATTTTTGCTCCTGTTATCCAACGCAGCATTGCAGGGGTTAACGGGAGCGGAAATCAGGAGTTAAAAAGGCAGTGCGAGTGAGCCTATTGGTCACCTGCAGGGTCTTCCTCTGGCATCAACCAATTGGTTGATGCCAGAGGAAGACCCTGCAGGTGATCAATAGGCTCACTCGCACTGCCCTGTAACCCCTGACGACGAACCTGCGGATTTCTGCTTCAGTCAACTCCCGCGATGCCGTGAAGATAAGGTAGGCTAGATGGGGAAGGGACCGGGGAGATTAGTAGACGATCACGAAGATTCTTCGCGTGTGTCTTCGTCTTCGCCTACGTTTTACCGGCACTGTCTTCTCTTCTACGTGTCTTCGGAACGAACATGAAAACGCACTCTTCATGTTCGCCCGAAGACCAATGCACAAGTCTACTTATTAGTGCTCTTAAGGGTTGCTCCTATTCAGGGGGGCACAGACAGACTAGGAGTTCTAAGTAGAAACATATATATATATATATATATATATATATATATATATATATATATATATATATACATATATATAAATATATATACACACACACACACATATACGACTTGCTGTCATTTTCTTTGATATTTCACTTTTGGCCCCTGGCATGGGCCATAATATAATAGTTATGTAAAACATACGTATATTGTTTGTCTCTCTGCTGACAGAATAATATTATCTTTCTTATTAAATATTGCTATTCCTCTCTGTATATATGTATATATATATATATATATATATATAATTTAGTCTTGTTATACTTTAGTTTACACATTATTATAGATAATTCAGTTTAGTATACAGGTAAAGTACTATGCTTTTGAATCATTCATAGTTATACTTCAGTCCTTAGACAGATGGTTCTCCCTTTAAATGAAAAGAAGGAATTTGGCTAAAACCTTGAAAGTATATGGGCTTTTGTTGCAATTAGTTAATATTTAAGATCACTTAGGCTTGTGGAAGCTGCCAGGTTTTAATTTTTGAAAATTATGCTCTTCAATTATTCACTTGAAGTGTGAGACAGAATCTGGACTGCATAAGTATCGCCAAACTGGCTTGGCATTGCGCCTTTCTCAAACTTCTTATAATAAAGTGGAAATTCACTATGTCCTATAGTTACTGCCGCTCTGAAAAGGTAAAAGGTAATGCCACAAAAATATTTTCTGAATTTTCCTGATCATATTCAAATTTACTACAGACAGGTACTGCATCTAAACCTACTACTATTTTTGTCATTGAAAATCAACTTTAGCGCGTTGTTTGTGTTTATTAAGCATTACATGATGCCAGATTCATTTACTTTTTTTGATAAGAGATGTAGGTGTATTTAAGACAGTGCCACCATTGGGAATGTACAGTATAGATGTTATAGGGGCCAACCCACCAGAGTGATCCTTGGGCCCCCATAGCCCCACTCTGGTGCTGGGCAAAATATTTCTGATGGTGGGGCTGCCCACCCAAAATGTAATTGTAATAAATCAAGATATATCAGACATACAAATGCTTTAGATGTTGCGTGGCTTCTAATGAAAAGGAAACATATCAGTAAAAAATTAGTCAACTGCTACCGTGATATTATGTCAGTGATGGCCTAGTATCAAAAAGAAAGATCATGTGATGGTATAAATACATTTTAACATGTATTTGTACATAGTGTTGAAATATTTAGTTATTTTATACAAGGAACACATCTGATTCAGACAAATTTGCAGTAACCTTATCTAGAAGTTGCTTTACGAGATGTTTTCAAACAGGGAACAATAATTTAGACATTCATTGTAATATAAAACAACATCATACTCTGTAAGTATTTATTCAGATATGTAAGTTGTCAAGTATTTTACTGGAATCATACTGGTTCCTTTAATAACCTTGCAATTACTAATAAAAGGCATATTAAGATATTATCATACTGGAAATTTAGGTAATTTGTAACATTTAGGCTAATTTCTCCAGTTTTTGTGTGTTAGACAGGGTCACGCATGAATGTATTGTTGATACAGCCATGGAAATGATAAGTAGTTCATTCATCTGCCTAAGGAAAGTGTAACGTGATTATTCTGGATTAAATAAATACATAAATCACCTGCTTTGAACTATGATAGAATTAAGCAGAGTCCAGGTTAGCAAAGGTACTGTTGCATCATTAATCAAAGAGCTCAATAATTGATTTTTTTTCTAACATAACCTTTGGCTATGAGCTACAAGCAAGTAGAGCTCAACTATATTAATTGCTAAAACTGGCAAAAAGGCTAGATTTAGTTAGCTCAATCATGCAGATTGAGCATGCCTCTTAGTATCTTTAGAAATAATCTCCTGGTAGCATTTCTGATGTGATGATGTTGTCATGCAGAGAACTTAAAAGGGTTTTAACTCAATTAAATAAATAAGAAAAGTTATCACTTTCCCCAAAAATAACATCACAGCTGATAATATAAAATCTGAGTATTATAAATGTTATTTTATTTCATATGTTGTAAATAATAATTGCATTTGTTAGATATTTTGATGGTTTTTCCATATTGGCCATCAGGTCTTGATTTGTTTTCATGTGTTTGGACCATGATTGTTGTCTGATGCCTCTTCATTACCTGTGTATGCTGCACAAGGATAATTGTGTGAGTGTGTACATGTATGTGAAAAGTAGTTGTTACTAGACTGTCCAAATGCTAGATTTGAGTTCTGCTCTCA
Source organism: Spea hammondii (assembly GCA_029215755.1). Classification (NCBI taxonomy): domain Eukaryota; kingdom Metazoa; phylum Chordata; class Amphibia; order Anura; family Pelobatidae; genus Spea; species Spea hammondii. The sequence continues at coordinate 119,615,204 of JARDYJ010000002.1, forward strand.
GATACCCCTTTAAAGTGCACATGCTTAAATGTTAATTATCAATGGTCTATGTGTGATATAGATAGAAGTTATTATTACTTTATATAGCGCCATCATATTCCATAGCATCGTACAATGGGTAGACAGGACATTACAAGTAGTATATAACATCACATTTTGACTTACAAACAACTGGTGAGGGGGGCCCTGCTCAAAAAATCTTACAATCTAGAGAGTTAACTGTGATAATTACAGGTGAGTCAGAATACTAAACTGATTCAGGGATCCACCCAAAACCTTTTGTGCAGTTTTCTGCCTCACTAACCGAAAATGTCACCAGTAACCATTACTGATAACTCTAAACAAAGTATTACTGATCGCTTGTAGGGAGAGAACACTAAACTTTACAAGATATGTTTGTGTTTATCATGGATTTGGTGACTAAATGCACCATTTTTTAGTTTCAATAAGTCTTTTGTTTGTGTATTTTTATTCCATTTTGTTGACTCCAGTAAGGTCAGCATGATTCCAGGAAATCAACATTATCACCTTTAATCTGAACAACATTACGCCAGAAGGATTGGAAACAACAGCTTCATAGGTAGCTATATCTGGGTATAAATGCAATACAGAATGGCTGTAGCAGATATCGTTTTTCAGTAGCGAGTAGAAATATTTATTACTATCTTATGTATGTCACTATGCTCCAAGCACTGACATGTTTGCTCATCCGTCAAACAAAAGTACCCAAAGTATTTGATCTACAACAGCTCAGACAAATCTGTTTGTAGCTTTTTCATAACATAAACCATTTTGCTACAGATTAATGTTTAAAATTGCTTTCAACTTTTGGACTTATGTTGTTAGGTTCCTGGACAGATTGAGCCTACAAGATAAAATGCACATTCCACCTTGCGACCTATGTGATACACTTGGCCATTGAAAAAATAAAAACAGTGATTGGTAATTCATATTTCTTTCTTTTTTTCATTTCTTAATGCATTCTTTTATAGCAAAATTGTATGCATCCACACATGATGCCTTTACACCATATTGGGCAAATTCAAGTACGTTTAAATAAACTTAACAAAAATTGATTAGTCATACATAAACCAATGTCAAACTAGTGCATATTTATAAAATATGTTTACTTCTTATAAGTAAAGGAAGCATGATGTGAAAAAATTAGAACCATTATGTTGATAAGCACATATTTAGCATGTCAGTATTGAACACTACTCTAAATAATACATTGATAATATTTGTATAATTCTTGAAAACGTGCAAAATCTGATGAGAATCAACCAGTTGATCCTTTTGAATTCTCTTCCTTAACATTTAGCACAATTGGGTTTGTTTTCTAACCTTCAGGCCAAAGGCTATTGTTGCTTTGAACGCTCCGATAAACTACTTGTAGAGCATAGTAGGGAAATTGACTGACCATGTTCTCAGTGGTTTAAATGACTAGTTAGGGCACAAAATAGGCATAATGTACTATTATTATAGTATTATAATAATATATTATAGTGTAATAATAAATACTTACACATGCACAATCATACTAACTAGACTTGGGCGCCGGCCAACTCTTCGTGTTCGTCTCCGTCTTCGCGTGGAAAGAAATCTTCGTATTCCATGAATATTCACCTGTTCCTGTGTTGCCGTTTGTTGTAGAAGCGGTTAATACAAGATTAACACAGTATGCACCACGCAGCAGCTTTGGCGCTATTATTTTAAAGTTCCGTACGAGCAACTCTATTGGTTGCCGGCAGGAGCCTCCTCTACCATTGACGTGTACTTGCACTTCATTGGTTGATGGCAGACGAGTCTCCTGCTGGCGACCAATAGAGTCGCTCGTACAGACTTTTGCAATCCTGGTGCCGCAACTTGGCCGGGGAGACCACTGGACTCCCCGCACCAAGAGATAAAGGTCCGTACAAACGACCAATAGAGATGAGGTAAGAGAGGTAGTTATTAGCACTTTCCCTTGGTTCATCAGGGCATTTTGAGATTTCCAAGTGATGACATGCAAGTTCTCATTTAACTTGCATGCCATCACCTAAAAACTTTTGCAAAATGTTAAATTGCAGGCACTAACATGCCCTCTCAAAGAACTGTCATTCTAACATGTAAGCTTAATTCGCCTGAACACTAAATTTCTTAGTAAATAATCTACCATTGCTGGAGGAATAAGAGCTTTAGTTGCATTTTGTTTTAGTTAGATATCCCTAATGCCTTTGGACTCTAAGAAACACTGCCTCGTGGTAAAAGAAATTTGCTTTCACATCTAAGTTGGAAAATGCACTGGAATAACAGCCATACATTATGATGATATGGAGTGAAACTGAATTTAAAATACTTTGTGAGAATTCTGTGCACCTAATGGGAGATTTTTATCCTACTTGTATTCAAAAGGCCATAAGCATAAATATACATCTCCCCCACACCGATCCCTCTAACACCCAAATGAATTACTCATACATAATCTTTCATGTGATGATAGCATAATCAAATCCAATACATAGCCATTTTAGCTTAAAGATAAACTATCCTTTCTATACCCTCCTTATGTAAATAAATTCACCATATTTTGTCATGAGGTTAAAAACCACTTGTTTCAATAACTTGAAGCTTCCACTGTATACTTAATTGTGTCCCTATGCTTGTTGAGATTATGCTTCTTCCCTTAGTTCGGGCATCATTTGTCTACTAAAAAGCAATTATTCTGAGAAGATAAATGCAGAAAATAGGATTTGCCAAAAGAATTTATGTCCTATTTTATATTAAGCAAAAAAAAACTTAAAAACAAGTCATTATAATTTCAAAATAAAATTCCAACAAATCAAATCTGATAATACACGCTTGTCAAAGCTTAGCATCAACTGCTTAGATTGTCATACCACTTCCAATTTACGTCAACATCAATGAACAAGAAATTGTCAGCCTGACATTAAAAAATATCTTCAAAATGTCACATACCTGGCCCGGCAGCCGCCGAGAAGAAGGGGGAGACCTCCCACCGTGCCGCGGCAACCGCAACCGCCACGGAGAAGAGGGAGACCTCCCGCCTCTACACGGCAGCCGCCGCGGAAGAGGGGGAGACCTCCCGCCTTGCCGCAGGAGCCGCAACCGCCGCGAAGAAGAGGGAGACCTCCCGCCTCTCCCAGACAGCCTCAGCCGCCGCGAGGGAGGGGAAGACCTCGCGGCTCCACGCGTCGGTCGTCCTGTGTTGGAGCCAGGTCCGGTCCTACGGCTCCTTTTAGATTTTTACGTTCTGCCAATCCCAAGATGGCCGCGAACCGGAAGTGACGTAACGGCACTTTGAATTTTTGGCGGGAATTCAGTAATTGATGCCTGGACTTCCTCTGCTTATTTAAGAGCCTCAGAAACACTCCAGCCTTGCCTTCTGATGGTTGTACCTATCTCGTATAGTGTCTGCTCAGTACGCGTTCCTGTTGATTTCCCGTTACCGACCCGGCTTGTTCCTGATACTGACTCCTGGCGTTTGACTCTGGCTTTCCTCACGTTTATCCTGACTTCTGGCTTCCTGACCTCGGCTTACCCTGCTACGATCCTGACTTCTGGCTTCCTGACCTCGGCTTGCTCATTGGCTATTCTATACTGGACTCTGGTTTTCTGTCTATTGGACTTGCACACGCTGCTCTACCTGATTACAGGTTCTACCATACGCTGTGCGTGACAGAATCAGAAGGCCAACATGAGACCTGCATCGGTAGGACAGCAGAGTTCTACGGAGGATCGTTTGGATGGGATGGATCATCGTCTGGATCAGTTTGCCCAAGCTCTCCAGACGTTGTTGCAACGCACCGACCCAGCGCTACAAGCTCCTCCGGCAATTGCGGTTCACCCACCACCACCTGCACCTGTCCATTCTGTGCCCGCTCATCTACCTCCCCCTCAACGTTATGATGGTGAGCCAGCAGCATGCAGAGGGTTCCTGAACCAGTGCGAGATTTATTTTGAACTTTCACCTTATGCCTTTCCTACTGAACGGGCTAAGGTGGGCTATGTGATTTCGTTACTCACGGGCAAGGCACTGGCTTGGGCCTCTCCACTATGGGAGAGAAATGCTCCTCCTGTTCGGTCCTATTCGGAATTCGTCTCAAGTCTGCGTTCTGTATTTGACGTTCCGGGAAGGAGAAGTACGGCATCAGCATCCCTGTTCTCTATCCGCCAAGGTTCCCGTTCTCTTCAGGAGTATTCCATCGAATGCCGCACCTTGATGGCAGAGGTCAACTGGACCAACGAGGCTCTAGTCGCCGCATTCCTGAATCCCTCAAGGATGAGATCGCGGCTAGAGACCTTCCTACGGACCTGGATGCGGTAATACAGTACGTCGCCCAGGTGGACTTACGTCTTCGTGAAAGACAAGCTCAACGCGAGAGCCTGAGACGACAGGAGAGGGGAGTGAGGGACACTGTACGTCATTTTTCCCAAGTTCCGTCCTCACCCATGGTGTCCGATTCTGCGGAGGAACCTATGCAGCTGGGGGCAGCTAGACTCTCGGAGCATGAGAGGAGCAGGAGGAGGAAGGAGGGATTATGCTTATATTGTGGTCTGTCGGGACATTTTCTCAAGAACTGTTCTAAGAGGCCGGGAAACGCCCGCACCTAGGTAGGCTGAGGGGACCTACTATAGGTGTGATTAGACCATCCCCTGAAACCAAGATTACCCGCATGACGGTCCCAGTTCGACTCGTCTGGTCTAGGGGTTCCGTGAACACCATGGCCTTTCTGGATTCCGGCGCCGCCGGCAACTTCATTGACTCTGAGTTTTGTACCCGGTTTCTGGTTCCCACCCTTCTCCTGCCCAACCCGTTGTCTTTGGAAGCTATAGACGGGAGGCCTCTTCTCCAAGAGCACATAACTCTTCATACGACTCCACTTACTCTCTCTGTGGGAGTGGTTCACAGCGAACCGTTGCAGTTGTTGCTCATCCGTTCCCCTTCTGTTCCGATTATATTGGGGTATCCTTGGCTGCGTAGTCACAACCCTTCCATTGACTGGTGTACCAACCAGATTACGGCTTGGAGCAGTTCCTGTAAGGATCATTGCATCTTACCTCTGAGGACTACGTCGGTGACATTGAACTCCATCGGGACTTCACTTCTGCCTGAGGCGTATCGGTGTTTCGCGGACGTCTTCGACAAGAAGGAGGCGGAGAAACTACCCCCGCACCGACCTTATGACTGTCCCATCGATCTGCTTCCTGGTACCATGCCACCCAGAGGTCGGGTTTATCCGCTCTCTGTTCCCGAAACCAAAGCTATGGAGTCATACATTGAGGAGAATCTTCGTCGGGGTTTTATTCGCCGATCTACGTCGCCCGCAGGAGCAGGATTTTTTTTTGTTAAGAAAAAGAATGGAGAGCTTCGCCCATGCATCGATTACAGAGGTCTTAACCGCATCACGAGACGTAACACATACCCCATTCCATTGATCTCCGAACTGTTTGACCGTTTGCGTGGTGCTACCATCTATACCAAGCTGGATCTTCGGGGGGCTTACAACCTTGTTAGAATTCGTGCTGACGATGAGTGGAAGACGGCTTTTAATACACGGTCGGGACATTACGAGTATACAGTGATGCCTTTCGGGTTATGCAATGCGCCAGCTGTTTTCCAGGAGTTCATCAATGACTGTCTCAGAGACTTCCTGCAACAGTTTGTCGTCGTGTATCTAGACGACATTTTGATTTACTCTTTGGATCTTCCGACTCATCGCACGCAGGTAGCTAAAGTACTACTTCGACTACGGCAACATGGGCTCTACGCCAAACTGGAGAAATGCGAGTTCGAGGTCCGCAAGGTCTTGTTTTTGGGGTATGTCATTTCCCCGGAGGGATTTGAGATGGACCCTTCCAAAGTACGGGCTATCAAGGACTGGCCACAGCCCGTGGGTCTGAAACCGTTACAACGCTTTCTGGGGTTTGCCAACTATTACAGACGTTTTATTAGAGACTATTCTAAGATTGCTGCTCCTCTGACAGCCCTGACCAAGAAAGGGGCCAATACCATTGAATGGCCACCCGATGCCGTCTCCGCTTTTGACCAGTTAAGGGAGAGGTTTACTACTGCTCCGGTACTGCGACATCCGGATCCTCTCTTACCGTTTGTCCTGGAAGTGGATGCCTCTGAGACAGGCGTGGGGGCTGTCCTATCCCAGAGGGCCTCATATAGCGGGCCACTACACCCGTGTGGATTTTTCTCCAGGAGATTTTCTTCTGCGGAGAGAAATTATGACATCGGCAACAAGGAACTGTTGGCGGTTATACTTGCTCTGGAGGAATGGCGACATCTACTGGAGGGGGTACAAGTTCCTACATTAATCTTAACGGATCATAAGAACTTACAGTACATCGAGACCACAAAATGTCTCAATCCTCGGCAAGCGAGATGGTCCTTGTTCCTGTCACGTTTTCCCTTTGTACTGACCTACCGTCCAGGATCCAAGAATGTCAAAGCGGACGCTCTCTCACGCATGCACACGTTTCCTGAAGAGGAGTGTCATGAACCCGAGGCGATCGTTCCTGCGACCAAGGTTGTGGCTGCTACCCGACTTACCTGTCATACTCCTCTGGTGGATCGTATTGCTAGTATGCAGACTCAAGCTCCTGTATCTCTGCCGGCTGGGAGGTTGTTCGTTCCTGTTCGTTTCCGGTCTCGAGTCCTCCGTCTTTCTCATGGTTCCAGGACGGCGGGACATCCGGGAATTACACGTACTAAGGAGCTCGTGTCCAGAACTTTTTGGTGGCCGAATTGGGCCAAGGACACTGTCCTATTCGTCCGGTCCTGTACCAAGTGTGCAGCTAATAAGTCTTCCAAGAGACTACCTGCTGGCCTGTTGCATCCTCTGCCTCTTCCTTCGACTCCGTGGACGCACATAGCCATGGACTTCATTGTGGACTTACCGAACTCCAGAGGTCATACTGTTATCCTTATGGTGGTTGATCGCTTTTCCAAGATGGCTCATATGATCCCGTTGAAGAAATTGCCCTCTGCTGCCATGTTGGCCGAAGTTTTTATACGCGAGATCGTCCGTCTCCACGGATTACCCACCGAGATTGTCTCCGACCGAGGTTCTCAATTCATAGCACGCTTTTGGCGTGAATTCACTAAGGCCTTGGGTATTACTCTGGCATTCTCATCCGCGTATCATCCACAGTCCAACGGAGCAGCGGAGAGGGCTAATCAACACTTGGAGCAATATTTGCGCCTGTTTGTCAATAACCACCAGGACAATTGGGTTAATCTGCTACCCTTCGCTGAATTTGCCCGCAACAACTCCGTACAGGAGTCCACAGGAGTATCGTCATTTTTCTGTTTGTATGGTCTGCATCCACAGTCCTTTCCCGGAACGTTCCCCGCCTCGGCGGTTCCAGAATTGCAGGAGAGATTGGCTACCATACGGTCCACGTGGTCTTCAGTATTAGAGGCGCTGCAACAGGCGGGCAGGCGTCAGGAACATCAGGCTAACAAGAGACGCTCCAGTGCTCCTGCGTATTTACCTGGAGAGAGGGTCTGGTTGTCTACCCGGTATCTCAAACTCAGGGTTCCTTCCATGAAGTTGGCTCCACGTTTTATTGGTCCTTTTCCTATTGTTCGTCGGATCAATCCAGTAGCCTACGAACTTCTCTTACCTCGTACCCTTCGGATTCCTCGAGTCTTCCATGTTTCGCTCCTGAAGCCTCTGGTGTGCAATCGATTTACTGCTACAAGACCTACTGTTGCGGGGACTTCTGGTGCAGATCCACCTCGGCGTTGTCCTCAGACGATTCTGGCCACTCGCAGACAACAGGGGAGCGTGCAATATTTGATACACTGGAGAGGTCTTGGTCCAGAGAGTCGTTCCTGGGTACCCGCGGCTCGTCTCAACGCTCCTCGTCTGGTACGGGTCTTCCTCGCCAGGAGACGGGTTGGTCTTGCCAAGGGTCGTCCGGTGGCCGCCCCTTCGAGGGGGGGTACTGTCACATACCTGGCCCGGCAGCCGCCGAGAAGAAGGGGGAGACCTCCCACCGTGCGGCGGCAACCGCAGCCGCCACGGAGAAGAGGGAGACCCCCCACCGTACCGCAGCAGCTGCAACCGCCACGGAGAAGAGGGAGACCTCCCGCCTCTACACGGCAGCCGCCGCGGAAGAGGGGGAGACCTCCCGCCTTGCCGCGGGAGCCGCAACCGCCGCGAAGAAGAGGGAGACCTCCCGCCTCTCCGAGACAGCCTCAGCCGCCGCGAGGGAGGGGAAGACCTCGCGGCTCCACGCGTCGGTCGTCCTGTGTTGGAGCCAGGTCCGGTCCTGCTGCGTGCACGCGGTCCGCTGCACGCCACCTAGTGGCGCCAGCCGGTACTACGGCTCCTTTTAGATTTTTACGTTCTGCCAATCCCAAGATGGCCGCGAACCGGAAGTGACGTAACGGCACTTTGAATTTTTGGCGGGAATTCAGTAATTGATGCCTGGACTTCCTCTGCTTATTTAAGAGCCTCAGAAACACTCCAGCCTTGCCTTCTGATGGTTGTACCTATCTCGTATAGTGTCTGCTCAGTACGCGTTCCTGTTGATTTCCCGTTACCGACCCGGCTTGTTCCTGATACTGACTCCTGGCGTTTGACTCTGGCTTTCCTCACGTTTATCCTGACTTCTGGCTTCCTGACCTCGGCTTACCCTGCTACGATCCTGACTTCTGGCTTCCTGACCTCGGCTTGCTCATTGGCTATTCTATACTGGACTCTGGTTTTCTGTCTATTGGACTTGCACACGCTGCTCTACCTGATTACAGGTTCTACCATACGCTGTGCGTGACACAAAATATAAATTTGTTCATTATGCAGAAGAACCAAAATAGTTTCCAAATATAGCTTTGTTTAGATATATATGATATAAATACATAAGTATCCATTTCTTAAAAAATTTAATTTGAAGCTTGTGGGTTTTTTTTGCTTCAATCAAGAAGGGGTGTTCTATCAATAATAGCATTATGGAAAAATGCTAATAAATATAAATAAATTTTTTTGTGTTTCTTGTACTGGGAATCTTTTTTTCTAATACTGCATTTAGTTGAAGCACCTTTAAAATAGAATACATTGTTAACAAGAAAAAAATAATCTATGTTAAGAACAATTCATTGGATGCAAACAAACACTAACCAAAACATTTATTTCACAATTTAGGTAATTTAAATTTAACCCCTTCAGGACCGGGATTTTGATACTAACGTGTCGCTAAAGGACCGGAGCCGTTTTTGTGTTTTTGCCATGTCTTTCTTCAACTGTAATTTCTCTCTTATCAATTGGTGCACCCACACAAATCATATATTGTTTTTTTCAGCACAAGTAGGGCTTTCATTTGAAACCATAGTAAGCTGGGTAGTACATTGTTTTGTTTGAAAAAAACTGGAAAAAGTGGGGAAAAAATGAAACAAAACCGCATTTTTTTACAGTTTTGTATACATACAAATTGTACACACATTAAACCAATGTGAAAAAATGATCCCAAATATATTCATTAACTTGTCCTGATTTGGAAACCACCCAACATGGCCAGGATTTTTATCTATTTTGACCAGTATAGGGCAAATATTGCAAGGCATGCATCACGTTTTTGAAATGTAATTTTTTTCAAATTTGGCATGGTAGTCTAATAACTGCAATAGTTGTCACAGATACTGATTACCCCCCCAAAATTATATGTTTATGAACAGTAGATAAGTCAAGGTGTACAACTAGGGTCATTTTGACACTTTTCAAACAGGGATTTTATCGCCAATTGCTGCCAAATTTTGAGGTATTTTTATATTTTTTTGGGTTTTTTTGCATATGTTGCAATGTTGCTTTAGATTTTATATTATATTTTGTATAGAATATGTGCAACTGCAGAACAAAACACCAAATTGTGTTCACCAACATCCCCCGTTTCCAACAAGGCCTCACATGCATGGTTCATGCATTTTTTGAGGAAGCTATGAGGGCAAAACTGGAACATGCGCATTTTCGTTTTCTGACTCCTGGTCAGACAGCAGCAGCAGCGCCCCCACGATCACCGCGATTGTGGTGATGTGGGGGCGTTTTTTGGAGGAGACGTACCTGGTACGTCCCGGTCTACCGGTGACTGTTAACCAGGAAGTACCAGGTACGTCCCGGTACTGTAGGGGTTAATATATATGAAAAGATTATGCAAATAAATAAGATATAGGCAAGATCATTTAAAGACTTCATGAATAGTAATTGCCACGATTACATAAATATCACATGAGATACAACACATTTTATTGTCCTATAATGCATTTTTAAAAATAATATTACAAGCCCGTCTTTATATGGCCCTCTAAATATTTTCTATATGATACCTACAAAACACCTAGATCACTCTGTGTTTCTAAACAAGTAGAGGACCAACATAACAAAACTAGGCTATATCAAAACTGAAATGATTGTAAGCTCGTTTGAGCAGGGCCCTCCTCACCTGTTGTCTCTGTAAGTCAAATTGTTATATTACATACTACTTGTTTTGTCCTGTCCACCCATTGTACAGTGCTACAGAATTTGATGGCGCTATATAAAACAATAAATAATAATATTAAATGATCAGTCAGTAGAAATTTATAGTTACTGTATACATAAAAAGATGAGCATTCTACCAGATATTACATGAATGAAATCTATACAGAATATATGAGTTATGACCCAAGGTAATAAATATGCAGGAATGAAAATCTAAGCTACGTAAAGCATGCTGTTTACAGTCATGCCTTTATTTTTCTTTTGAAGGATTAGTGACACAAATGTGATTTGCAATGTCTCTCAATTTAAGCAATGCTTCATTCTGATGGTGTTCTTATGGTCCAGTGCAGCTTGCTTATGTTTTGTGCACCAACACATGACATCCATGTCCTGGCAACCGCTAAAGAATATGCAGCATGGGAGCGGAATGTTAAAGATGGTGTGCCTGCTTGCCACAGACTACTAGATTGCAAATAGGCAGCTTACACGGGGAGAATTCTTATCTCTCATGTCAGCCAGGGTCATGCTAAGGTGGCTGCCATGGGTAAATGGTAACCAGGTAACCGAAGCACCCATCATGGCCATGTAACACACGTTACTTGACCCAGAGGTATCATGGTGCAGGATGCAGTGAGGAAAGGCTCCATGTGAGACAAGAGGGAGGGGGGAGAAAGGACAGGGAAGGAGAGATGTGAGTGCAAAGATGGTTGGATAGGGAGAGACAGAGTGTGTGTCAGTATATCGTGTTAGCATGTGTGTGTGGGAACATATAATTTTTAGTAAGTGTGTTTTACTGAATGGTGTTAGCGGGTGTCTATGTTAATTTGCTGCCTTCATTTGCTGGAGGTTTTGCACCTTTTAAATTCCAATGGTATGGACCTTTCCGAGCTATACCATGTAAATGTACTCTAGCTGTGTTACTGATTCATGATTCAAGTTTTTGTAAAAAGACTATTCTGGTTCTCTTGGTCTTTGTCAAGAAATCACACATTTTTACAAGATTTTGATGTGTTACTTGTTTGCAGTCTTCCTCTGTTTTGACCTTTCTCATATTATGCTATAATTGTTCATGAACACCCTTATCTCTTGACCACTTGACACTTATTTGCACCTGACATTTTTCTTTAGAATTTTTTATACATTTCCTCCTGAAGGATAATAAATCATAAGTAAAATATTACTTCATTCAAACTACTACATTTTTCAACTTTCCACACTTAACCTTCTTAAATTTGATGTCATTTTGACGTAAAAAGGTCAGTACAAAATATTAACATCTCACCTGTTAAATTCATGTCAAATGTCCAGCTATTAAGCATATTTGCTTGTAAAACAAAATACTTTACACTGTACTTTTATATTGTAAAAGTCATGTTAGATTTTGAAGTGGAAATATAATTGTTAAATCTTAATAAGGTGATTTATACAGCTTGATATGCCATAAAAGAAGGAATCATGGGAAGCAAAAAGCCATAATTATGAATAAATTAAAATGCATGAATGAAAAAATATGAAACAATATGTGGAGAGACACAAAATTCACCCAGTGTATTGTTGGCTATCAAGGAAATTCAGGATCAATAAAAAATGTTAAATGCAATGTAAAACATTAATATTTTTCTCTCATTTATGTTTCTTTTCTTTGAGCAAATAAACCAATCCCGTTCCCGGGATCAAAAAATACCCTTATTATAACCCCACCCTAAAACATGACTTTTATTAATATGATTATTAAAAGGTATAACCAAAAAAAGATTTTTAAAAACAGTCCAGTGGTGACACTGGTGTTTTAAAAAATCTTTTTTTGGTTATACCTTTTAATAAACATATTAATAAAAGTCATGTTTTAGGGTGGGGTTATAATAAGGGTATTTTTTGATCCCGGGAATGGGATTGGTTTATTTGTAGTTGTAACTTACCCTTGTCCCCGCTGGGGCATTATTTTGGAATTGTGTTCTCTTTGAGCACTGTATCACTGATAAAGTAGATTATTTAACCTACTCATCAGTAGACTTGTGCATATGTTTTCGGGAGAACATGAAAACAAACATGAACGTTGCGTTTTCATTGTTCAAATCGAATACTGAATAAACAAATATGGCGGCGGAAAATCATACAGCAAAACCCACAACATGAAGAATCTTCGTCTTAGTTTTCGTGTCATGTCCACCATTTCTTGAAAAAGCAGGAGGGACATTGATTGAGGGAGCTGATCTTTGTTAGTCCAAGCAGCTCCAAACAGGGAACTTATGCACCAACCAGACATCCACCCACCAGGGAACCTATGCACCCATAATAATAATAGATCTTTACCCAAACAGGTGTACTACTACTATCCTTAACCTTACGTTAACCCTAAGTTATTTTGAGTTTTTGACCCACTTTCTACTGAATTTTGACCCACTGAATTTCCCAGGACAGTCCCTTTTTTCCACCCTGTCCCATCAAATTCAGGTTGTAGGTAAGTTGCAAATGTTAAGCAAACATGTAAAATTTGTCTCAAATTCCCTATTCAACGTCTTCTATGCGTTCATTTATTGATTTTATCTCCATTTCACAGCATTTCCATGGCAACCCACAGAAAATGAAAAATACAAATACGAAGAAAGGAACACGGGAACAGACGAATATTTGTAGTTAATATTACTTGTTAACTGCTTTGTACAGGACCATGTTTGTCATCCAAGCCCTTCTATTGAACCCTTTGTTTAACTGTAACTTCAAACTAGAAAAAGTCTTCCTTTTTTTATTTACAAATGAAGTTGTTAGATTAGGGGGTATACACATTTGAGTGCATACCAGCTGGTTGAGATCCAAGTTTTCCAGCATATTCATGTCAATGTAATGCAATTTATCCTAAACCTTATGGGGCTGCAAACGCAGGGGAACCTCTTAATTAACTGCTCTCATCCCAAGGGTTTTTAGTTCACTTTTAATGTGTTCAGGGGATGGAGGTGATGGGGTGTATACTTTGGCCCTATACCCCTCAGTTAGTTCTTTTTAGCAAATTGACACAAAAGTTATTATTCAATAAAAATGAATGGGAAGTGGGTGTTGATTTTATTTTGTCATCTTCAACCACTTATATTATTAGCTAGAAGAGAGTTTAGGACCTTCAGACCTAACATACAAGGGACTGTTTAGTTCTTTCTGATTTCAAATGGGGAACAGCCAACACTGTTTAATCCTACTGGAATAATGAAATATTAAATTTTATAGTACTTTATTTGTTTTGTTTTTGTAATATGTATCCAATAGTAATGTAGAGCTTTTCAGCCCTCTGGCATTGAAAAAAACTTGCTATAGAGTTTTGAGTCCTGGAAAACTGATTTCCTATATCTTAAGTGAACTGAAAAGGAACATTCAATTTTGTTTTGATTTGAAAAGACGCATTCAATTTTAATGTAATGGGAAGCATGTATGAGTACCAATGCTGGATGGCATTTATTTTGCAGTGTTAGTAAGCCCTGAAAGCTTTCACAAATAGTTTAATATGATCTTGCAAGTGACTTTTCTTGCTCCAGTTACAGTTGAATAAGTATTAAATTAATGGAATATACTCTAGTTCATATATCCAGTACTTTAGATCATCGTCTGTTTCTTTTTACATAATATGCATCTATTTCCTTATAATCTTTGTATCTACTTATTTCCCATGGTGACCAATCAATCAAAATTGTTCAAATATTTCATAAATATATTTCACAGCAAATAGTGAAGCATGCAGAAACCTATTAGCCACAATTAATTAGCAAACAGCATAACCAGACACTATTCTGTCTCCTGTCTGCTAAATGCATAGGTCAAAAGATAATGTGGAAAGGAACATTTGACTTTTATGGAGCACTAGGATGCTCATTATCTCAAGACTTTCTCCCCATCTCTTAGGGTTGGTCTGGTGTTCAGAGAAGGAATTCCAGAAAGAGGCGTCACTTTCCAAAAACACATACGTCAATTTGAATTTTCAAATCACAGAACAAATGAAAGACAAAGAATCTCTCCTCTTCTTCTATCTCTCTTTCCCTTTTCATTATTATATTTACCATCCCCCATTTTTTTCTTGCCTCTTCCCCAGCAACTCACAAATGCACTGGCACACATTTTTACACACACTCTCACATGCACCTGTACTTGCACATCCATGCTCACACAGACTTTCACATCTATGCTCACAAAGAAACATTTACACATCCATGCTCACACACAAACATTTACACATCCATGCTCACACACATATACCAATCAGCCATGACAGGTGAAGTGAATAACTCTGATATCCTGTTATCATGGCACCTGTCACTGGGTGGGATATAAGTCCTCTAAGGGGTGCTTACATATTTGGGACATATTTGGTTACAACAGAAAAGATGATATATACGATGTATGCACTCACAAATGGACAAAAGAAAACAGGTTCTTCTAATAAAATCAATCAATCCTTTACTTCCATGATACTTAAAATAAAAAAGACAGGACACAAGGGCACAGTACCTTCACAGGCAAAAGTAGGAATAAAAAACAAAACACTTACATCTACATCTTAAATCTATGAAACTAAACAGAAAGTCTGGATAATGCTGAAAGAGTGGTCTTAATCCAGAAGTCCTTATAAGGTATTTTTTAGAAAGTTCTTCTTAAAGTGCTTTGATAAAGTGCTGTAATAATCCAAGGTGCTTCCCAAAAAAGTGCTATGTGCCAGATTTCAAAATATTGGTATAATCCACCTATGTAAAAGTAGATAAATTAAATATAACAATAAAGCGTAAGAAAAAATACATATATTGAGATAAAAAAGTTTTACGATAATCCTCAATGCGTTTCACCTATTATGTGGCTTGTTCAGGAGGTAAAAATATTCAAAATGTGTTCTCTTCCGATGATCCATCTTACATATTCCCAACATCGTATATTTCCGCATACGTCACACTGCATGTGACGTATATTTCTGTATGTCACCACGTTATTTTCATATTTTTATACATGTGTAATTCACAAATGACCTACGATCCCTCCTTGTAAGTAGAGGATCTCCAACAGGATACAATTGGTATGAGGAAAGCATATCGGCAATCTCATTAAAAATCAATAATGTGTTACGTACCTGGCTGGTCCCTCCGGGTCATCGGATCGGCAGCCGCCGCAGAGAAGGGGGAGACCCCCCGCTTCGTCACAGCAGCATCAGCCGCCACGGAGAAGGGGGAGACCCCCCCGCCTTGCCGCAGCAGCCTCAACCGCCGCGGAGAAGAGGGAGACCTCCCGCCTCGTGTCAGCAGCTGCAGCCGCCGCGGAGAAGGGGGAGACCCCCTGCCTCAGCACAGAAGCCTCAGCCAATGCGGAGGAGAGGGAGACCTCCCGCCTCCGCGAGACAGCTTCCGCCGCCGCGAGGACGGGGAAGACCCCGCAACTCCACGCGGCAGCCGCCGCCTACTGGAGTCAGGTCTGGTCCTGCCGCATGCACACGTTCCTCTGCACGCCACCTAGTGGCGCCAGCCGGTACTACCGCTCCTTTTAGGAATTTGCGATCTCGCCAATCCCAAGATGGCCGCAGCCCGGAAGTGACATAACGGCACTTTGAATATTTGGTGGGAAAACGCTAATTGGTGCCTAACTTCCTCTGCCTACTTAAGGGACTCAGAAGCCTTCCAGCTTTGCTTTCTGATGGTCGTACCTATCTTGATAGCGTATATTCCTCAGTAAGCGTTCCTGTTTGATTTCCTGTTACCGACTCGGCTTGTTCTTGTTCCTGTTTCGTTCGACTCTGGCTTCCTCCACGACGATCCTGACTTCTGGCTTCCTGAACTCGGCTTACCCTGCAACGATCCTGACTTCCGGCTTCCTGACCTTGGCTTGCTCCTCGACCATTCTGCACTGGACATCTGTTATCTGTCTATTGGACTTTGCCCGTGCTGTTCTAGACTAGAGGTTCTATTGTACGCTGTGCGTGACATAATGATAACAAAAAATAACAGTAATGAAAGGGTTGTACCAGACCATATGTGTACGTTTCAGTAAACAGAAAAGGGAGAGGAAAAAGGAAAGCAAAAATAACAAGAAAAAAAATGTGTAGGTTGATGTATGTATATTGCGTGATACTGAGCCCAATAGGGCGTTGGCATTGTGAAAAAAAATTGATAAAATAGTTTTAGAAAAAAACCATTCAATTAATAAAACAGTTATAAAGGATAATATGTATGTGTTCTATTCATTTTCTAATAGTGTAAATTAAATTAATATTAAAGATATTAAAACTCTTTAAATCATGTTATGACTGATCATGTGGGAAAGAAAATATGTTTAATTGTTAACCCAATAAATGAATTAAATATAAGGAAAAATGTATAATGTCTATTTTTTCGCTAAAAAAATAAATAAATAAGACAATGGTAAAAAAACTATTTTTTTAAACTATACATATATTATGTGTGTGTGTGTAAAATATATATATAAAACTCCATCCACTCATACAATCCCAATATGTGTGGATGTATCTACCCTGGTACACATATATATGCATGCTAATTCTTACCCTTATTGCTACATGCATGGGGATATGGTCTGAGGGAGACCCTGGAAATGATATAAGTAAAGATATAAACAATTTTAATTTGTGTGTAAACACCTATAGATAAACATATGGGTGGCCTAATCTATGAAAGCTAAAACATCTATTTCTGTGTCCAGTTCAAAAATCCACTCTTTTTTTGGACAGATCTTGAGCTACATTACCTACTCTCCAGGATGGGACAACTATATCTTTATCTATAAAATTGGGAAATGTATTGCATTGTTGGGGTACACGATGTTTGGGATTAAAATTTCTAATGTAACCCAAAAGTTCTAACATTCTCTATTTCAGTGTCCTTGTGGTCCTTCCCATAAATTGGTTTCCACATGGACACTGAAGTAGATTTACTACAGTACGAGAATTACAATGCATACATTTTATCTCTAGTGTAAAATATATTAGTTTTAAAACATTAAAATTCTGTTGTTTTCTTGGGCATAAATATACACATCTTACATCTGCCAAAAAACCCTTTAGGTTTAAATCCCCAAAAAAATGTTATGTGAAGTGAATAACAGTGATAAAATTGGTATGATGTTACCTGTTAGTGGTCGGGATAAAATAAGGAGTAAGTGAATATTTTGTTCTCAAAGTTGATGTGTTAGAGGCAGGAAAAATGGTCAAGCGTAAGGATCTAAGCGACTTTGACAAAGGCCAAATTCTGATGGCTAGACAACTGGGGTCTAAGCATCTCTAAAACTGCAGCTCTTGTGGGATGTTCCCAGTCTGCAATGGTCAGTACCCATGGAAATTGGTCAAATGAATGAAATGCGGTTAACAAGCGACAGGGTCATGGGCAGCCAAGGCTCATTGATGCACGTGGGGTCGACGCCTGGCCTGTGTGGAGTTAAAGGATCTACTGCTAATGGTGACAGATACCACAGCACAGATACCATCAGTGGTCTAGTGGAACCCAAGCCTCAACGAGTCAGGGCTGTTTTGGCAGCAAAAGGGAGACCTACACAATATTAGGCAGGTGGTCATAATGTTTTGGTTGACATATTGTTATATAATATTATATAATGTTAGATGCATACAAACACATACACCTGCTATTGTAAATGTTATATCTTATCAGGAACTTCTACCAAAATGACAACGCTTGGGGTGCCGTCCCCTCCCTGATCCTCCAAACAGGAGAGATGATGTCACTGACAGCATCATCCTTTTGCCCTGGCTTGAACTCAAGGCAATATGGAGGCACTTTGGGTGACATCCTCTCCCGATCTTGGGGGAGAGAACAGAACCACAAGCACCACCAGATTTTTTTCCCATACACATTTATTAATTTCTATGGAGGCATTTTAGTGACACCGTTTAAGCTTAGAAGGGGATCAAGGAATGCCTCCTAAGCTCTTTTAAATCAGGCATCCATCGCCATACAATATATGGCGGACATTGAAGTTTGGGGGAGGGGCCACATGGGCCCCTGCTACTAATCTCTGTGCTGCTGAATGTCTCGACATCGAGGCATTACAGCAACACCATTTGGGTGAAGAAAGTGATAGATCGTGACACGACAATTGCCATCACGGGGTTAATTAACTTGCAGTATTGTATATGAGCAATGTGCATCAATCTCAGCCTGTGCTAAGCTATCTGTAAGGAACCAGCTGGAGTAGTAGAGGGAAAGGAGTCCAGATGCAGGGGAGAATTTGTATGACTTAGTCCAATAAGGACTCAAACTGCCAGGCAACAGCCAAAGGGTTCATCCAAATAAGCACTCCATGGCCAGAATGACAGGCCCCAGGCAAAGGGTTAATCCAAATAAACACTCCAAGGTCAGAATGGCAGGAAGCAGGCAAGGCGTTAATCTTAAAAAAACACTCCAGTTTCAGACTGGCAAGCATTAGGCAAAGGGGTAGTCCGATAAATAGCCCGGGGTCAGAATGAGAGGCAAATGACAACATGGTTAATACAAAAGGCAGTGCGTAGTCCAAGACCACAGGAACAGGTGCACAGAGAAAGGGATAAAGTGAGAGCATCAGATAACTGAGCACCATTTGCAAGCAACTGGGAGGTTATATAGGGCTGCTGAGAGTGATGTCAAGTATGATGCTGCTGACCCTACTCCCTTGGAATTCCTGCTGGATACCGTTGTCAAAGGGTGGTGCAGTATGCTTGCCTGAGTGACAAACAGGGACAAGGCTGTGAGGTATGTGCCTTACACCCTCACTCTCACATCCCAACTTTCAGTAACTGCTGCTACTGACAAGACACTTTTATATATCCTGTCCCTTTTAAATGTTGATTGGCCAGAATGAAGAAAGTAAGGAAAAACGCCCACATGTTGTTGGACCCATCAATCACCATAACCATCAACGAAACCATCTCTTGGTTTTTTTTCACCTACTTCTACCTATCAGTTAAATAGATGTACCTTCCAACACACAGTCCCTTCCCACTTTACCTCATCCAGGAGCGCTAAAACGGCTTGTAATAGTGCCAAAACAGCTTGTAATGTTGGCAGCTAGACATAGAAACAAATGAACAAATCCTACCAAAATCTGAGAATATCTGAATATTTTTACTTATTATTATTTATTATTTTATATTTGGAGGACTTCATTTTTAGGCAGGAATAGGGAAATTTACATGGAACTTGCATGCCCTTGCCTGTAACC
The DNA here is from genome assembly GCA_029215755.1 of Spea hammondii. Taxonomy (NCBI): domain Eukaryota; kingdom Metazoa; phylum Chordata; class Amphibia; order Anura; family Pelobatidae; genus Spea; species Spea hammondii. The sequence continues at coordinate 119,634,883 of JARDYJ010000002.1, forward strand.
TGCAAAAGTTAAAGTTGAATGTCCTTACAAACAACTTGCCAGTTGGTTACTATATGATAGCATAACACCTCACTTGAGTCTGTCCTAAATATTCTATGCCTTACCTGAAAATATATATTATTATTATTATTTTATTTTATTAAGACAATGTATGTAATTCCTTTCAGAAACCTTTCCTATACCAAATGGATGTTATATTCTCTTGCTCTCCAAAAATTAATATTTGCATTTAGTAAAAACTGCTGAACAACCATGACTTAAAAGGTGTCATTATATTCATATAAAATGAAGAATGTATTTTGGCATTTATTTCCAGAGGTTTGTCATAATTAATCCTAATTTAGATGACAACAAGAAAATGTTGAGGTGCTTTTAAAGCCTTTGGGAGATTGCCAAAACATTGCAAGAGGTTTTTCGATCAATTTAACTAACCAATCATGCCTTGCTCTGACACAAATTATGTTTTATTAATTACAGGTATGTCTGAAAGAGGCCGCGAGTAAAGTAATACAAACCTACCTAGGTCAATATCAGTTTAATCAATCTTAAACATCAATATAATTAACCAATGAGCATTCAGATATTAAAATATGTTGCTATCATTTAAATGATTGTCAGATGAAGTAACTGTCCTGATAATACTTTACTTTATTACAAGATTAAGATAAAAAGGGAAACATTGGAATTAGCTCTATTTATGAAGGGAAATCATTACTATTTCTGTGCAAATTGTCATCCAGATGCCCCACCATATGAACTAATGCCAAATACCTCTTCATTATAAGGGACATCTGGCTCATACAGGTGCTGCCTATTTTACTTGTTCATTTGTCATTATGACCTAATTCTACTTTTATATATTATAAAGTATCCTAGATCCTATGTAATCAGACACAACACATGGAGATACCGAAGGAAAAGTTGAACAGCTTGCTGGAACATATTCATTAAAGGATAACTTCAGTAAGAAACCATTATTGGATCATATGATCATATAACAATAAAATCACATAAGTTTGTTATATTGGTTTTTGAAACCATCAACACAATTACCTAGGACTCACTATCTGACTAAGCACACAGTCATACATTTCTCTGTAACTAGCCTGTTGCTTGTCTAATCAGGTATTGGATGCAATCCAGGTAATGCATTTAAAGTCATTATTAAAAAGCTAGTCTTCTCAACATAGTAACCAATGTAGATAGTTGTGTGGATTGCATTGGTTATCATGGTGATCAGATTCCTAACTTTGCACCTAAGTAACTTTTCATATGTAACCCCACTAAATGATTATTCTGCACTACTGCACTCATCCATATCAGTAAAAAGACAGGTTTCTAGATGTTAAGTAGTTTCTAACTTGAAACTATGTGAACAGAGGGATAGTTAAATTGGGATATCTTCATTGAAGGTACTCATCCTTCTATTCACCAGATCAAGAAAGGCATTGAATGTGTTCCTTGTGGTGTCCAAGTGGGAAAAGGATATATTTTTTTTACATTATTTCTTTATTTATCTTTATTTATTTAACTTTCAGATCCACCTAACTAGTAGTGACATCAATGGGGTGCATATTATTTATATATTTTCATTTTGACATACCATGTTTTTTCTCTTTCGTTTTAATTTAGCGTGATGTTTTGTACCTGTTGTGAATAAGGAACTAGATTATTGATATCCAATAGTGCACAACCTTCCTGACCTGGAATTATCTTTAGAAATATAGATTTTTATGACAGGCAAGAACCAGTTTTTCCTATCTAGCCTGCCTATTGCCTTTCAATGACCCACAGATCATCTCAAAGAAAATCTCAAAGTACAAAATGTTGTAATGTAAAGAAGAATATCTCTGTATTTTTTTAATATAAAGTATTCAATGAAAGTACAAATATCCTTGCTTATTTATTTAAATATATTTACTATTATACCCTGGTGTTATTTACTAATTATCCCCTTGTTATATATATATATATATATATATATATATATATATATATATATATATATTGCATAATGTATTCATTAAGGTATCCTAAAAGCACCCATAGAGGCATATATTTATGCTGATGAAACTGGGTGATTAAGTCCATAGTTTGGACAAAATGTGTCATGAGTTTTTCTGGACTAATATGGTATGGTATCGGCAGCTTGTTATGGACTTATAAAAATCTTTGGAATAAAAGTTAACTTGTATGCAATGACCCTATGCAACACAATTTACTTATTAGGTAATGTCTGCTATTTACCTCTTTGTTTTTGTATGAGCCGTTAACATTCAGGCTTAGGAACCCACACCCGCAGCAGCAGCCTGGCTACACATTTGGTATATGGGTACATTCTTCCCTCTCTGCTTTGTAGATTTAAGCAAAAGGGTAAGATTACATATCTCCATATTATTAAGTGCCTACTTGTAATATGTTAGCATGAGTATGTATGTGTAAAAGGGCATGTGTTAGTATTATATATGTGCGCTAGCTATGGGGCATAAGGGACTAATGGGTTCATTGCAATTTACCCCCCCCCCCGGGCCAGAAGGTGCTATCCCTCCCTGGGTATGTGATTCATTTTCTTTTATTTACTTTTTTTATTTGCTTGTGTTTTGACTCAACCGACCAAACTCATATCTCTCAATAATGAATTTGCATTAATGTTGCCAGAGCAGAAGATTGTTAAAGTCTGTTTCACACTCAAAATCATGCTTTCAATGTATAGGTGAAATAGATGGGCAAAGGAAAAAAAATCTCCACTTGATGTATCTGGGATTATTTTTAACTGAAAAATAGATATTCTCTTAGAGTTATTGCTTGGAATATATATATATATATATATATATATATATATATATATATATATATATATCATTCTTGTCTGAGTTATCCCATTGCATTATTGTTATTCTTGATAATTTACTTTACCAGTTCTAAACTTCACTACAAACTTTTGATGGATATTAATTATTCCAATAAAAGGTTGTGTTTTCTTTGAAACTCTTCAAGGGGCCACTATAAAGTTGCTTTTAAATGCTGTAAAATGAAGTCTAAAGCATTTATATTGATCTTTCTCCATGTGACTGAGCAAGCATGCTGGATCTTCTCACATAGACCATAGCACAAACGTTGGTAGAGCATTTTGATTTGGGTTTCTTAAGGGTTTTTATTGAATATTAAGTCATTAGATCTTAGTCTGACTAAGTGACATTTTACATGGCGTAATGACACACAGAATAATGTAAATAGAAATTAACTGAATGGTGTCACTTCCATTACTTAAATGTGCTTTTTGAAAAGTATAATACCTTATTTGTACGTATAATACATGTATTGATACCAAACCCTCAGCTTTAGGACTTTAACACATGTTTTGTTGATATATATAAGATCCAAATAAATACCTAGAGATACTCATCACCGGGAATAAAAATCGATTTATTCCTTAAATAATTGGCATACTATTTAAAGTGTAAGTGTGTAAGTAGATGTATTGGAAGAAGATAGTTTAATAATACAATGTGTGCTTGGCTCTTTCAGTGTCAAGTTTCTTGTATGTTTTTTATCATAATATTCCTCAAAGAAAGAGCATGCAAACCAACCAGACTGGTAGACACTCACAAACAGGTATATTGATGTGCTCCTAAATTTGCTGTGGGCATAGTATTTGCACATTAGTACAAAAATAATATAATCGTAAGAACATACAGTATATATACTGACTAATACCCATTTGTATACCTTTACAAAACATATCATACAAAACCATCATACACATACATACAAAATAATAAGGCCCCTGGGAATTGGCGTAGCTGAATGGACAGGGAGCATGTATGAGTGTGGGTGAGTGCTGTGTGATTGGTATATTAAAAATGGGGGGGGGTTTGCCGGCACAGAGGGGATAAAGAGTGACCCTTCGGTGACCCAGGTAAGTGCCATTTTTTTGAGACGGCCATGCTTTTTTTTTCTTTCCTTGTCACAGCAGGCGGTTGGTGTGTCCTTGCCGGTAAAAGAGTGGTTGTAAGTTATGGTTATTGTGCTGGTACAAAGGAAGGCAAGTTGGGCTCAATCCTCAACTGACCTCTGGTATAGTGTGGTCAATGACCTTGGACGTGCCCACTGATTTTAAGGTCGAGTGGTGGTTAGAATGATTGCGGGCAGCGGTGGGAGCTTTCAGTATTGTTGGATGATGGGGAAGGTTCCCTCTTCTTGTGTGGTGGTAACCGGTATTAGAAGGGGCTGGCAAGCACAATGCTAGTTTTGTATTTTGTTAGGTGAGTTTGTATTACTTGGAATGTGTTTTGTTTATATTGTATTTATATTTGTTTATATTTGTTATTTACAATTTATGTATTGTGTGGTTGTTTATAAAGGTTGTAAATATTAAAGGTATAGGCTAACACACTAACAGTGTATACATTTGTTTAATAAAGATGTGGCTATTTTAGATCCAAGATGTTGTGGTTTGAACAACCCAGACTCCCAGTATCTCTTACCAAGTACTAACCATCATTGGTATAATACCAAAAAATATACGTTGTTAAAGAAAAAAAAACTACTTTGTTACAGTCACTCTCTACCTTAAACTCAAAAGACTTTTGCAGAAGCTAGAAAACTAGAATTTTGGCTAAAACCTGACATTTTCTATATCACATCAGCGTTCACTCTATGGAGTCTAACAAAGAAAAAAACAATCTTAAAATATACATTTTGCAAAATGCTGTTATATAAGAACCATTAATCCGAGAAAATAGATTGTATCTTCAATATCTCTGGTACAAAATTTACTTGTGGTTCATAAACAATAGAACTTCACAGTAAGTATGCCAACGGGAGTTTTTATATGTCATAAAGCCATTGAAAAGTGCACTTGCTGCAGTAAGTCTTACTGTGAGCTTTGATGCACTAAAAAGGAACTGCTAAACTTAGGTCATCAGTTAGTAGAAAACAATTTCCTTCACATGGAGAAGCAGACTTACTGCTGTGCTTCTGACACAGACAGATTGAGATTGGGAAAAAAAAAAAAACCTGTATAATGCTAGTTGCAGGAAAGTAATCCTCCCCAGTTCTGTCCAAAATGCAAGAGAATAAATGACATCTTTTTTTAATAGCTGCATATACTTGAAATGACAGAACGACGGGTTCGTGTTGCTCCATATTTATGCTCTTAATATCCAATTGCTTAGTTTTATTTGCTGTTTAAAATAAACGTCCACAGATGCGTTCAAAAGCACTATGATTTAACAACCAAAGCAAATAATTTGGGGGATTTAAAACTACATTTTAATATTAAAGAGAAACAAAATTTGACAGTGGATATAATCTGTTCCACACAGCCTGCCAATTAAAACCTCAAATATTATTTGGTCCATTTCACCACTGTATTTCTTCTACCTCTTACTGCTGGATTTAGTAAAGCATTTCTACAGTACATCTAACCACATTACATTTAGGTTGTTCTACCCCTGACAGAAATATATGTAATCAAAACCAGCTTCTTCACCCACAACAAAACGGATTTCCGAAACGATTCAGACAATTGTTTCAATTAATTTTTGTCCCATAAGTTTTGAAGCAACAAATTTAGTCCCCTGCCTATTCGATTTTGCCGAAAATTGAGTTCATCTTCAATTTGGGAACAAAATTATTTGCCCAGTGCCCACATTCACTCTCTCTAAATGTTTCCCTACTTTCTCTGCCGACCACGTTTGGTTCTGCTTTCCACTTCCATTTCAGGCAGTTTTTAAATTATTTGTTCATGTTAATTGGGAAGGGATGTGAACATAAACGTAGCTATCCATAAGTCCATGCAAGATGAGAGTGATTTATTGCAAGCACAAATGCAAGTTGGCTTTAATGTTTTCTCAAGTTAGACTTTTGTACAACTTTTACCACCAGTACACTCCGGCTATTGAATACAACTAATTAACTAACTTAAAGTCCCAGATTTGCTCATATGACAATATTATGAAGGTTTTGTGAATACGTGGTAAACAAAAATTGAAGACATTCTTTCTTGGGAAAGAATGCAAGATCCTTTGGGTTTTTTTTGGTTTATTAGCTGCAAAGAGAAGTGCTCAAACATTCTTCAAGAGTACTGTTCTGACATCTGTATATATTTCTGTGCTTAGTATAAATAAAGTTGGAGCCTTACAACTTCCTGTTCCAGGTTATTCCACTGTAAGCAAGTCTGAGGAGAAGACAGTTAGAACAGTTATGAGCTCTCCCTTTTCTTACACACAGGCCTTGGAAATATAAGTCTGTAAGTAATTGGTTTAAATGCATTAGTATATACTTTCACTGATTTAAGTACTGTTTCATGTTGATGTATATTATTTTCATGTCAGTAAGGTGATATGAGCTTGGTTAGCTAGGCCTTTGTTTTGTATGCAATGTAGTGTTCAAACAATGTTCTAATATATGTTCCTAATTCTGTATATTTTGCAGTTTTACAAATTAAAAACAAAAATAAAATCAAATGAAAAGAAAAGTTAGTAAGAATCCAAACAGTACCCTTGCTTCCTGGGTTTTTATTGAGAAGTTGTTCGCTGTCTGCCAAACCTTGTACTAGCAACACATCATGAGGGCAGAACAATTACTATACTACTATTACTACTATAACGCCACAACACAAGGTACAGTTAAAGAAAAAAAGACAGGGTATAACATAACCTGTCCTGAACAATGACAAAGCAGGCAATGTATGGTACAGGAGTTAGGGCCATTCACAAACACCTCCAGTGACATTAAGTTGTAAATATATAGTTAGTGTGCTAAAAAGCTCAGGTCACTAAACGGGAAAGAAGTAATTGAACATTAAGATTTACTTCGGAAATGTGCTCTACAAGTTATACCTCGCTAAATTTATCAAAAAGATAAAGCTTTAAATTTAACATTTAATAAAATCAATGTTGTAAAAGTAGACGTTAATTTCCAAGAAATGTATTATATCAATGTTACCTTGCATTTATAATTCATATATACTATGATCTGATATGTATGAAATTTAATTTTTAAATAGCATTTTCCGTTTAACTTCCTTTTCACGTTTGCCCTTCAAATAGAGCTTTTCTTTTAATTATCATTTTCACCAATTTATCAAATATCGTAAGGGAAACTAGTTTTTTACAAAATCCAGTATCAGCATTGTTAACATCATTCTATAAATCCAACCAAGACTTAATGAAGTAGAACATGTTGTAGGCTGGATAAATACTTTAATTAATAGATTCTGTCAGTAGTAGAGTTGAGACATTTTATACCTTATATTAGCACACAGTAGCCACTATGTTATTAATACCACACAGACATAATACATAAAGAGAACACATAAGTTCAATCAACATATTCAATAGTTTAGTGTTTTTATGGGGAGTTTTTAAGATTCTATTCTACACATATGATAGAACTCCGGATGGTTAGATGGTAAAATTCTTAATCTAGAGGCAATGCTCCATGTAAAATTGTCCACTGAAATTAATCTTGATCCCTTATGTTATATCAAAGTATCTCTGAAGGCGTTAAATCGTATGACCACTGGACATGTGTAATCTTACAGTAGGGATTTAAATGCAGCCCATACTGGAGCTCTTTAAAAGCCATGACCAAGGCTAGTGAGTTTTATTAGAACACACATGGAACAAAGTTAAAATGAGCAATTTATCCGTGGTAACTGCATGTATTTATACATCCATACAGGATAGGGGTTATTTTACACTACAGGGCCAGAGCAAGTTTTGCATTTTTGTTATGTCTTGTCTTCAACCACAATTTCCTTCTTTCTCAGTTAGTGTTCCCATACAAATTATATATTGGGATTTTCTTATGGGACAAGTAGGGGACTGTTTTGAAATAGTTTTAAAATTCATTTATATAACCCATGGTTTAGTATGAATAAAATATAAAAAATTGTAAATATTAAATTTGTTTATATGTATATCCTATTTCGCACAGCTGATGCAAATTAACCCCTTAGGGTCAAGTGCAGCTGCACTGATCACTGTAAAATACAGTAATTAAAAACTAAATAAAAGATAATGTATTGAATTTAATAAAATGATGGTATAATAGACATTTGGGAAACAAAGTAGCATAGTTGTGTGCCTCTTTACAACTCATCATCATAGTGACAAGAGAAAGGCAGAGAACCGAGACAAAGGCAATGTTTACCAATGATAAGGACTGGCTGTAGACTAATCGCTCCGGCCCTAAAGCAGTCAACAACAGACAATCTGACTTGTTCTTTCGGCATAGGTTTGTGGAGAATGAAAAGCGTTTCTAGACCTCTCTTTCTCCACAAATCATTCTGCATTATTCTGTGCTCCGGGACACTCTCTCTCCCATTCCTCCAATCAGGGGAGAGGGTGTGCCTGGAAGCTCCACCCTTCTGCAGAATTCATTTGTCGAGAAAGAGAGGTACAGATTCTCCACAAATCTATCCCGAGAAATGGATGATGGGAAAGGGCAGCAGTTCATCCTTAGGCCCAGGCAGCACAATGTCTTGGGCTGGTCATGCTCAGGAAATATTGTAATCCCTCCTTTTAGCAAGATGAGTTGTCATACCAATTGGCTTCTGTTGCATCTTTAAGAATTCCTAGCCTGTTTGTTTTACCAATTTTAGAACATTGTTATCCAATATTCTAAAATGGTATATGTTCTTTCTTACTAATAATAATTTGTGGTAGTGATAAAACATGAGCGAACGTCCAGTGGGTCTGAAATGCGCCTAAACCCAGAAAACATCCCACTTTGTAGTTAGTATAGGGGCCTACCTCTTGTAAAGGAGACCCCTCCCACAAATACCGGCTGAAAACAGCCTTTACACTTGTCAATTGCTTCTAGAAGTCTCCCGTATTACACAACCTAATATGTTGCTAGCTTTCTCCCATGGTTTGTTATATTGATTGCTTACTCTTAACACATTTAAATAATGAAATCCATGTTCATTCCCTCAGCAGCATCTGACATTATAATGCCCATAAACCTGTATCCTACCTTTGGATTTTATGTCCCAAATGCACTGTTTTGCATTTGCCCACATAAAACTGAAGCTGTCATAAACTTGTCCATTATTTCACATTACATAAACCCAACGCAATGCAAAGTAATTTCTCATAACAGCACAGCTTTTGTGTACAGTATATTTTATTATAGTGGAGTTTTGTGACACAACCTTTGTAGAAAGCATTTTAAAAATGTTAATATAATCCAAAATCTATTTTTTCTTGACAAAAATGTGATAAATGTAAAAATGTTATTTTTATGATATTTTATAGCACTGTTTCAGGAGTTAACACCTTAAGGATCAGAGCTTTTTAAACAACCTGATCATAGCAGTGTTTTTGCTATGTCTTTCTTCAACTATTACTTCCCTCTTTCTCATTTAACACACCTACAAAAGTTATTTATTATAGGGCTTGTTACATGTTAATACATGTAAGTTTTTTTCTATGGGAAAATGTAAAAAAAATGTTTTAATACAAAAACATGTATTCACCTTCTACAGGTGTATATATTATCCCCAGCTAGAATAAATGTGAAACGATACAAAATTATACATTAGGACTGGCCAAATCAACCGTTTGATGCATTCTGAGAAACAAGTAATGCACTAGTAAGCTCTGCAACACAAAAAAAGCCTGGACATCCACAGAAGACAACAGTGGTGGATGATCATAGGATCCATTCCATGGTAAAGAAAAACTGCTTCACAAAATCCAGCCAAGTGAAAAACACTATCCAGGAGGTAGACATATCATTATCCAAGTCTACTATAGAGAGAAGACTTCACAAGAGCAAATACAGAGGGTTCACCACAAAGTGAAAAACATTCATAAGCCTCAAGAATAGAAAGGCCAGATTTGATGCCCAGTTCTGGAACAACATTATTTGGACAGATTCAACTAAGATCAACCTGTACCAGAATGATGGGAAGAAAAAAGTATGGAGAAGGCTTGAAAAGGCTTATGATCCGAAGCAAACCACATTATCTGTAAAGCACGGTGGAGGCAATGTAAAGGCATGGGCATGGCTTTCAATGGCACTGGGTCACTAGTGTTTATTGATGGTGCAACAGAAGACAGAAGCAGCCAGATGGATTCTGAAGTGTATAGAGATATATTGTCTGCTCAGATTCAGCCTAATTCAGCAAAGTTGATTGGACTTCACTTTACAGATGGACATTGATGCAAAACATACTGCGTAAGCAACCTAGGAGTTTTTTAAGGAAAGAAGTGGAATATTCTGCAGTGGCAGATTCAGTCACCTGACCTCAACCTGATGGAGCAACCATTTCACTTGCTGAAGAGAAAGCTTTAGGCAGAAAAAGTGTTTTGTGATGTCTATGCATCTGCACTTCAATTGCATCTCGGTTGTTTCATATCACATCCCTTGTGGTGGAGCCAAAATTATGAAAATTGTGTCAGTGTCCAAATATTTCTGGACCTAACTGTATACTTATGTGAAGAATAGTTATGATATCCATGGGATTATGCTATTTAAATAAACAGTCCTGCTAAGACTTCTTATTTAAGATGGTTATATTTAATCACATTCAATCTACATTTTACTGATATTTGTAAGTACATTTCCTTAACAAAATAATAAAATACAAATTCACAGGACTAATAAGTTCCAGTTTTTGTATTTGGCATATTTTATTTCATGTTTACAAAACAAATCAAAAGACCTTGTTCACCCACAAAAGGCTGAACCAAAATCCGCAATCTGATCTGAAAATGCTGTCTGACAATGGTTTGTCAACGAAGCTCGTGTAAACCAATCTGTTTGTATAGCCAATGTGAAATTATCATATTTATAAGTAATATGTATGCCATGTTTAAATTCCTCTTCTTATGAATATTTTAGTTGTCATTTTGTTTTATATTTATATATTCTTATAGCTGTACTATTGTCTGCAAATAGGTTCCTAACCATCCAATAAAAAATGCCCACAACCTGCATTTAGAAAACAGCAATCTCTCCACCCTCAAGATCAACATGTCAATGGCTTCTCAACATGACACTTGTTATAATCAAATCATCCTTACCCAAGCAGTCCCTTGTCTTCTGTTTCATTTCCCCTCAACCTTCTAATAGATTGTAACCTTACAAGATAAGGTCTTCTTCTCCTTCTGCAACAGCTTTTTTTAACATTTGTTAATTATTTCCTATATTGTAAATTTTCCTGTTACTATAACTGTTCTCATCTGCTGTACTAGCATTGAATAGGCCAGCTTTGGGTATATATTCGTGTTAGACTTGTGCACAGAGCCCAAAATCATTTCAGTAAATTTTTACATTTTTTCGCTTATTTGAAGCAAATTCTGTTTACTGTCTTTTTTGTTCAGACAGACTTTGTGTGCTTTCTAATTTGTAAACGAAATTCATTGCCCAAAAAAATCTCTCTCTCTTTCTTTCCCCCACGAATCATAAATAAATGAAGCAGAGAGCTTTGAATTTTTGTCAAAAATGTATGGGCCCACATTCACTCACACTATCTGATACTGTCACTCTTACATTCTCATACTCGTTCACTCTCTCAAAATCGCTAAATGTTGCACTAATCCGCTATCTTCTATCTTTGTCCACAGGACATAACCCAGTGAGAATTTCCGCCAAAATGGTGGCACTTGCGATGATGTCCTCTTGCGATCGAGGGAGAGGATGTCACTGAAAGCTAATTTTGCCCTAACTTGGTATAGGGGCAATATTGCCATGCATCTCGTGATGTCCTCTCCTCTGATTGAAAATGGAAATTTTACTATGAAGATTTTAAACTGGTGATGAAACCAGTTACTTCTTGCTTATATGTGTATTGGATTTATTCAGTAGTGAGTTTATAGTTTTGTAGTATTTTTTTTCGGCCTACACAAAGAGGAGGAGAATTATGCCATTTTGCCTGCACTAAGATGAGAGTCATTGAGTTAGCTGATCTTCTTCAATCAGATCACTCCTGTCACATAATGCTGAGGGCTTGTCCAATGGCTGTGCTGCATCTTTCAAAGAAAAAAAAATCTAGTAAACTAGTAATGAAGAGTGCGTATATAAGAGCAGAGCAGGCAGGGTATCCATTCATTTCACTGCTTAATGTGAGACTCTCCAAAAGTTTTGATTTAATTTAGATCATTACTTAATTTAATTAATTGAATTAAGATCATTTAACCAGTCCGTTACTAAGCTCATTTTGACTCTTTCTTCCATCCATTGGTCTCAAATTCCCTATTGAATTTGATCTACACATTTATTTCTTGTTTTTCATGGCAACCGGACAACAAATTGGATTTTTGAAAACGAAATAGAAAACGCTAGCCACTCAAATTATTAAAACCACGGTGGTTGGAATGACCTGAAGTGCATTCTCATTTTTTTCTGCGGATATTGTTTTAATACAGTCTCTCTTGGCCCTTCGGAAGGGCACTGGCTGAGAACATCTGGTCCTTGTATCTTTTTTTACCAGGTGTTTGTGGACTCTGTAACACTACAGCTTCCCTTAAATCCTCTTAATAAGCACTAAGTTGGATATTGCTTTGTATGGATGTGCTTTATCAATCTGTAATCTAAAAGTACTTAAGCAGTGTCAGTTATGCCATATCCATATTCAACGTCACCCTAACCATGCTCTTCACATCCCTCAAAGGAAGAAGACAGAACAGATTGACTTTTGTCTTGCTGAAGCTCTTTTGCAAAATCAGCCTTCTGGCGCTAAACATTTAATAGTGAATACATGAATAGAGGTTCAATTTGGGGTTAATTAAGAAGTTCAAACTAAAGCAAAATGCAAAATGAGAGTTAAAGTAGGTTGGTGCATGAGACCTTGGTATATTATTTTTTTATGGACTGATAGGGCTTTCATTTGAGATTTAACTCTGTTTACTGTATAAAGGATAGGAAAATGAAAAAAATGGTTTTGGTGCTTTTATTACTTTTTTTCAGGCACACAGTGTCTCCTCTTACTGGCTGACACATTACAATGGTATGACAAATAATACCTCCCCCATATATCCCAATAAAAACACAGACACCAACGATTGGCTGAAAAAAAGCCGCAAGATTTCTTTGAAAATTACTGCAACATAACCATAGCAGCTAGATGTGCTGCAACCAATGACAGGTTAACATGACACTCAATCTTGTTGAGCATACCCAAGGATAAATAACATAAAATAAACCAATGACTATGTAAACATTACATAGAACGTAAAGTGGTAGCGTGACCATAACCAGATCCTAGTCCATCTAGGATCGAGGGCCCAGAGGCTCTGGCACAGGCGTAAACCATACTGAAAGCTACTGGCGTCTATGAAATGCACAGTAGCCTGACTTCACTCTCCCATGGTTGCGCCATGGGAAGCCCATGCAGCTAGCTCCCAAAGCTACTGCTACCTGGGTTGGCCATACCCAAGTGGACCAACCCCCAGCTCTGGCGTCAGACCTCGGGTACCCCTGCCACATAGTAGAAATTCGATAGGGAGGGAGGGTGTTAACTTGATAATATTTTCTTTCAAAGAGGAAGTGGCACTGCCAGGGCATGCCATTATATAGACATGGCCCCTCCCCATAGATCCTAATGCTCATCCCATGCTGAGCCCTGAATGGGTACCAAATGAATTGAAGAGGATGGGGGTATGTGATTGACAACCCTGTCATGCTGGCCTTGCTGTAATTCTTAATTCAGGCCATTACTTGATCAAAGTGAGGATTTTGTCAACTCAGTGTTCATAAATATGCATACAGGGACAATAATGACCTGTGTGTACTCCCATCACCCATGCTTTATGTGGGGGTTTATTGTATTAGACCTCACGACGTATGAGCTAGAGGCAGGAGTGGGCACTTATTGCCCCCTTGGTTCCTTTTCTTCAACAGGTGCCATTTTATGTGCAATAATAATAATAATATTATTATTATTAGTATTAAAAAAATGGCATATCCATTTCATTTCCTTGCTATAGTGTGAGTATTTTTTGTACCTACTAAATGGATGTGATGCTTTGATTTTGTAATTCTGAGCCTTATTGTGGTCCTATTGATGAACCTGTTATGTAGCTTTGGAACCTCCAGTATTATCTTTGATGGATTATGAGGTGCAAGGCTTCACCCATCTCTAGCTAATGTGGGTATTTTGCTTGCTCCTGCCATTTTCAGGTATTTTAGCCATATATTTCTTATGTTTAATATACTTAGGAAATGCACTGACAAATAACAATACATAGATTGCACATACATCATTAGCTTATTTAACAAACGGAAATTCTAATTCGTAATAGTATTTGACATCAATTGGTGATCATGAAGAGCTTGAATATTGTAACATATAGAATTACTCAGACATCTAAAATGCGCTCCTTACATGGCACTGTGGCTGGGCGGACAAGGGAAATGCATATTATATTCAGCCATTTTCCTATGAATTGATTTGGGTACCAAAAAAAGAAATTACCCTCTTAAGCATTCCATGTATTAGCCACATTTCCCTCTATGGCTATTTGGGGAAGATTAGCTAAAAAAGGGTTTTCTCTTTATATATATATATATATATATATATAAGGCCCCGTTACACCTCTTGTAACCTGAAATTTGAGAATCACAGGGTGGAGTGCCACTAAGATTAGCCACTTCAAAGATCTTTGTGACAGAACCTCATGTGAAGTTTCCTAAACTACATATTTTGGTTATCTATCAGAGATCTGTATACCTATCTACCAGAAAACTGTCACATAATTTAGACAAATAACCCTACTTGGTTTTTGGTTGACAAGTTGTATATGATGGCGCCTATAGTGATGCATACTTTTTCTTTGTGTTCTTCTGAACTAGCAGAAGCTGGACTATCTGAAAACATTTCCAATAAAAAGGTACAGGAAGTGACTTGAACAAGGCAATTACAGATAATCAGTGTTCCAACATATTGCATGGTCTTCGGAGCTACGACCAATAAAGAGATTATATAAAAAGGATATCACTTGTTATATTTCTACAAGAGAAGAAATAGGCACATTAGAAAAAAAGTTAGGCAAGGTGATGATAAGTTACAGTGATATAATAAACCCAGCTCTGCCCTATTCCTTATTGGTCTTTGTATGACAAAATAAAATATGTACCAGCATAAAATAATACTAAATGGGCTGATGATATACTAGTGGTGGGAAACAGAAATGTATAAACAAATATATTGGAAATTTAAATGAATTAAATGCCACCAAGTGGCCTTTATTTCCAAGTGTGGCTATAAAACATGCTCTTGCATCATTATGCATGAAATTACTTTAAATACAAAAGCAGTGCTATGTGCATCAGATAGGAACTGGGATGGATTCAATCAACTCATCCATTTACATTAAAAATTTTATGACCAGATATGAAAATATGCACATTTTACAGAACAATAATAATCACAATAATTTTACTTGAAAAATATTGGTGATGTTATTCTTTTCTGGAACAATCATACCATTTGATAACATTTTCTAGTATCCAGATAATATTGATATTATTATAAATAAAAATATATCACAGATTCTCACATCAAAGCAGGGATGTCATTGTCATTATGCATCAAGGTGTTACGTGTGCAGATAAAATGTGTTTCTTTATGCTTGAGAAATCTGCAGAACAGAAATGGGAACATACTGCTACATCAGGGGTGTCCAAGTTTTTTCTGCAGTGGGCCACTTCATCAGAATTGTATACGTGCGTGGGCCGCACTCATTTTTCACTGTGAGAAAATATGGCCTTTAATAAAATATGCAGATTAAAATAAAGTAAATGACACAAAACCTTTACTTTTCCTCTCACTGATTTCTGGGCCTAGAAAGTGTTGTGACTACAAATTCAGGATAATTAAAAATTAAATAGTTCTATTTATTCTAGGGATCCACCAAAATGAAAATTCTGGACCAAAACATTCACGGTTCACTTAGCCAAAACCTAAAATGACCCCCCACCTTTAAAAATAATAATAAAAACTTTAATAAAAGTAGGTAACACACCACAATTGGACAAAAAAAAATAGCAATATGACTTGGCATGATACATCTATGCTATCACACACACACACACACTCATTCATTCATATACTCATTCATTCACAGATTCATTCCCTCAATCACGCATACTCATTCAAACACCCTCCCCACCCCCTTACCTGCACTGCAGGTCCTCGATGCCGCTCACAGACTTCAGCAGGGGGCTCGGCCTCCCTCTGCGTTCTCTGGTACTGCACAGAGGAAGCAGGACTGGAGGAGAGTCATGTGATGTCACATGAACTCTGCTGGGTTCCGCTTCCTCTATGCAGTACAAAAGACCCTCCCACAGGTAAGTAGCAGGGCTCTTGTTGTAGCAGGGCTCGAGGTGCGGCCCGCGTAAGATCTGTTGCCCTTGCTGCCGATCTTACACGGGCCGCACCTTGAGGTCCCACGGGCCGCATTTGGCCCGCGGGCCGCATGTTGGATGCCCCTGTGCTACATACTTGTTTAATGAAGATAATTATATTTGCTTTCTGTAGAAAATATGTTTTACGTAAAAGAATGAGAATTTAAATCTTTCATCATTGTAAACTATGCATGCATGTTTAAGTTACTGCTATTAATATTAGTAGTAATAATGTAGAATTGAAAGGTTGCCCATCTACAAAGTAAACCTACATCTCATAAGCAGTTTGACTCTCGATTTTAAGGTTTGCTTCCCTGTCAGATGCTTTTTTATACAACATTCAGACTGGCATGACCATCTAATTGGGCTGCAAGGGCAATTTCATTCATAATTCAATGGCAAAATGTCACTGTCAGGCATCATTATTCTTATTATTTAAGTCCTGTCTGTTGTCTCTCATCTGGCTGTCTCCATGGACAGTAAGGTTTTTACTACAAATAGGCATCAATTATAGACTTCAGGGCATTTAGTGATTTTTCATTATAGTCAATGTCAAGCTTGTTTGCAAAACCTTACAGGGGAAAAAATGACCCATATACGCAGCTAGGGCTATAAACACAAATGATGGAATGTACCTGATTGATACAATCTTAAGTAGCCCTATATTAAGTTGAGAGTTAATCAACAGGGTCTGTTCTGCCTGCCACTATCAAGCGATATAAAACCAATTTTAAACTCCACCAAAAATATGTTTATGGCTTTAAACCTTGTTTAATAACAAAGGTTCTACATCGCTAAAGTGAAAAATAAAATATAAAAATATAATAACATATGGATGTGTACTTGTGTGTGTGTTTAAGCATGGATGTGTACTTGTGTGTGAGCGTGGATGTGTACTTGTGTGTGTTTGGTCATGCATGTGTACTTGAGTGTGTGAATAAGCATGGATGTGTAATTGTGTATAAGCATGGATGTGTTATTGTGTATGTGTGTGTGTGCATGGATGTGTAATTGTGTAAGTGGGGTGAGATGGAGTGTGTGTTAGTGAGTATTAGTAAGTGTGTGTCATTTGTGTAAGTGTGTTTATATATTGTGGAAGTTGTATGATGGAAGGGGCAAAAAGGCCAGACCAGTTGTGTGGGGGCAATGATGACACAGACCAGCTGTTTTTAGCCCGGATATTTTATCAAATCCAAAGAAGTTGACTGCTACTGTCGAAAGACCAAACTGATACAGGCGGCCCAATACTCACTCACCGAGTCGCAGTGCACTAGGCAATTTCAGCGCAGCAGAGGTCTTGGTACCATAGCTAAGTCACCCAGAAATTCCAGACACAAGACATATGGAAAAAGGCAGGACCGCTTTTAAAATGGATTTGTGGCCTTAGGTTTTTAAACTACACAGTTGGTTTATATGGCCTTTTTACTTGTCACATAGCTGACCAGTCACATGTTTATGATAAATTATATAAAAGAAGAAATTTGGAAGACAAGGAATATTTTATTGCTTAAGCAAATATCTAGACCCTTCCATTTGTCTTAAGATGGCTTTAAGGCATAGGTGCAATGAAAGTAGTGGCTTAATATGACCAAAAACAGCATTTTATTAGCTATATGCAACAGTACATATATATATATATATATATATATATATATATATATATATATATATATATATACTGTATATATACAAGGCCGAGTTGCACCGGGGCGGTTTTCTAAGACAATGAACAACGAAAATGCACCATTCGTGTTTGTTTTCATGTTCTCTCGAATACAAATGCACAAGTCCAATATATATATATATATATATATATTTATATAATATACACTCATTGGCCACTTTATTATGTACACCTTGCTAATACCAGTTTGGACACATTTTGACTTCAGAACTGCCTTCATTCTTCGTGGCATACTTTATACAAGGTGCTGGAAACATTCCTCAGAGATTTTGGTCCATATGGACATGATGGAATCAGGCAGGATCCACCACATCCCAAAGGTGCTCTATTGGATTGAGATCTGGTGACTGGAGGCATTGGAGTACAGTGAACACATTGTCATGTTCAAGAAACCATTTGGAGATGATGTGAGCTTCGTGACATGGTGCATTATCCTACTGGAAGTAGCCATCAGAAGATGGGTACACTGTGGTCATACAGGGATGGACATGGACAGCAACATTACTTAGGTAGGCTGTGGCATTTAAGTGATGCTCAATTGGTAGTAAGGGGCCCAAAGTGTGCCAAGAATATGTCACCCACACCATTACACCACCACCACCAGCGTGAACCATTGATACAAGGCAGGATGGATCCATGCTTTCATGTTGTTTACTCCGACCCTGCCATCTGAATGTTGCAACTGGAATCGAGACTTATCAGACCAGGCAATGTTCTTCCAGTCTTCCATCGTCCAATTTTGGTGAGCCTGTGCGAATTGTAGCCTCAGTTTCTTGTTCTTAGCTGACAAGAGTGGCACCCGGTGTGTGGTCTTCCGCTGCTATAGACCATCTGCTTGAAGATTCGACGTGTTGTGCGTTCAGATATGGTATTCTGCATACCTTGGTTGTAATGAGTTGTTATTTGAGTTACTGTTACCTTTCTGTCATCTTGAACCAGTCTGCCCATTTTCCTCTGACATCAACAAGGCATTTTCATCCACATAACTGCCGCTCACTGGATATTTTCCCTTTTTCAGACTATTCTCTGTAAACCCTAGAGATGGTTGTGTGTGAAAATCCCAGTAGATCAGCAGTTTCCAAATTACTCAGAGCAGCCCATCTTTTAAATCACTTAAATCCCCTTTCTTCCCCATTCTGATGCTCGGTTTGAACTTCAGCAAGTAAACTTAATCACGCCTACATGCCTAATTGCATTGAGTTACTGCCTGTGCTGAACAGGTGTACCTAATAAAGGTGTGTGTGTGTGTGTGTGTGTGTGTGTGTGTGTGTGTGTGTGTGTGTGTGTGTGTGTGTGTGTGTGTGTGTGTGTGTGTGTGTGTGTGTGTGTGTGTGTGTGTGTGTGTGTGTGTGTGTGTGTGTGTGTGTGTGTGTGTGTGTGTGTGTGTGTGTGTGTGTGTGTGTGTGTGTGTGTGTGTGTGTGTGTGTGTGTGTGTGTGTGTACATATCATTACATAAGTTATGGTGGGTAAAAAGGTGATGGAAACCCTTCCATTTAAATTTAAGGGGTAGTAGAAGTATTATTAAACACTCATCTACAGACACCAGACAAGCCAGAAGGCTTGCTTTTCCCTCAGAAATCTCATGGTGCTTTCACAACCACAAGGGATTCTGGGTAGGCACATGCAAATAAGGTTAACAATTATCACCTTTGCCTCTATATCCACTTTATACATGGATCCCTTGAAAGTAATTGCCCGCTGTGCAAGACAGCCTTTAGACAAAACTCAGGAAGAGGTACAATAGCCAGATCACCACAGCGGGCAATTACTTTCAAGGGATCCATGTATAAAGTGGATATAGAGGCAAAGGTGATAATTGTTAACCTTATTTGCATGTGCCTACCCAGAATCCCTTGTGGTTGTGAAAGCACCATGAGATTTCTGAGGGAAAAGCAAGCCTTCTGGCTTGTCTGGTGTCTGTAGATGAGTGTTTAATAATACTTCTACTACCCCTTATATATACATATGTATATATAAATTACGGTACATCTCAATGGCAGCTAAATATATATGCAGAAAACTACAGTCCAACAGCATTTTATGTTATACTTCTTCCTACACCTTGTCTGATGGGACCCATCATGAAGTTGGAAGATCATTTCAGTGCTTTGTTTCAATGGACAGCAAAAAGCCCACATCATTTTTTTCCAAGACTTTGTTAGATAAAGTAAAGAAATTACAATCTTACAATTAAATCTCTGCTGAAAATTTTAAAAGGCAATGACAAAGTCATCACACCCACGCAAGCACACACGAGGCCAGCGCTATAAGATGTTTCATGTTCAAGAAGTGATCCATTTATTTTGTTTGTTGAATAAATTGAAGAAATTGATTGAGCCCTTTATTCCTCAGCAGGTTTACCCTGCCCACAAATTACAATTATTTATCTCCGTACCTGTCTTTCTGTGGAGAAAGAAATAGCTTGATAGGTACTAATGGTTTTCTTCACCAAGAAATTTTAAACTTCAATTATCTCTACAAGATGACAAAAGCAAAGCATAAGCTTTGTAAGAGTGACCCCATGTGGTTGAAACATGAAACTAACACTAGATGAATTAATATTCTATCACATTATTAAACTGTCCCATTGCATGTTTTAGAATAACCACATTTATGTATTAAAATTACCAATAGCATGTACTTTTAACTTGTCAGTCATTCTAATTGTTTAAATATATTACTTCCCAATTCCATCTATTTGAAGCTGAGATCTGTGTCTCAGGGTGGCAGAACCAGCATTATCTAATAAATTCCCTGTTCTGATGTTGTCTTCATCAACAGAAAGTAAGTTAACTCAGTGGCCACTCATGAGTAAATATTCTCACACATCGGCTGTGTGGTACATGGTATATAACATCTTCACAGTGTGTCTTCACATTGATTATGCTTATATATCAGTGTGTTTGATTAGCTTTGTAGGATTTGTAAATTGAATTGTGTTTTTTCGCTGAAAGTGTGTACAACACTTGCAAGGACCAGAATTCTAAACAAGAGAAGGCTTTGAGGCTCACCCAGCTATAACAGATAGACAGATTTAATCAGGTCCAAAAACACAGCGAAAGATGAAGGTATTTGGATGTAAGATTACTTAGATGCATTGTTC
This sequence comes from Spea hammondii, assembly GCA_029215755.1. NCBI lineage: Eukaryota > Metazoa > Chordata > Amphibia > Anura > Pelobatidae > Spea > Spea hammondii. Next base: position 119,656,033 of record JARDYJ010000002.1, read on the forward strand.
TTTTATTCTGTCTGCTCTTATTAATATTATTCTGTATGTTCTGTCTTTAAATAGTTGGGTGCAATTATGTGATCAATGAAAACTGCTTTTGTGCAGGGAACAGTAGTATGCATTGATTTAAATCAGCTTCCATTTCATTGGTTGTATTTTATCACTAACATTATGCTTTATTACTTATTCATTCACAAGTAAATATTGACCATGGATACCCAAACACACAAAAAAACATATTTAAGTGTTAGTGTTCATTCTCTTTTTTTGGAATCTATTGGATATGTGAAGCCCTCTAGTGGCATTGAGTGAACAACACAATAGGAACAACATGATGCAGTAAACAAACATCACAAACATTGATTACAGTATATATGACAAAGGAAAGCATATCTTGAAATAACGCACTGAAAATAACCAATGGATTGAAAAAGCAACATGCTATCCTGGGGCTAAACTGGTGTTATATGTTATCATTTTTACCTCATACCCCTTCTTTCCTACCCCGAATCACAATTCCAAAAATAGTTTACAACAACAAATTGCACTAAAAATGGGAGTTTATTTAAACTAGAACTAGAATATATACAGCTGCTTCTATTTAGTGTATTGTGAGCACTTGCAAGTTGGTAAAAAATACAAAAGTCTAACTCTATACAAATTCACCACAAAACTTGCACTCATAAAAAAAAAAAACTCTGTTTCTGCTATCTTCTGCTGTTTTGGGTTTTTTTTGTTTTTAGTATATTTTATTTTAGCCTAATGATAGCTTGCTTTAGGTAAAACAGTTACCAAAGGCAAATTCCACATTTGCAATCAGCTCCACACATTTTAACTGTTTCATTGTTAATAAAATAAAGAGGGGACAGGCCACACACGGCCATGAAACAGTTTCTCAGTCAATTGTCCAATTACTTTTGATCCCTTGAAATAGAGGGGCTACATATAACACGTGTTGTAATTCCTTAATCATTCACCCAGTTTGGATGTAAATAGCCTCAAATTAAAGCGCAAAGTCTGCAATTTTGTTTACATCTTGATTGCTTTATTTCATATGTATTGTAGTGGTATACAGAGCCAAAATTATGAAAATTGATTAACTTCTAGTAGGGGGCTTGATGCAATAAACCTGACTTAGGGTCATGGTCATAGCCAGAAAATACATAATGGTCACTCTATACACAGTATGACTGTATTCAGTGCCTCTGACAAAAAACAAATGATCGTTCTCAGCCAAAATGCATGCAAGCAGTGAGCAATTATATTGCTTACTCATACCAAAATGTGAACCATGAGAACACAAATCACTTAACCACAAACTAGATCAAGGAGTGTACAGTTAACACAGCAAATGTTTATCTTAAACCTTAACAGCCTATTTAAACCCCTGCATTATGTTTAATTGGTTCTTGTATGGTGTCTACATCTAGTTTGGTGAGTGCTAGTTGAATTCAGATGAAAGATTTAATGTTCTGAAATGTACAGGCAAAAATGCATCCAGTTTAAGTGGCGGAAGAAACTATGAGGTTTTGTCAGGCTGTTGATTCACAAAAAAAGTTGAATTTTCAGTCTTTTCAGGGTTGACTCAATTGATATGACTCACAAGAACTCAGAAACTCCAATAGGTATAGCAACTCACTAATTGTCATCTTTAAGTTTATGAGTGAATTTAAACCTACGAATTTCCACGCCCTTTAACTCCTGATGGCGAACCTACGGATTTCCGCTCCCATTAACCCCTGCGATGCTGCGTAGATAAGGTAGGCTAGATGGAGAAGCGACCAGGGAGATTAGTAAAAGAAACACGAAGATTCTTTGTGTTGTCTGTCTTCGTCTAATTTTGCCGCCGCCATCTTCGTTTTTTCGGTATTCAGGCTGAACAACGAAAACACACCCTTTGTGTTCGTTTTCATGTTCGCCCAAATATGAATGCACAAGTGTAAAATATATATATATATATATATCTATATATATATGTAAACAGAAAGTATCTTCATCAACTGTCTGTGCCATCTTTGCCCCCAAATAGCTTGTCTGTGCCCCTCAAACAGCCTGCCTGTGCCATCTTTGCCCCAATCAGCTTGTCTGTGCCATCTTTGCAACAAACAGCCTACCTGTGCCATCTATGCCCCCAAATAGCTTGTCAGTGCCCTCGAACAGTATGTCTGTCTTTCTAGGTTTATATTTTTTTCACATATTTCCCCCACTTTTTTGAGGTTTTTTTACCTACCTTAAACATACTTCCTTTTTGTTGCTTTAATCAGGCTCTACATTTCTTGTAAACTTTGCAAATACCATCACAAGACAAAGTATATAATTTGATTGTCAGTTCATACTTTAGATCACCTACAATGAAGCCATCCCCTTGTACCTTAAAATTGAATCCAATCAAATTTTTTGACAGCCAGAAACAATTCTATGATGCCAAATGCATATTCTGTATCTCTTTCAGAAAATGTCAAACTTTTCACTTGCATTGCCTTACTTTCTATGTCATTACAATCTGCAATATGTCATTGTATCTCCCCATACACTTAGGAAGCATATCAGAAATAATTCAGCCATGATCTTACTGTATTTTTGGCCAACACTTTGAAAGCATCTTTAGTGATAAAATGTACCTATATTCTTTGAAAGAATAAATCCCTACTTCAAATATCAGACTTTCTAAACATTGATTATATTGTTATTCTATCTGCTTAAGTAGTTATGTTTGACATTCCCCCCAGGACCATATTTGTTTACCCAGGGATATATCCAATTAAACACAACCCTGCTTATGTCTAATACTAAAATAAAAATCAGATTAGGGATTTTATAATTAACTAGACTCCTCAGGAGTTCTCTGTAGGCAAGCCCTTATCACTTTCTTTTTTTACTTTTGTGACAACCATGCATGGGATACATTGTAGGCAAAGTAAATACTAGATGCCTACAATATAATATACATATCTGGGAACATCCCATGGTAAGGTACCAAGCCCTATTCCTCTATTTTGGGTAGGGACTAGGGGTAAACGTGTGCGACTTAATTCAGCTCCCCTGTATGGTGAAAGAGGAAAATTAGCTAATGACCTGGTGACCTACTTCACCTGGAGGTTCCAAGACAGACATGGAGAGTTCACTAGTATGCTTATATATGGTAACACAGTAATTGATTGTGTGAACACACCTCGAAATGCTAAATATCAAATTTAGATCAGTCATTGCAGCTCCCAGGCCTTTTCTGACCATTGGACAGATTTAATAACTGCTGGTAGGTCACCGCATGATGTCATACAGCCCCACCATTTGGCTGAACACAGCTCCATGTAACATTCTATGCTTACCATAAGTCAGCTCCAGCACTGGCTTAGTAATTGCCATGGGCGGGTGTCTTTTCATTTACTTTAATGAGAGTGTTTTCCTGACACTGATTGGCTGCTTCAATCGGAGCTGGCCAGCTGCAGCTTCCACCTCACTAAGTACTTCTTTCAGTTTTTGATGAATACATATTAAAGTACTCATAGTACTTTAATATGCATTCTTCCTTCATGGGGCTGCCAGAGACATTAAACTATGTCTTGAACGAAAGGTGGATGAGGACATTTTAAAGCAAACAAAATCTGAATTAAACAATGTTTTATACTGTGCCATGCATTTGCATCATTCATGTTTTTAATAGCATATGTGGATTTAGGAAACAAAATTTATGTTTTAGAGTATTATAATTGTTATGTAACATAAACTTGGTAAACAATTATTCATTTAACTTTGACTCTGATAGTCTGTCTGAAACGCAAAATGCCTTATAAGCAAGTGTCAAAATCTAATAACCTTTATTTTATATCCCTCTGTAAAGCAGAATCCCATTTATTGGGAAGTATGACCTCATGGCAGTAAAAATACAAAATGAAATCCTAAGTACTGAGGTTTTCCTCCAGGTCTCTGTCAGAATCTCTACTGTGGTGATAAACTTTATAGTTCAAAGTTTATGTCACATTTGCAAAGAGGTTCTATACCACAAATTACCACGCCAAAAGCCATCATCTATTATGATCAGAGAACACTATCATAATTCACTCGCATCATGTTACCCATTCCATTAATGAAGGTGGAATTGTTCCAGAGAGATAATAAACATCGTTTAATTATTTTTATGCAAAAGCATCTATCATTCATCACCTCTATTAGAGTTCTTATATATGAATAAATTGTAGCAATAAAGCTAATTGATATGGTTGGCTGTCAAAAGAGCACAACGCATAGTATCCTCAGATAGGATCAGGCTGGTAAACACAAAGGGAACCATAGTCTTAATGGACTACTTAATGGACCACTCTTATCTATATTCTACATATAAGAAAATAGTTTTTAAAAACATTTCCTAAATCATTTAAAACATGCAGAATGTTCCAGCAACCCAATGATTAAATATGAAATGTATGTCAAGACATTGTAGTGTAAAATCTTCTGGGACAATTGGTCTAACCATTTGGGTGATGGATCTGTATTTTTGTGTATTGGTCACCACAGAAATTAAAGCGGTAATAGCGGTATTCACTTATTACTAGATCTTTGCAGCATCAGTCCAATAATTTACAAAGGCAATTGTATTTTAATTTTGGAAAGGTCATCAAAATGCATATTGCAGGAAAACACCTATCAGCATCACATTATTTGACTTCTTTATGACAAGATCATCCCTTCACATGTAGCTGAATGATGTAATATATATATATATAAACAGTTGGGTCCAGAAATATTTAGACAATGACATCATTTTCATAACTTTGGCTCTGTATGCAACCACAATGGATTTGAAAGGAAACAACCAAGGTGCAATTGAACTGCAGATTTAATTCAAGGGATTGAACAAAAATATTGTATGAAACAGTTAGGAATTGCAACCATTTTCATACAGTTACCTAATTTTAGGGGCTCAAATGTAATTGATCAAATCAACATAATCATAATAAAATGTTCAGTTTGTAGTCTGGAAAGCATGGACATTACCAAACGTTGGTATATATATATATATATATATATATATATATATATACACATACATACGCCTGTCCATACATACACATTTATCCCCTTAACGACCTTTGCCGGTTCAGGACCGTCACGGAAAAACAGTCACTTAACGACCTTTGACGGTCCTGAACTGTCAAAAAATTAAATAAGCTTAGAAAGCGATCAACGATTACTTAAACGGCGTTGCTGTAATGCCTCGATGTCGAGGCATTCAGTAACGCCGAGATCGGCATCGGGGACCATGTCTGGCCCCTCCCCAGGGCCTCAACATCCGCCATACATTGTATGGCGGCGGACGCCCGTTTTAAAAGTGTTTAGGAGGCGATCAACGATCACCTCCTAAACTTAAATGGTGTCGCTGGAATTCCTCGATGAGGAGGCATCCAGCAACACCAAACACTTACCTCTGGATGGACTGTGACCGCTCCGGAGAGCGGTCACAGCCGCCACTGCCCGTGATCTTCACCATCAGCAAGATGGCGGCTGCCCTGTAAAAAAAACAATAAAATTTTAAAAGTTCGCTAGATTGTCTCCAGACCCTCTAGAGAACTCTGGCTCCACTTGCAGGTTGAATACAGGTACTGCATTCAACCATGCAAGTCAATGTAGCCCAGCTTTCTAATCACAATGTGATTAATAAAATATTCAAAAAATAATAATAAAAAAAAAAAATGTGCTAACATTTAAAAATAATTATGCAGTGATGTCACTAGAGGAACCATCCAGTACCAGCAAAATGTGTAAAAAAATATAAAAAAAGTATTAAAAAAATAAAATAAAATAAAAAAATAAAGTTTACTATTTTGAGCAAGTGCTAAAATTTCTCAAAAATCTCAACAAAGAGTTAAAATAAAAGCACTTCAAATACCCAAGGGGTAAATGGCTGATGGGGTAAATTGGAGTGGCCGAGCTCAAAGATAAGGCATAGGTACAGACTGACCAAAATGGAGAAAAAAAACGCACTTCCCAAATGTGGCATTTTGAATCTCAAACAACACGACAAACCCATGCATGTGGGGTATCACTGCACTCAGGAGATGTTCCTGAACACACATTGGGGTGTTGTTTAACAGTGACATATACCAGGACCTGTATATCTATAATTTGTGTGGAAAAAAATTTAAAAAATTACTATTACAAAGTTTTACAAAGTGTGGTTGTATAACTGTTGCATGGAAAGGGTTAAAATAACAGCATTTGAAATACCCTGGGGTGTCTAGTTTTCAAAAATATATGGTTTGATAGGGTTAAATTGAGTTAACCGGCTTCAAAGATGTTCCAAAGAGGAGATGGAGGTAGACTGACCAGATTTGTTAAAAAAGGTTTGGAAATCATAAAACGCTGCTTGTACTTATTGCAATATAACTTACAAAAAACAGCAAAAAAACATAAAAACATTGGGTATTTCTAAACTCAGGACAAGTAGTAGAATCTATTTAGCTAGTTTTTTTTACTTGCTTTTTTAGGTGAGTAAAAGATTTTTCAAATAAAAGTCATAAAATTTGTTTTTTTTCAATTTTTCACCATGTTTTTTTAATTTTTTTTATAGTAAATAAGATGATATGATCAAAATAATGGTATCTGAAGAAAGCCCATCTTGTCCTGAAAAAAAGCAATGTATAACTTATGTGGGTACCCTAAATGGGTGAGGAGAAAATTACAGCTGAACACAAGCACCACAAAAGTTTTAAAACAGCCTCGGTCCCACAGGGTACAAAAAGAAAAAATGAGCCCGGTCCTTAAGGGGTTATACACTGTAGATATATATATATATATATATATATATATACGGTATATATATACATATACACACACATATATATATATATACATGTGTATATATATATATATATATATCTATACACACACCAGCTTACAAACACACAAATACCTACACTGCTCTTACACACACCTGACCATACAGATACACTGACCATCTCACACCAACATACATACATTGCACTCACACCCCTTTCTCCCCATCTCTTACCTTTCTCATCTTCTATCTTCTTTCTTCCATCACGTTGTGGGAGCTCGAGGTCTGTCATCTCAGACCTCTGTTTACTGCTCCCTCATCACTACACGCCGGCAGTTGATGCCGAGCGCCGGGACATGACATCACCCCCGCGCTCGGAATCAATAGCCGGCGCGTAGTGATTAGGGAGCAGGAAAGCCGAGGTCCGAAGTGCCAGACCTCGAGCTCCCTAATGTTGGGCTAGTTAGAGGGAGGTCGTGATCTCCCCAACCAGCCCTGCTGATCAGGGCTAGTTGGGGAGATCACGATCTTGCACATACCTCGGCGCGGCCCTGAAGACCGGCCCAGGGGAGGCGGCTTCTCCACTCGCCCCTCCCCTAGAGATTCGTGGCTTCGTGGGAATCCCCGGCTCGGTAAGTATCCGGTACTCGGTTAGTACCCGGCGTATAAGACGACCCCCAACTTTTGAGAAGATTTTCTGGTGTTAAAAAGTCGTTCTATACGCCGGAATATACAGTATTTATCTTAATCATTTTTAGTAATCTTTGATAATAAGCAGACTAACAAAAAATTAGATTAAAAAATAAATAAATAAAAATCAGTGACAAAGGTGTATTTTATTCCAACAATCCATCCTGCTTTATATCCCCAACCCATTGGAAAAGTAACGGTTTCAATGTTTAGTCATTTTACAATTGTAGATTAAAATTCTCAATCCACCAACTAGCTATATCATCTCAATCATTGATGCAATGGTTGTCATCAATCTACTTTATTAAATAATTAAGAGAGAAGCAAATGAACATTTAAGCATTTATAAAAGACTTTCCAAAATATTCACCAATAATAGGACAGAACTGTAAAGAGGTAATTGAGAATTTAACGACTGACATAGTTGAATGCACTAGTAAAAAGGGAAAGAAGCACAATAAACATGATCACTCATCATAGCTCCATGGTTTGTAAATTAGGCTATTCTTTCTCTTAGCGTCATATCATTTCTTTAGTATAGCAATAATTAATTTATATCTAACAAGCTCATGCATAAGCAAATATGCTACAACTTGGTTTTTACTGCTATTGCAAATAATTTTATATCTTTGAAAGTTAATTTTTGCATGTGTATTGCCATCTAGTGTTTACATAGTTATATATGTAGGTATGTATAACATCATATTATACAGTTGTAAAAAGAGTAATCCTGTTGCACATTTATCAGAATCCTTATATTGGTTGATATGGATATTGTGCTACTTTCGCCACTAACCATTAGAATAGCTTTATATATAACACCACTTGTGTTGTATTGTAGAATGTTAGTTTTACCTGACCTCTAGATCCATTACATCATGTTACATCAGTCTACCTACTTTCTTGAATGATCAATCTTTAATATGTCCTGCTAATAAAATGTATACACTAGAGTGCCTACTGTATATTTATATATAACAGTAATGTTATACAGTTGTGTAAAAAAAAAAAAGTACACCCTCTTTGAATTTTATGGTTGTACATATCAGAGCATAACAAAAGTCATCTGTTCCATAGCACGTCTAAAAATTAGGTAAATACAACCTCAGATGAACAACACATGACATAGTACAACATGTCATGGTTTATTCAACAAAAATAAAGCCAAAATGGAGAAGCCATTTGTGAAAAACTAGGTACACCCCTACTGCTTCCTGAGGAATTAAGATGCTAGGTAGCAGACCGATACTGCTAATCAAATGATCAATTGATCATTAGCAAGTGTGACCGCCCCTATAAAAGCTGAAGTTTTAGCAGTTTGCTGGTCTGGAGCATCGAGGTGAATGCCAAGGAGGAAAAACATCAGCAATGATCTTAGAGAAACAATTGGGAAGGGTTATAAGGTCATTTCCAAACAATTTAAAGTGCATCACTCTACAGTGAGAAAGATTACTCAAAAGTGACCCCAAGTCACATTGTTCAATGCTCAGAGAAGCTGCAAAAAAAAAACAAGAGTTACATGTCAGACTCTACAGGCCTAAGTTATTAAGTTAAATATTAAAGTTCATGTACAATTAGAAGAAGACTAAACAAGGATGGTTTGTTTGTAAGTGTTGTCAAGAGAAGGTTCCTTCTCTCTAAAAAGAATATGGCAGCATGGCTTAGGTTTGCAAAGTGGAGATGTTTGGCCATAGTGCACAGCCAAAACCAAACACAGCATATCAACACAAACACCTTACACCAACTGTAATCTTTTTTATTGGACTAACATAATATTTAAAAGACAAGCTTTTGAGAGTTATTCTCCCTTCATCAGGTCCGAAGCAATACAAATCAATATAATAGAGGTTACAACTTAAAACAAGTGATGGTATTAGAGAAGGGTGTCTGGAGGTAAGAAATGCAGAGAGGTAGAGAGATAACCAAGGGACAGAACAAATAAACCTATGGAAACCAATAACCACAGTAAAACATCAAAGATAATAACAGCAATTAGACACACATTGGATGTTTAGATGAAGTTCATATGAAGTTCTGGTAGTGTGTAAGGAAACCAGAATCCACATTTTGGTTTCCTTACACACGGTTCAAGAAGGTTCTTGAGAAAGGCTCATTGAGAGCCGAAACGTTGGACCTTCACCAAGTCAATACATTTTATAAAGACCCGCTGAGTGCATCAACTTTATTTGCTGTATATATTTTTGGGATTGTTAGCACCCGGGCATATTGCAACTGCTTCTAGTCAAGTGAGTATGTTACATTCTATATCTTTTGTATATTTACTAACAGCAATCACACTCCTATCATGCCCAGACAGCCAGTACATACTGGAACCTGGGCATGATAGGAATGTGATTACAGCCTCCCTATGTCATGCTACCCCTCACACACACACACTTACACATCCATGCTATCACACACACACTCATTCACAAACATTCAGCATGAATTACAGCATAACACTCATCACTCTCACACACTTACTAATCCACTCTCACTGAATGCTTTCCTACCTTTTCTCTGTCACTTTTCCTCCTCCTCTTCATTCTTCCTCTTGGCTCTTCTTCTCTTTCCTCTCCTTCCGTAAGGCGGTGGGTGTGGCTTCAGTGTGCCGGGATATGACATCAAATCCTGATGCACAGCATCAGTTGCCGCGCACATTAACAGACCTTCCGCTCCCTTGATTGACTTTAAGCCGGTTGCAGGGAGATCTTTGATCTCCCCAACTGATTCTGCTCCTCTCGAGACGGACATTACCATCCGCCTCTGGGGGTGTGCCGGCATGGTGGCGTCCCCTGATGAAAGGCACCCGGTGTGGACTACTCACCCCCGCTAGGTATGCTACTGCCAGATACGAGAGCAACATTTTGCATTATTTGTTGTTACGTTTCTTATTACCATCTTGAAAACATCTTGAACACCAACTCAAGTGAGTGGATGTTGTTCTTCATTGGTTACTAAGGAGATCCTGGGACCCGTGTTTTATTTTTTTTATTATGATCCAGTACTGTGCAAAAGTTTTAGGCAAGTGTGAATAAATGTTACAAATGTTAAAAAAATAGATATGTTAATGATTTATTTATCAAAATGCGTAAACAGAATACAAATTTAAATCAAATCAATATTTGGTGTAACCATCCCTTTCCTTTAAAACATCATCAATTCTTCTAGGTATACTTGTACACTGGTTTATAAGAAACTTGGCAGGTAAGTTGGTCTAAACATCTTGGTGAATGAACCACAGTGGATGAAATTATGTGGATTTAGCCAGCCTCGGCTGTTTCTCTCTCTGTATAATCCTAGACAGACTTAATGATGTTGAGATCAGGGCTCAATTCCATCACTTCCAAGACTCCTGGTTCTTTTTTACCATGAAGATAATTCCTAATGACTTTGGCTGTTTGTTTGGGGTCATTGTCATGCTGCGGAATACATTAACAGTAGGGTCAATCAGATGCTTCCCTCATGGTATTGCATGATAGATAAGTATCTGCCTATATGTCTCAGGATTGAAGAGACCATTAATTCGGACCAAATCCCCAAATCTTTTGTAGAAATGCAGTCCCAAACTAGCAATGAACCTCCACTGTTGCCTGCAAACATTCATTCTTGTACCACTCTCCAGCCCTTTGGCAAACAAACTGAATTCTGCTACAGCCAAATATTTCAAGTTTTGACTCAGCCCAGAGCTCCTGCTACTGTTTTTCTGCACCCCAGCTCATGTGTCATGTGTTCGAGAATAGTTGATGCGCTTGACCTTGTTTCCACTAGGGAGGTATGGCTTTTTGGCCACAAGTCTTTCATTAAGACCACTTCTGACAAGACCTCTCCTTACAGATGGATGTAGCAGGGTCCCACTGTTTTCTGCCAATGCTCAGCAGACATTTTCCCATTGCATGGGGAAGTAAGCATGATGTGTCCTTCATGTGCTGCACTATGTTTTCTTGGCCGACTACTGTGTCTACCGTCTTCAACATTGCCTGTTTCTTTGTTCTTTTTCAAAATAGCTTAGACTGAACATGAATATGAAAGATATATAAATATTATAGAAATATAAGCTGTTTGGCTTTAAATGCCTGCCTGGGAAAGACCTTGCTGATGCAGTATAACTATCATGTGTGTGGTTGATGTGCTCCGGCTTGCCATGGTGTATGACTTTTGACATTAAACTGTTTTCAGCATCTTCACCTTGTTGGTGATTGTGAATATTGGATATGCCGGCTCAGTCCCACATCATTATATCAATTAGTTTCACATGGTGTTCAGATGTCAAACGCTTATCCTTATGCTGATACAATGCCATTCATTGAAAAAAAAACACATTGGCACTCTTGTAACAGTAAGGCACAATCCAAATACCATTAAAAAAACACAATATTGCAGCTTTATTGTGGCCTTTAGTCCATAGAAAATAAGAATGAATAACAAATGGGAATTTGGATTGTGCTTATTTCTACTAGAGTGTTCAATGATTGACATTGTTCAAGAGTTTGGCTATTCCTCGCCCAATTTTATTCCTCCTACACAGCTGTTTCTGTTTCAGTTACTAATTATGTTTCAACCTGCATATTAAATTGATGATCATTAGCACCTGCTTGGTATAATTGTTTAATCATACACCTAACTATAACTGCCTACAAAATCCATGACTTCGTGCAAGTGTACCTAGAAGAATTGATGTTGTTTTGAAGTCAAAGGGCGGACACACCAAATATTGATTTGATTTAGATTCTTCTTGCATTCACTCACTTTGCATTTTGTTACATTATAGAAATATCAAAATATATAACATTTCAGTTGTGACCTGCATTTGATATTGCTTTATTTCATAGGATTAATATGGTTCAACTTTTTGACTTAAAGACTTGTCGAGCAATACCATTTACCAGATTTGATTGATTATAAAACAAGGTATATTCAAAGTCATCTTATAAGCAGGCCTCAAATAGAGGTCTGACCACAAGACTAAAATCCAGATCCCCCCAGCGCTGCAGGGGACCTGGATCCTCCTCTCTGGCAGCCGGTGGATGTCTGCCCGATGAGCACAGACTATCTCCCCTGCTTCCGGCACTTCTGCCGGGGCTTCTATGACGGAGCACCAGTGTGACATGCCTTTCCAGTGCTCGTCCATAGAAGCCCCGGTGGAAGTACTGGCCAGCAGCAGCGGAGGTTGTCTACGCGCATTGCGCAGACGTTCACCGGCTGCCAGAGAGGAGGACCCCCGCAGTGCAGCATGAGACTTGGATCCTCCTCTCTGGCAGCCGGTGAACATCTGCGCGATGCACACAGGCAACCTTGGCTGCTGACAATTCCACTGGGGTTTCTATGAAGGAGCACCGGTGAAACGTGACCTTCTGGTGCTCAGTCACAGAAGCCCCTGGAAGAAGTGTCGGGTAGCAGCGGAGGTTGCGCGCAGATGTGCATAAGCTGCACCCACTTGACACCAAGGAGTCTGGAGCACGGTGGGACAAGTCTAGGGATGCATCAGTAAGTCAGGATATAGAGGGGTATAAAGCATATCAGGGGCATATTGGCAAATAGAGGGGAATAAGGCATATCTAGGGGGCAGAGTGGCATATAGGGGGACAAAGTGGCATATCAGGCAGGCAGATTGGCATATAAGGGGTATTTGGCATATTGGGGTGCAGAGTGGCATATTAGGGAGGCAGAGTGGCATATAGGGGGTATAAGGCATATCTGGGGACAGAGTAGAAAGCCTTGGGGCAGATGTGCATAACTGGGGGGCAGGTTGGCAAATAAAAGGAAATAAAACAAAAAATGCATTTTTCTCAAAGTTTTTATTAAATATGAAAAACTAGTCTACATGTAAATTAATATTTACTAATAAAACTTTTTTCTCATAGGGTAGCCTTATATTCTAAATTAATTTTCAAATTTTGGAGGGTCATCTTATAGTCAGGGTTGTTTTATAATCGAGTAAATGTCCTATTTTTCTGTAGTAATTAAAACATCGATTTACTTACATTTTTACCTATATATCTCATATTCATGAGCTGTCAAAATAAGGAATTTTCCCCACACAAACCTGTGTCACTGATGAAGAGTTTCTGCACTAGTCAAATGCATGGTTCTATCTGTCCTTCAAATAGCTTCTCTCCAGAAGAACGTGCCTCTAATTGCTCAGTAAGCCTTAAATAATGATTTTTTTAATCTATCCACAAAATTTCAATCATCCAGTAGGAAACTAATAGCAGAAATAAGTGGTGTTTCAGCCATATAGCAGGATGCTTTACACAAGAATTTCTGATAGCATAGTACAGAAAATTCAATATGCAAATTATAAGTTCATGCAGAATCATTTGTTATATAGCACTTCCTTGGTACCCGTAAATTCTGGGTAATTGTTACTCACCTGTCCTCGGCTCCCACATTGCCGCAACAGCTGCCGCGCAGGAGAGGGAGACCCCCCTCCAACACACGGTCACCTCCGCAGCAGCCACCACGCAGGAGAGAGAGACCCCCCTCCACCGCACGGCCACCTCCGCAGCAGCCGCCACACAGGAGAGGGAGACCCCCCTCCAACGCATGGCCACCTCCGCAGCAGCCGCCACGCAGGAGAGGGAGACCCCCCTCCAACACACTGCCGCTCCCGCCGTCATCCTCAGAGTTGCCGCGCAGGAAAGGCAGACCTCCTGGAACATGGCGTCCAGCTTTGGCATATATGAGGGGAGATTACGCCACAATCATGATGGCGGCGATTCCCGGACACTGGAAGTGGCGTCATGAGGTTTGGCGGGAGATTTGAACTTCCCCTGCGGTTCCTATTTAAACCTCCTCAGTTCTGCCAGACATTGCCTTCTGTAGGTTGTCTATGCCTTGTGCTAGTACCCACATAGCGTTTTGATTCTGTTTCCTCGTGTATGATCCCGGCTTGTCTGACGTCGTTGATTTCCTGATACCTGACCTCGGCTACGTTTACGTTTATCCTGTTTTCCTGAATCCTGACCTCGGCTACGTTATACGACTATCCTGCTCCCCGGAATCCTGACCTCGGCTTGTTTGACCCTGTTCTTTCCTGGAGTCCTACCTGACCACGGTGTCTCCAAACTACTTGTACGTGACAGTAATGATATATAAATGCATTCTCTCAGTTATTATGTTTATTATCCACTTTGCATGGGAATTTATCAGAGATTAATTTATTATTAGAATTATTTTGCCATTGTTATGCTACATATTTCAAAAGGTATGGTAGATTCAAGCAGCTCAGACTCTTAGACAAACATGTATTTTGGTGGTTTGCATGGCCTATGATCAAAGACTGCAAACATTTACTAAAAGAAATAAAAAATTATCAACAAAACAACTATCGTTTTTTTATTTTTTTTATTGGTTTTTATAATAACACTTAACACAAGAGAAAAAAACAAAACAAAAATCTGATATAACAAACATATTAAATATTCAAGTGGCCTAAATGACACTACAACGATCAAAAAGCAAGAAAAGAAAAAAAAAGTACATTATTTTACCAATACGGCATAGTCCAATTCACAATAATTGACAGACCGAATATTTTATGACAAACAGAAACAATATAAATCATGAGGATCTTTAGCGAGATGGGGATAATAAGTCCTGTTTCTATAAATGTGTCTATGTGAGGTAGATCTATTTTTGCTCAAGAGAAGATCCCTAGTTTAATCTACTCTAAGACATAGCTCCCAAATATGTGTTATTTTAAAGGAGTTATATGAAAGTCGTGATACTTATTTTTCCATATATATTTGGAATTTCAGTTTGTTCTCTAATTGAGACCAGGTAAAATCTCTAGTCTGTTTCAATTCCTTAGCGATAATTCTCTTAGTTGCTATGCAAGAGTGTATCGTTAGATTTGCTTCTACTCGTCTTAGCGGGGGTCATCCTATATGTAGTAAAATAGAGGCTGGAGAGTTTGGTATAATGTTGTCTATTCTTTTTAGATAATCCAAAATCTCTGCCCAGAATTTCACCACCTTTGGACATGACCACCAGATATGTAGATATGTACCCTCCACTTGGCCACATCTCCAACATATTCTAGAAGTGTCGGGAAACATCTTAGCCACCTGGGTTGGTACTAAGTACCATCTGTTCATGGTCTTAAACTGCGACTCAAGTAGGGAAAGATTGTGGATCCTGGGGAGTAATTTCCTAAAGCCATTTAACCATTCAGTTGTTGAGATTGGTATTTGCAAGTCTTTTTCCCGTCGAGCTATCATTGATAACATATCTTTGTCTCCTGCTTTTATTTTTACATATTCTGTACATTTAGAATAGAGCTTGATTTGATGTGTTAAACTAAAAATTTGTGCTAATACCTGAAATTTGGGTTCTTTTATGCATATAACATGTTTATTTATACAATTTTAACTCAGAGGTAGTGGCAAATACATATATTTGTTAAATTGTATTTCTGTAATAAACTGGAGAGGGAAATTATCTGGCCCTGTTTCATAATGTCTGCGATGGTGCTCACTCCTGCTGAACTCCATTGTTCAAGTGAGATATCTCCTATACTTGATTCTACTATGTTTATATTTAAAGAGTCTATCAGTTTATCCCTAATGCCTATTTTTTTTTTGATACTCAGCCATTGTGTTATAATGCTCTCTGGAATCCTATTGTTATCTTGGATTTGGGTTATTGTATTTTTATCATTAAGAGACCAGATAAATTTATTTAGATTTTTAACACCACAAGCTTTTTGTTCTACTTTATACCATACTTCCTCCTTCGATTGTTCTTGAAAAGTTTTTACTATATGAAAGAGAATGCTTGCTTCATACTGCTGTTTTATAAGGGGAAAGCCTATGCCTCCATCTTTTATTCGTGCTCCTAATAGACCAGCCTTAATCCTAGGTTTCTTACCTTTCCAAACATAGTTGGAAAAGCAGGTATGTACAATTTCCAATAAAATTGTAACTGTGTTCTACAAGAATGAAAGATAATATAAAAACAGGGTACTTAGCTTTTTAACCCTTCTCTTCATTCATCGGAACACATATGTGGTAGCTTCCCCAAGGACTCTTCCTTCAAAAAGCCCCTTATAACAGATATATGGAAAAACAGAACAAATTCTGGGGATACAGCTTTAAAAGTACTCTGTAAAATGAATAAAAACCACAAATGGTGCAATAACATTTAAAAGCTTTAAAACAGCCCCCACTAATTGTGCCACACTCACAAGATTGTAGTAGGTACTGCGCCTTTAAGCCTGTATCTTAGGAATCCTGGAGGTTTGTTTATTTTTTGTTAGCTTATGTTTCTTGATGCATTATAACTAGTCCCTGATGAAGTCAGCATATGACGAAACGTGTTGGACTTAGTTTCTTAAAGCATTAAGTATTTTTAATGGGCTATTGTAAATAAAGAGCTTTTGGAAGATACCCTGCCTGCCATTCATTTGTATCGAGCAGATGACCGGTTTTTAAAACTTTGAGGTGGTTTTAAAAGTTCCAGCAAACCTCCAGGATTCTTAAGATACAGGCTATCTTTAAGGCGCAGTACCTACTACAATCTTGTGAGTGTGGCACAACTAGTGGGGGCTGTTTTAAACCTTTTTTTTTATTCTTTTTACAGAGTACTTTTAAAGCTGTATCCCCAGAATTTGTTTTGTTTTTCATGTACAATTTCCAGCCAGCTTTGTGGTATCTTTAAAGGGAGCATCCGGAAAAGGTAATTCCATTTTGGTACGAAATAAGCTTTTAGGGAATTAACTCGACCCCACCAGGAGAGGTCTACCTTACGCCATTCCCTGAGGGTCTCATTCGAGGCTCTCAGGGGCCGTAGAAAGTTTTTCTCCATGGTCTATTCAGTTTTATCGGGAATAAGGATTCCAAGATATTCAAATTCGTTAGTTTTTAGAGGTATAACAAAACGCTCAGAGAATTCAGCTGATAGTTGACGGTTCAAATTTCTAGTTTGAAAAATTGTTTTATTTAAATTTAGTTTGTAATTGGAAACTCGACTACAAGCCTCTACCTCCTTCAAAGGGTAAGCCATCGAGGTTAGTGGGTTAGAATGAGAAATAGCCACATTGTCTGCGTATAATGATATTTTAAAATCATCCTTATTGATATTAATACCCGTAATGTTTTGATTTTTTCTAATGTTATTAGCCAATGGCTCAAGAGAAAGGATATATAAAATAGGTGAAAGTGGACATCCTTGTCGTGTGCAAAGTCCCGACCCGATAATTCTTGCACTGGGGTTAGAATAAAGAGAGGTAACTGGGAATAAAACCACCCTGATAAGCCCAAACCATCTTTAGTAGGTTGGAGTGGCCTATAATCAATGATTGCATACATCATTTTTATTAAAAAAACAAATATTTAAGAATTACAAACATAATTAATTTCAAAATTATCAATTGCTGTATTTCCGAAAATTCAGATACTCAAAAGATGCTTTAAGCAGTGTGAGAGATGGTTTCCGTTTTTTTGTTTGTTTTTGATAGGCTACAAAAATGGTCTCAATTGAGTTGTGTTTCTTTGTCTGTTTCTGTATAAAGTTCAGTAGTTAAACAAAATATCAACAAGTTTTTTTACTAAAATGTGAGCACCCACATTTTAGTTCTTTTTGATTAACTGCCTTAATTTCACAAGATTTATCTTGCGCCTTTCCAAAGATTTCTTGGTAATATGGCCCCTGAGGGGGTGTTTCATTATTTAAATCCCCTATCCCAAGGAGCATATGATAGGAGCATAGGGAGAGACAAAGAATGATCTCTGGGCTTCCCATTGGGTATTTTATTATCTATCACCCTCTCTCAAGAGAAAAATGTGCCCCAACCCCCAGGCACACAAAGTTTTACTTGGTCTATTCATGGACAAAGTCAAGTGATCTGTAGAGTTAAGGATTAAACCTTATCCCATTCATCCCTAAATATATAGGGAAGAGAGCACATAAGATGGGGTTAGTGTCCATCTACTGAGGTCTTCATATAGTTTAATTTCTCTCAATCACAGTCTTTGTTCTCTTGTTTCAACATGGATATTAACGCAGCATGTGTCACAGTCCCTGGTCAGACCCTCTGGTTGCAAGGCCTTAACACTGCTAACTCGCCTCAAGAAACTTTTATTTTGTAGCTGTCAGATCCACCTGTGGAGGTTCAAAGTATCCTCTCAAGCTGCTCCTCATTTTCTTTAGGCTTCTGATACTCATTGGAATGTCCACCTATATTAACAAAAATTTGAGTGTCAATTTTATGATGTATAGTATTTTAAAACCAAATCACTATTGTTCCAACTTGAATAGCAGAACTCTTTATATCTAAGACTCTGCAAAACTCTGCAATAACTAGAACATGACTAAATAGCACACATTGAAGGTTGTCTACCAAATGTACTTTTGGCTGCTTCATCACTGGCCCACTTTCTTGCCCCCTAGGCTGCATGTTGCTAGCCCATCCCCTGTATGTGGATGCGCTAAGGAGAGAGTTTTACATGGGTGTATAGGCAACTTTAAATGCAGGCGTGTGCAAGAGTCTAAACAAATGTAAGCTTCTCATCATAATGATATATTTTTAGCTACACAGAAATGATAAATTGTCATCTTAAAAAGATAATTTTTGGTTATTATGAAAAAAAAATAACTTTATCATTTCCCCTGGTATGCACATTACTGCAAAATATAATAACACAATTATTTTCTTTATACCGAAAAGTCACACCAATGCCCTAGCTGCCCTTCTATTTACGTCAACCTTTTCTTTTCCATAATGCAAATCCCATGGAGGTGAATTACTGACATTATGTGTGTCATTGCCCTTGATATTTTTTAAAGCATTCTGTTTTCACTTGAAATTTAAAGTCACTTATGTCATGCAACTATAGAATGGAACATGGCAAGCATTTTGCTATGGATTCAAATAATTCAATATCTTTACACAAACTGAAATACTTGATCTAAATAAGAGCATCGTTCCTACAAGCAAATTGTTTAAAACTACTTTGGTAACCAACAAGGCCTTCGCCCATGAGGAGGATGCTGAAGCAAGCTGTCAGGGTGTCAGCCACAGAGACATAAAGATACACATCCCATTTTCTTTTTGATTTATGCTGTGCTAAATGTTTTAGGCATGTTCAACTTACAAGTTAACCTATGGGAAGCTAAAATCTGTAGCTGAAGATAGCAGAGGTAATATGTCTAATACATTCGCTGCCCTGAAGTTCTCATAGGTCTCCTCAACCCATCCTTACAAAGGTTTTAGAGTGTGTGCATGCTAGATCAATATGTTAGAGTGTTAGCATAAGGTGTCAGTGTAAGCAGGCGTGTGTTAGCATATAGTATATGATGTTAGAGTGAGTTTGTTAATGTATGGTGTGAGCACGTGTGGGTGTGAATGTGAGCTTGCATGTTAGTATGTTTTAATTTGTGTGTAAGCGTGGAGGGAGACACCAAAGAAATCTTGCACCCAGATGCCAGTAACCCTGGGATCCCCTTTGGTTAGACGTAACTGAAAAACAGTGTTAATTGACTTACATAAAAAAGCTGTCCTTTCAGACCAAGAAAAATATCTGTGTTTCCATAATGGTTTTCATGTCTTCATAGTACTAAGCATGTCATTTAGTAGAATTTGTATGTTGTAGGTAATATCTTTGCGACAAAGTTAGGGAGTAATGTAGTCGGAGTAGGGATCCTATTTTACTTGATAAGAAGTGATATAGCTTCATCAGCCTAAGAGAAAGGAGATGTTGTTGATACCTTTTATTGGGCCAACATGGAAAAAGATGTAAAGTTACTGTAGCTTTCAGGACCTCAGAGGTTTTTTCTTCCGATATGCCTTCCTGACTCCTGAAGTCATGAAAACATATGCAACTTGACACCTTTTTTATGTCCAATAAAAGATTTCAACAAAAAACTCCAATTTAAGGTCCTACACTTTTTCAGTACTGTCATTTGCATATAAACGTTACGTTATATAAAACATTGTTTACTTTGAAAAAAGGTTAAGTAATTTTTTCAAAGTGTTTATTCCCATTTAAAGCCTGAATACAATTAAACCACGTACCATTTGCTTCAAACTAAAAGAGAAATTTGTGGAGCATACGAATTACCCATGCAATTTAGATAGGATAAAAACATGCAATTGTATCTCAATCAGACAACTGCATACTAAATTTTACCAGATTTTGAAAATGTGCTGCCCTGTCAAACCGTCTTCATGTACTTCACGCTTAAATAAATATCCTATAACAGAAAGAATTGGAACAAATTGCCTGTTATTTATATAGTATTGTCTTACCATGAAATTAAACGACTCATCCTAATAATTACTCATGAAGCAGATTTCCTGTGAACAAAGTCCATGACAGGGAAAATACAAGTGTTTAAGGATTTTCGAAATAATGATTTGAATGCTTCCTAATGTACGTAAACATGAGTGTGTATAAAAATTGCACCATTTATTTTAATGATGACAAGCTAATTGCAGTTCGTAAGCAGCATCTACATTACATATTCTCTAGTGCTAATGAGATGACTTGTTTATTTCTGCGAATTCCTGGATTGCAAATTGGCTTTTATGCCCTTGACAGAAAATAATGGATCTGTAGTATTAACAAATCTCCTCTATTGGCTAAAAGGTTAAATAGTAATTCTATTGTTGTTTCATATGAGGTTGATTTGTATAAGATAAACTAATTTACCATTTAAACCAAGCCATTAAGAAAGGACAATGTTCCAAAAATGTAAAAAATAATTTAGCTAATTATAATAATTCTACAGATTTTTTAAAAACTCACTACATATCTTGCTATCTACTCATGGAAAACAATTTGCCTATTATAGAGCTGTAACAGGTATAATTACTTTCCTTTGTGTTTAATGTAGCTTTGTACGAATATGTAGAGAGAAATTTAACAATGTTTTCAAAGGAGCACATGAGTATATTTAAGGGCATAGTATCCATCCTAAAGATTTTGTACATCTATATAAGTGAATAATTTGTGTATTCCTTTCTAACAACGATAATGAATTATTATGTATATATTAATTACGCATGTTAGAATCTCTGTTGCATACTTAAGCACTTTAAGGGATCTATCCTGTTAATAGCCGGGGATGTCAAGGAAATGGCCTTTTAGCTTTCAAAAATTGTATAGATCGATGGAGCTAAATTGAATTGGGCTGTTTCACAGATGTCCCAAATAGGACATGGGCACGGGATGACAGATGTCAAAATTCCAATTGGAAAAAAAACATATTGCATATGTCCCAAATGTGGCCTTTTAGCCCCAAACAGCCCATCAATCCCATGGATGGGTAATACTACTGTACTCGGAGATGTTGTTGAACACCTATATTGGAGTCATATTTGGCAGTGACATATACCAGGAGCTGTAAATTCATACTTGATGTCATTCACAGCAAGGTTTAGAGACAGTGATGGTAGGTAGGACCAAAAGGAGCAGGCTATAAGAAGGTCAAGGACGAGCCGAGGTTGGGGTGCCAGAAATCAGGGAACAACAAAGAATGAGTCAGGAATACGGAGGTAAGAATAAACTAGGTCAAGCCGAGGTCAAACACTGGAGACTGTAATCATAACACACACTGAGGAATAGGCACTATGAAGCATAGGCACGACCACCAGAGGGTAAGGTCTGATGTCTTCTGATGGTTTATAAAGGATAGGGAGTGAATAGGCATCAATTAGGGGCACCAAAATATTTGGAAACAACATTTTTTATGCAATTTCTTTTATTTTTTCAATCATTTTTAGAATAAAAAATTAGTTGGAGAGATCAAATTATGTCCAAACTCCTCTTTTAATCTAAGCTAAGGAAAGCAATTATGCTTTGACTTGCTATACCACTTCCACAATAGTTGTTTAGCAGAAGAAAGAACTACAAATAAGGGTAGCATAAAAATCCCCTAATATTAACAAGAAAGCTATACTCCCACAAATCAAATTAAATCATAACTTTAATTAGTGCCATGAATAAATGAAAATAAATACAATGTCCAAGCTGGATTGATAGTATGCCAAAACTTTAAAAAATATCACCGCCTGCTAAATCTTATCAATCAATCTGTGTATCTATTAATTAGTGTAATTACTAACACACTGATGACAAATGGCAAACTTATACTTTGAAGTTATAACAAGGACTGAGGATTAGAAATGTAATTTCCGTATTTGCTCGATTATAAGACAAGTTTTTTCTCAGAAAAATACCCCTCATCTTATAATCGAGGACGTCTTCTAATCAGACCTCAAATGAAGTCTGACTATGAAACTAAGATCCAGATCCCCCGTAGCGCTGCAGGGGACCTGGATCCTCCTGTCTGGTAACCTCAGCTGCTGCTGGCACTTACACCGGGCGTCTATCACAGAGCGCCAGCGAAAGTGCAGGCAGCAACGGATGTTGTCTACGCGCATCACGCCTACCTTCCCCGGCTGCCAGAGAGGAGATTTTCCTGCAGCGCGGCGGGGAATTCTCTTCTCTGCCAGAAGGCGAACCTTCAATCCGTGTGCAGCACCGCACCGCACCGGTGTCACATGACCTTCCGGTGCTCATAGAAGTTCTGGCGGAACACCCACTCCCCCCACCAGACACCAGGGAGTCAGAAGCACTGGTTAGTCGGGGGGGTGAGTGTTGTATGGGTGGCATAAAGCTTTTCTGGAGGCAGAGTGCCCCAAGATATGCCTTTTAACCCTCTATATGCCATGCTGCCTCCATAAATGCCTTTTAACCCCTATATGCCACGCTGCCTCCAGAAATGCCTTATACCCCCTTATATGCCACTCTGTCCCATGATATGCTTTTAACCCCCTATAAACCAGTGTGGAAAGCATTTTTTATGCTTTGTGTAGATTAACCTGTACTGATGCTGGTGTCGGTGTGGCAGATCCTGTCCTGGTGTGTGTGTTGGGTGTCATTATGACAGAGCCTGTCCTGGTGTGTATGTGTTTGGGTGTCAGTGTCGCAGAGCCTGTCCTGGTGTGTGTTTGGGTGTCGGTGTGGTAGAGCCTGTCCTGGCATGTGTGTTTGGGTGACGGTGTGGCAGAGCCTGTCCTGGTGTGTGTGTGTTTGGGTGTCAGTGTCACAGAGCCTGTCCTGGTGTGTGTTTGGGTGTCAGTGTGGTAGAGCCTGTCCAGGCGTGTGTGTTTGGGTGTCAGTGTGGCAGAGCCTGTCCTGGTGTGTGTGTTTGGGTGTCAGTGTGGCAGAGCCTGTCCTGGTGTGTATTTGGCCATCTGTTTCCTGGCACTTTTTTTTTTAATTTTTACTTATCCAGAGATAAAACACCTTCCTGAATTTGTAGTCCCTTCAGATGACAAAACTTTCTAGGCCCAGAAATCAGTGAGAGGAAAGTTTTTTGTTATATTTTATTAAAAAGGATTAGTGGCACTAAATTTTGGCTTCAGACATCCCGTGTATGATGACTTTTTTGTGTACTGATGTACTCCAAATCCCATCACATTACATCAATATGTGTTAGAAAATCAGAAAAAGATGGGCATGGATGGTGGGCTGATTCGGTGGCTCAACAGGCCACTTGACTAGACTTGCCCCCCAGGCCTTAGGCTGCCAGCCCTCTCTTGACTGTAGAATATGGATGTGAATGTCTAGCAGAGCTTGCACTGTCATGACAGTCATGTAGCTGGATGTGTCTGTCTGTGAGTGCCTGCCTTGTCCCTTGTGCCTTGTCCTGTCTCTGCTCCTCAATGTCCTGCCTTATTATTGTTCTTTTTCTTTTTAACATGGAGGAGGGGATTCTAATATTGGGGACATTTTGGTCCTGTACAATGTCAGTGTTTCTGCCTGGTAGTGCCTGCCCAGTACCCTGCCTCTGCAGCTTAATGTCCCTCCTTACTCTGGGGTATACATTCTTGTTTTTTCTCTAATATCAGGGGAAATCATTATTTTATCATATGGTTGGAGGTGTCTGTTTGGCCATGTCAGGAGGGAACAATTCTGTAAAATCTTTCTAATTTGGGGAGAAATACCATAGGACTGAATGTGTCTACCTGCCAGTGTCCTTCCAATGCCCTACTGCTACTGCTGTTGATGCTTTATCATGTTTCTTAATAGTCCAATTTTTTGGAAACATTTTGTCTCATAGCATGCTGCTGGATATATGTGTATCAATTTGCTGCTGGTGGTTGTCCTGCAATGCAAAATTAAGTCAGGATCTCTTCCTAAACTATGAGATGCTGCTGCTGTAAGTGAAAGGTGAATCCAGAAGGTCACGGACCTCCCCATTGGAAACACCCCCTCCTTCTTTGGAAACTCATAAAAGGACAACATGGCAAAAACTAAATAAAATCTATTTTGCTTGCCATGCTCATGTCTAGTAAACATACAATACATACACTGGTAAAGTATGCAATACATATGCGTTTCCATTTACCTTTGAAATTTATGAGAGGTCTTTTTCCTAAGGGTCAATGTAAGAAATCATTTTTATACTTTTATTTTGTTCTGCACATTTTAGGCCTGAATGCAACTTGAGTGCTAGGAACATATGGTATCAATTAAGTGACGTAGTTTAGAGGGTCTTCTGTGGAATGCCGGTGTATCATATGACTGTTCCAATAGGATTCCTTTACGTATACTCTAACCAAATGTAAAGGGGTATAAATTGGCATGACTACAAGGACAAGGTCTCTTTCCACGCTCTTTCCACGCTCTCATCTTCATCTCACCAAGATACTTAGCCTACAGTACCTTTTATCAACATTTGTTCCAGCATTGGTATTGTATGAATTGTAATTTGTTATCGAATAAACCTTATTAATAAGACATAGAAGCTGTGGTCTTGATTGCTGTTTGATCACTGGAGAAGCTTAGATATTCAAGACAAAGAATATTCTAACAAATTGACGAGCCAGCCAGTCTTTAGTCAGTTTTCTACGGCGAGCCTTTACTGCACGTTTGTTTTTTATTTTTCCTCTTCCGACAAAGGGGGGATAGTGTGCAGTTGTCTGAAGAGATCAAAGAGATCCTCTGACTAAAAAAAAAAAACCTAGCAGTGTGATCAGAAGAAAGTGTAATTCGACACTACCAGACCATTACCAGACCCTTACCAGACCACGTGGTGAGAAGCAAGAGCATTCCAGAACCGTGTATCGTAGTGAGAGCAGATTGAGCAAGCAACTGATCTACGGTAAGTATGGATTTTATTAATACTTTGTCTTCCGGAAGTAAACTTGAATTTACGTTTGTTCCTTATACGGCTAGTGATTCAGCTTTGTGGCATGATTTATGGCGTCAATGTGAAGATGCAAATAAGAAGATAGACAAAAAGATATTTTCTGTGAATAAGGAGAAACAAAAGTTGAGAAACGTAATGAAAATGATTAAGATTTTTAATACATTACTTGATGGTGGTGTTAATCTGACTAATAATGATGTTAGTCAAAGTAATTCACAGAGTAGTGACATGGTTAAAAATGAGATGCACAATGTGTGTGCAATAGAAAAGGAATGTCCTAAATGTGATTTATTAACTGAAGAGATTTCTGATTTGTCGGATTGCTTAGAAATTAAGAATTTGTTAATTACAAAATTGCAGAAAGATTTGAAACAAGTTTGTGTAATTACAAGGGGAGATAGACAAAGACACAGCTTAATTCCAGAAAATGTAGAGGATAAACCAGAGGTCAGTTCAGAACAGGAACTGCAAAGGAAGAAGCTTAGAAATAAAGCAGCAAAATTAAAATTACAGATACAAAGCGAATTAATGAAATTACTTAAAGAAATACCGCCGTATAATTCTAATTTGGATGCATTTGGTAATGCAGATGTATTTGAATCGAATACAGAGAAGCATAATTTGGCTAATGAACAACGAAACAGATTATTTAAAATATGGTTGCCTACATACATGAGTAGAAGATTAGTAGCTCCAATAAGTACTCCTATAGTGGAGGATGATGAAATCATCCATGGAACAGATAAGGATAGACTCCAACAGTTGATTAAGTTTACAACTGGAAATGAAAATCCAACACTTGACATACTAGAAAACCTGAAACCTACAATTTCAGAGGATCCATTTTCTTTTTTGTTAAGATTTGAGCAGGCATATAGAATAGTTTTTAAAATTTCTGATGATGAATGTCCTGCTTCTATGATACAAGTGTTTGTTAAAAAGTTTAAATATTTGGATCCTACTAGTATTGCAATTGCTTCGGATATGCAAACACTTGAGGCTGCTGCTGCGTTTATTGATAAAATCAGAAGGGAACGCAAAAATGAAAAGGTTAAAATGAATGTGGCTGCTATTAACAAAAGTTTTTACACACACAGAAAGGAAAGGGTTAATTCCTTTCATCCCCCTTCCCCTCCTCAGGAGTTTAAAAGGAACCACATGTTGGCTCCCAGGGGACAAAGGATTTGGAACAAAGAACCTATACAGTGTTTCTATTGTAACAAACCAGGTCACATTAAAAAACAATGTCGTAAACTTTTTTATGATATGCAATGTAAAGGACAAGGGAAATCAAATGGATTTATTCACACGTCTGACCAAATAGATAGAAGGAATCCAGTACACACTACATCACAGAGAGAATCTCCATATGCACCACTCATTAGAGAAATCAGGGAGATTGAAGTTAATAAAGAAGATTTACCTAATACAGGAACTACACAGGAGTATGTTTGTTGTAAGTGTCGCGAGAGCTATAATACGTAGATCTATGTTGATTCAGTATAGCTAGTATAGCAATTAACTCTAATTCGTACTGTATCCCTGCACTCTGTCTTCTATGAAGATGTTTTGAATAAGTTAATTTATTTATAAGAAAAACTATATGAACATCAGATGTGTTATATGTTAAAGTTTTGTGTTTTGTTGTATTCTGTAAGTTAAGATCCTGTAATGTTATATGTTGTATATGTTAAACTGCAACTACATAGTGTCCATCATTTGCAGAAGTACAAGTTAGGGATATTTCCTTTCTTGCTTCTCAGGTTGATTCAAAACCTTAATTTAGTTCATGAGAACAGGGTTTTGCGTCATGACTAAAAAGGATTACTATGTATTGTATTGTATTGATCAAATATGTTTTTCCGTAATCAATTGAAGTATTAATTATTTACTATTGTCCATATTCTTAAATTCATCTCATGATCCAAATTCATGTGTTATAATTTGCTATTTGGTTATTTGATAAAATGATGCGGTCTTTAATGTTAATCATTTTAAACAATTTCTTAAGAATCATATTAGAACATTACATCATGTTTTATAGTGAGGTGCTACAATAATAAAGGTTTTGTATCAGCTAAGATTTTGATGCTGCATATCTGTTGTGTTTTTTAGGTTGTATGTAAGAATCGAATGGACAATGCAAATTATTAAAAAGTCTATCATGGCAAAGACATCTGACATTCAACAAGAGACAACCCTTTTTGTTTCTCGCAGTTCTGACGGCGACCATACTGATGATTGATGGTTCTAAGAAAGATCTACAGAGTCAAGAAGATATACAGATTTGACAACCAATTTATAGACAATTTAACAATACTCAAGGGTTCCCAGACATAATTAAGAAGAAAAGAGAAATTGATGATTTTAATGGTCATGTGTGTTTTGGTGTAATGAAAGGGTACTTATTAGTTTGTAACATTAGAATTAACGTCACTAGACAAAGTAATGTGAGGTTAAATGTTACGATAGGGCCTAAACATTTATTTAGTTGGACTAAAGGGACCTACACACAAGATGATAAATTTGGGTTTTGGGAACATATCATAAACAAAGTAGCTTTATTGAGTATAGTAATAGGATGCAGTAATAATGTATGTGAAGGTACATGTTTAATACCTATGGCAGATAAAGAAGAAACATTGTTTCCTATGAGAGTATTGGGAGTACCTGTCAGTAGTACACAATTATTATTTTATAAATTAGAGTATCCTGATTTTGTTTTTTCCACAGATATGTCAGAACCGGAACAGTTAGACTTGTCTGCATGTTTACATTTTGTGTCCAAAATTATTTGTTTGTCTCATCAAGCTGAGACTATATATCATTCATGTTTTCATAACCAGAGCTCATGTTCAGGTACAATTCAAAGTGTGAAAACATCTAACGATCTTGTAACGCCTATAGAGAAAGGTAGAGTATGTGTACAGGTAATGTCTAATGGGGAATTGATTAAAGCAATGTTTCCTAAATGTACGCATACAGAAATATTATCGAAAGGTCTGTATTGTATTGATGGCGATCCAATAGCAATCTATATATATGGAACTCAGATTAATGTTTCTCAAATTAATTCTCAAAAATTAAATGTTTTGCCACTACAGTTTAATTTATCACAAGTAAGTGAATTTCCATGGCAAAAGTGGGCAAATGAGATAAGGAAAGATGTAGGATTTTTAAATGTCTTGCAAAAACAATTAAAAGAAGCACAGATTGTATTTCAACATGAGCAAGGTAAACTCAAAAACATAGAACATGAATGGTCAATAGTCTCAGGTACATCTTGGTGGAAAAACTTTGCTAAGTCAACAGAAATTATGGCAAAATCATCTGTTGGCTCCGCTATCACCAATGTTTTGTTACATCCATTTATTATTGTTTTATTTGTGTCTTTTATATGTATTATTTTTCAAATATGTTTATTATGTAGAATAAGAAAATCATATTTAACTATTCGAGAAAAGATAAAGCAAGGAGAGATGATATTAAGGGAAACTTTAAGACGTAGGATGCATCAGTCTTCCACAGATTCTTTTTTATAATATTATCGTTTACATATCTTCCTGCACTCACTGAATGTGATATGAATGTGATACGAATGTTGTATGAATGGACAGCAAACATTTATTTATGGTACATAACCATAAACAGGGGGAAGTGTAAGAAATCATTTTTATACTTTTATTTTGTTCTGCACATTTTAGGCCTGAATGCAACTTGAGTGCTAGGAACATATGGTATCAATTAAGTGACGTAGTTTAGAGGGTCTTCTGTGGAATGCCGGTGTATCATATGACTGTTCCAATAGGATTCCTTTACGTATACTCTAACCAAATGTAAAGGGGTATAAATTGGCATGACTACAAGGACAAGGTCTCTTTCCACGCTCTTTCCACGCTCTCATCTTCATCTCACCAAGATACTTAGCCTACAGTACCTTTTATCAACATTTGTTCCAGCATTGGTATTGTATGAATTGTAATTTGTTATCGAATAAACCTTATTAATAAGACATAGAAGCTGTGGTCTTGATTGCTGTTTGATCACTGGAGAAGCTTAGATATTCAAGACAAAGAATATTCTAACAGTCAAGTTTTCAGTCAAGTTAAAGGGTTAACTTAACTAGCAAAACTTGACACACCTTACGTGAAAATGCATGTTACTACTCACAAAGTAACTCAAATATTAATCAATAATCAAGTCAAGATATGGATATGACATCTGCACATGTCAGTAACATCCTTGTCAATGTTCTAGTTCCTGGGGTCATATAAAAATACTGCTATCAATCTAATTTGGGCAAATGAAGGGAATTAAATCTCAGGAATAGTAAAAGAAAAAACTGAAAAATAAATAAAGGATCCCTAAAAATTAACCTTTCCTCAAAACAAACTCTAAACCTAAAACCCCACTATAGGATGTGTCATCTAAAATATAGAAACAGGAGCTCTGTGTAGAGAATCTTCAACTGGACACTCTCCTTGATATCAGGATAACCAAGCTACAAAATCTATGCATTGGAGGAAACAGAGAAATAAACAGAAAAGATCCAACGTGCATTTTACCCTAGGGAAATTATGTCAGGGGTATAACAATACCTAGGGTAGATGAATTATTTAGGAATATTAAGAGATACTTAGAGATATGCTTTGTGGTCATAACACTGACAGCTGAACATGCCAGTTGCTTTATAACAGTATGTACATGTCTTCAATGGGAAGGAGCAGGACTACAGCTTTAGCTGCACACAAGGGAAAGGAGAGGAGCTGTAGCTGCTGTATCTCTGTCTGTGCAGCATAAACCAAGGAGGGAGTAAGAAACACAGGCAATAAAAGAGTACTGTACTTCCACTAATCATTCAAGGTGAGCTGTTACTGGTCTGTGTGTTGTGCGAAGGGTGAGTGGCTGCTGGACAGTGTGTTGTGCAGAGGGTGGGCGGCTACAGAACAGTATGTTGTGTGGGGAATTTGAGTCTGTTGCATAGAGTTGTGGTGAGGGTGTTAGAGGCTGCCATATAGTGTTGTGGGGGTTCTTAGTGGCTGCCATATAGTGTTGTGGGGGTATGTGAAGCTGCTGGGCTGTGTAGTGTGAGTGGAAGTGTTGAGAATGGAGAATAAAAAAATAAAAATGCAGAGAATGAAGATAGAGAGAGGTAAAAGAAGAAATAGAGAGGGAAAGAAAAAAACACATCATTTTAATGATGGGCACAGAAAAGTCCAGTACCTAGTAAGATTCAGCAATAGAAAAATCCTATAACAATCCTAAAGCAATTACTACAAACCAGAGTGGTGAGCATGTAGCTCATGGTCCTGGTTGTATGTGTTTCAGATGAGAAATAAGTCCTCAGCAGCTGCCGTCTGGATAGAAGTACACATATTTGATCTTCTGCTTTGGTACATTATTTATCAGTATATATAGCTAAATCCTGGAGGTAGTCAAGTGCTTCAAGGCTTAACCTCTTGAGGAAGGGGTTGTCATAGTTGTAGACAAGACCGCCCATACAAGACTTAAGGGTACATTTTCTAACAATACTGTTACATTGTGTTTCTATAACTCCCTTGATACTTTCTTTCAAACAAGTCTTTTTTCCTTCTTAAAGGAACTAAAGGCATATGTCTTCTAACCTTTACAAAGCAAGATTAGCATTAGTGAACATCTGACAACCTATTAATATTAAACATCGGCTATTAACCAAAATACTTGGTATTTATGTGGAAATTATGCAATGTTTCACTAGATCACATTTTTACCATTCTTGGATTGTATCAGCAGGGTGGATGACTGCTGATTCTGTAAGTAGTACAACCCTCTTGATTAACATCATTGGAACCTAAGGCAGTGTTAAATCAAAGCACATCATGCAGTATACATATACCAATCCCTCTGCAGTTCATCCAGGGATTAAGGGTTTTATACACTCATATTCAATTCTTTTAAATTGTTTTCATTTAAGTAATTTCACACACATTCTTCTGAGAAGAATTTGCGCTACTCTAACATCACGTGCAATGTCCATGTTTATAATGAGTCATGATTCAATTGCAACCAACTGTAATATTTCCACAGCAGGTGATCAGACTATCTTCCAGAAACATTTTCGTTACCTGGAATTCTATGTTTTGTTCTGCATTGTAGTATTTCTAGGAAGTGCTCTCTTCATTCCTTCAATTTGATGCACCATGCTCAAAAAATTTATGTAATATAGAAGGGTATCCTA
The DNA here is from genome assembly GCA_029215755.1 of Spea hammondii. Classification (NCBI taxonomy): domain Eukaryota; kingdom Metazoa; phylum Chordata; class Amphibia; order Anura; family Pelobatidae; genus Spea; species Spea hammondii. The sequence goes on from JARDYJ010000002.1 coordinate 119,687,868, forward strand.
TTTAATGTTTATGGATCCTGTATGTAATTCTGTACATTATCTTTGTTGTATCTACTGCAAGGGGCATTTACATACTGACTATGGAATTTACTCATTTACATCTACACTATATATCCAAAAGCATATGGTCACCTGACCACGCCTATATCAGCTTGTTGAACATTCCATTCCAAAACCATGAAGGGAGTAAATGGATTTAACAGTATTAAGAACATTAGCAATAATATGGACAAACATAATTCTCTAGATTAAAGACTTGTTTGAGCAGGGCCCTCCTCACCAAATTGTTATGTTATATATTACTTGTTATGTCCTGTCTACCCCTTGAACAGCGCTACAGAATATGATAGCGGTATAATAAAACAATAAATAATAATAGTGGTACAGAAAGAGAAGAGGGTCATTCTCTTGGAAGCTTATAATTTATTGGGAAGTTTAAGGGGAATGGGACAGAAGTAATGCAAAGAGAAGAGGATAATTCACATATGACATATAAAGTTACATGTTAGTTATCAGTGGTCTGGGAAGCTTGATAGTTACAGTTACCATGCTCACAATCCTCCTTTCACTTTCATCTATTATTAGTAGAACAGTTATCTCTCTCCAGCCACCAGCACCTCCACACTATGTCTGTTTTGCACCATCATTACTTTCTTCTCCCTTTCTCTCATCCCAAGCATTTTTCAATTTCACCTCCTTCTTTTCTTCCACCTCCCCTCACTCCCAGCAATCTCTCCGCTCACACAAGTTCTATTCCCACCTCCTCTCACTCTCTATTCTGCTTCTTTTAGCAACTGGAGATATTTCCCCAAATCATTCAACATTCCAGAAACTTCAATAATATTGTCGACATACCCCGCTGCTCCTCCTGCCCCCCTTTTACCTTTGCACTCTGGAATGCACGTTTTGTCTGTAACAAACTAAAAGCCGTACACGACCACTTTGCCTCTAGTTCCCTGCACCTTCTCGCTCTAATTGAAAACTGGCTAACCTCTTCTAACATCCCTTTCTCCTGCTGCTCTCTCCTATGGTGGCCTTTAACTCACTCATACTACTACTCTCCCCGACTTGTACTTTTCAACCCATTCCCTCCGCTCCATCACTCTGTTTCTCCTCATTTGAAGCCCATGCTATCCGACTATTTAATCCCATCTCCTTACGCATTGCAGTTATATAATGTCCCCCTGGCCCGGCTAACATCTTTCTTGACCACTTCTCTTCATGGCTTCCTCTCTTCCTCTCCTCTGATGTTCCTTCTGTTATCCTTGGGGACTTCAACATCCCAGTTGATACTCCATTGCCTCAAAATTTATTTGTATTACCTCCTCTTTTGATCTCAAACAACATATTAACTTCCCTACTCCCGATGATGGTCACACCCTGGATCTTATTTTTTCTAGCATGTGCTCTCTCACTAACTTCTCTAATTCCCCTTTCCCCCTCTCTGACCATCACATCCTATCCTGCTGTCTAACCTTGCCTCCTACTCGTGCCATTGCACCCCAACCTCGCCTAACCAGAAATCTCAGCTCTATTAACCTACTAACCAGAAATTCTCAACTTATTTACTCCCTCTCCTCGCTCATATCTCAAACATGTCTTGCCCTAACAATGCTACCTCTGTCTATAACTCCACTCTCAGATCTGCTCTTGAGGATGTAGCCCCAGTTACCACTCGCTCTTCATGACGTTCACGTTTCCAACCCTGGCAGACGACTCTAACCCGACACCTACGACGTTGTTCCTGCACTGCCAAACGTAGTTGGCAGAAGTCTCATGTCTGACTTTCTGCACTATAAATTAATGCTACGTTCCTACTACTCTGCTCTTCTCCTTGCTAAAGAAACCTACTTTGCCCTCATCTCCTCCCTGTCTCATAACCCTAAACACCTCTTTAGCACTTTCAACTCCCTTCTTTGACCTATCCTTACTACCCCTTCCACTAACCTTATCGCCTCTGACTTAGCCATTTACTTCAATAATAAAATCAAAACGATCAAAAATAACATATCTGCACAGTCACCACCCTGCCCTCACCCTCCCTCTGACTTTACACCCTCCGACCCACTGACTTCTTCTCCCTTCACTACATTAAATACATTCTCTGCTATCACTGAAAAGGAGGTACATGCTCTTCTTCTTTCCTCTTGTCCAACCACATGCCCCCCTTGACCCAATCCCATCCCATCTCACCCAGTCTCTTTCATCTACTATTGTCCCTACTCTAGCTCACATCTTCAACCTCTCCCTCACTACTGGATCTGTCCTATCCTCCTTCAAGCATGCTACCATTACTCCAATCTTGAAAAACCCCTCCCTTGACCCGACTGATCTGTCTAATTACCGTCCCATCTCTCTACTTCTTCTCACCTCCAAGCTTCTTGAAAGAATTGTTTATACCCACACTCCACTAAGGCCGCCCTTACTAAAGTTACTAAAGACCTAATCACTCCTAAATCCAAGGGCCACTACTCCACGCTAATCCAACTGGACCTTTCTGCTGCTTTCGACACTGCGGACTACCCTCTTCTCTTTCAAACTCTTCAAGGTCTTGGTCTCCATGACACTGTTCTCTCCTGGTTCACTTCCTACCTCTCTAATCGTTCCTTCAGCGTATCTGTCCCCCTCTGAGTCAGAGTACCCTTAGGCTCAGTTCTAGGACCCCTTCTGTTCTCTCTTTACACTTCCTCACTTGGCAAATTAATCTCATCCTTTGGCTTTCAATACCACCTGTATGCTGATGACACTCAGATCTATCTATCCTCTCCCAATCTCGCTCCCTCTTTCTTAGATGGTGTAACTGACTGTCTCGCCTCTGTCTCTACCTGGATGTCTGCATGTTTCCTGAAACTCAATCTCCCCAAAACCAAGCTTCTCATCTTCCCTCCCCCCCATCAGTTTCCCTCAATGGTAATGGTGCTATCATCTCCCCATCCCCTCATGCTCGTTGTCTTGGTGTCACCCTTGACTCTGACCTTTCATTTACCCCCTCCACATTCAGTCTGTCTCTAAAAACACCGTCTCCATCTTAAAAGCATTGCCCGCATCCGTCCCTTCCTAACACAGCATGCAACTAAGGCTCTTGTCCATGCCCTTATCATCTCCCGCCTTGATTATTGTAACTCTGTCTTAGCTGGTCTTCCTCTTAACCGTCTCACCTCTCTACAATCCACCATGAATGCTGCTGCCAGACTTATCTTCATCTCCCATTGCTTCACTCCTCTCTCCTCTGTAAGTCTCTTCATTGACTGCTTGTGTGCTTCAGGATTCATTTCAAGATCCTGACTCTTACTTTCAAAGCCCTTCACAGCGGTTCCCCTACTTACATCTCCTCACTCATCTCTAAATACACTCCTAACTGGCGTCTCCGTTCATCCAATGATCTCCTTCTATCCTCTTCTCTGATTCCTAGCTCTCATGCATGCCTACAAGATTTCTCAAGGGCTGCCCCTATCCGTCTTTCCCCCTGCCCTCGGTCCTTCAAAAAATCCCTCAAGACCCACTTCTTTAAGGATGCTTACAACGTGAGCTAACGTGTTACAAGCATTGTAAGATTGAAAAACATAACAGACAAAGTGGCCATGCATAGTTTATATGTTCATTGGAAACTCTAGAAATTCCACACCCAATGAGTTTCTTTTTTATACATGCTATATAGTCCAGATTACTATTAACCATTTAAATATTTAAACTTTTCTTCTGGTGCAGTATCCCTTTAATGCTCTTCTAATATATAAGCTGCTTGCCATTGCTTGCCATTGAAGAAAATCTCATGTGCTTTGTTAAAGTTAGTATCAGTTGGCAGGGTTCTATAGTTGACATTTGGTCATTCCATGATATTTTTTACAAGAACATTTTGTGTTATTTTTTTCGCAATGTGAATATTTACTGGATGTGTGCAGTAAATTATGAGATAATGGTGTTTTACACGCAACAAAATAACAAGGCCAGTTTTAATTAAGACAAGAACAACCCAGCCGGTAGTGTACATTTCTGATTACATAGGTTACTTCAAATTAACATAAGTTTCTGGAGGCTGTGCTGAAGTTGGTGGTATTAAATACCAGCTGTGCTGGCAGATAAGCGTGGGATGTGGGAAGAAGATAGTGTTCACATTCAAATTAGCATTTGGCACAATATAATTCTCTGATTGCAAACTATATGAAGTTGCCAGTGCTAATTGGTTGATTTTATTTGAAGCAGATGTTGTTAGCTTTCCCACTAATGATCTGGAGAGAAATTCTTTTAAAAGACATGCCATGTTAGGTTCTCTGCAGCATAATAAGCTAATTACAACTTTAAATACTTGCAGTAATTAGCGCAATGTGTATAAAGTGCCTCTGATCTTTTCACCCTGCTGCATTCTTGTTAGGGCATTTTTTTTTTCCCTAGTAAAAAAAAATGTTTTACTTTGTTTGGTTTGTCCAGACCGGGTTTTGTTTGCCTTTCTATAGACATAATAGATTTAACGGCAATCATTTGATTTTAGATACTCAATTTAAAATTGCTAAGATAGACAATTGTATTTTGGAAATATAAAAATTCATAAAAGATTATTTTTTTGGTTTGTATTGAAGGTGCATTATGCTTTTTTCATTTAAGGGGGTACTTTTGCTTTTAGAATTTTTAGCATAACTAACTTCATTTATCAATATTTCCTTTAGCTCTTTGGGGTACTTTACGGGGGTTCAGTTGGTGTAATTGAATATATTTATATTTGTCATGCATAAACTGTGGCCAAATAACATCTATCTGCTTTCCTGTCCTAATGTTATCTACCTTCTTCATACTCACCTTTGCAATGGCTGCCTGTATCAGACAACAATTATAGCTAGGTGAGCTTTTTTTATGATCACAGCAAATGCAAATCCAGTTCAGATTATGCGCAACTCAAGAACATGAGCCTGTAATCTGGCTCAGGTTCATCTGTGCTCTCAGATCATCCATCTCTTACAACAATGAGCGACATATTTAAAAATTGTGCTTTATCAACTTTTGCTAGAAAAGAGTCATCTATCCAAAATCTTTTGCATGCAAAAACAGTGTAAAAAAATAAATAATAATAAACAGTGGATTGTAAAATGTCTGCTGCTTGCCTGTGCGCCAGTGTTACCAAGTGGTTAGGGGTTGCATTGCACATTTGACTAAGTAATGTAAGTGATACACTTTGAGCGTATTACTCTAAGTCACAGGGAACCGAAGTCTTCCCTTTTCTTTCATTAAGGAGTTGTCAGTCATGTGATATTTTGGATGGTTTTTCATCCATGAACAATATGTTTAGCTAATTTTTATTAAAGTACTAACACAGTATGTTGAGTATCAGACTGGGTGAATAAAGCAGAGCCATTTGATTGTTTATCACAAAGCAGTAGGATAAGGATTCGGGGTGTTTGTTTAGTAGATTGGGCTGACACAATTAAACTGGAGCAAGAGTTCCAAAACCAAGTAGAGTGGCCACTAGAGGGTATAAGTGACAAATATAAATGAAATAATTCAGACAGCTACATTATGAATTATTCCTTTATATGTGTCACAGTCCCATCCTGCATTCCAGGCTTCTGTTTTAATGAATACAAAAAACAAAATACTGTCTGCGCTTCTCACCCTAATAAAGTTGGCAACAAATATATAAACATAATATAAATGAGAGGTTTTGGTTATATGAATTGGCCAAAGCATAATTAAGCTCACCCGCCACGTCAAGGCACACTCTCAATAGGGTGAGATCCTACTCTCACCTCCTACATAGTGGGCACACAAAGCAGTTTATACTGCTACCAAAACCTTATTAATGTGTTGGGGGAGGTGCAATTAAACCTCCTCCCATTTAACCCCTGGACAGCAAGCTGCAACCAGACTGATGAGGAGCCAACAACCTCAATTATGTGCAAACAGGGAAAAGAAAAAATGTCGGTGCGCTAAGCTAGTCTCAGGCTCAAATAATACAAATGTATAATATAAGGCCTACCAAACAGTGTGAGCATGCTACAAATACAGTGTGTTGGCTGTACAATGTATACAAAAAACAAAATTGCACCTCCCCCAACACATTAATAAGGTTTTGGTAGCAGTATAAACTGCTTTGTGTGCCCACTATGTAGGAGGTGAGAGTAGGATCTCACCCTATTGAGAGTGTGCCTTGACGTGGCGGGTGAGCTTAATTATGCTTTGGCCAATTCATATAACCAAAACCTCTCATTTATATTATGTTTATATATTTGTTGCCAACTTTATTAGGGTGAGAAGCGCAGACGGTATTTTGTTTTTTGTATACATTGTACAGCCAACACACTGTATTTGCAGCATGCTCACACTGTTTGGTAGGCCTTATATTATACATTTGTATTATTTGAGCCTGAGACTAGCTTAGTGCACCGACATTTTTTCTTTTCTGTTTTAATGATACAGTTTTTTTTTGCTATTTCCACTTTCAGCCTCTAGTGGCCGCTCTACCTGCTTTTGGAATGCTTGCTCCAGTCGTAAATTGTGTCAGATGGGCGTAATCTTGCGCAGCCCTGCCTTTAAAACACCTGCTGTTTTTTGCAATCAGGACCTAGTGTTTTAACTCTGTCTGGCCATCAGTAAACGATATTAGAATGGCTCACATCTGTTGTTTTTATAGTATAAGAGAAAGTATGATGCAGACAGAGATACAACGTTGACACATGTTTTCTTTAGAACATCATATACAATAAGATCTAAAGTATTCTTTCTCTGGTTTCAGTGTTGTATTAATGGATACATGCAGTAAAATGTTCCTTATACTAGAATAGTAAATGAAAATTATAATAGATGAAGCAACCAGTCTTTCTAGTTAACAGTTGCATCTAAAACTCTAATAATACATAATCAATTTTACATATCTATATAATATATTTAAAAACAATGGTACACCAATAAACCACAGGTTTTTAGACATCACAAGGTATTTTTTCTTTAAAAAAACAGCTTTGGGGGTTTGTTGTTTTTTTCCTGGAATCTTCTTTTTTTTTTTGGTTTGTTATTTCTGAAGTTATTTATTGGGTCTAGAAAACTCTACTGAAAAGAATTAAGCCAACCAACACTTGGGGAGAACTTTATTAATATATTTGAGCTAGGAAAAAGAATACAGGCTTTTAAAGCTCACAACATTACAAAGTATACTGCAAAGATGTAACATAATTTCAGACGCTACAAAAATCTACATATCACAATATATTTTGTTTATTGATTTTAAAAATATATTAAAGTGCCGTGAAAATATAGACTATGATGCAGATACTTTGTCACCAGACACCTCCAGATAGGTATTGATATAGCCCAATTTTAATAACAAAAGCATAATATATATATATATATATATATATATATATATAGCTACATTTTTAAAGCAAAATAAATTTTCCTGTTTCCGTAACTCTGTAATAAACAAAAGGTATTTATATGCAACACACTCAAATTCTTTTCAGTGTTTATCTTTTTCTCGCATTAAACAATTATTTGTATCTTTTTCTGTTTCTACATATTAGTGTCTATCACTCTTGCTAATTGCCTATCAATTAACGTTGCCATAATTAAATAAACATATGGTTGATAGGTAATTAATGGGAATAAGGTAATTGCAGAAATTATTTTGCACCTTCGGTAACAAACTAGAACAAATGAAGGTGTAAATACATGTAGTCTGTGCAGGCTTCCCTGTATTAGTTCTGACAGTGTATTAACCTTTGAAGACACAATAAGTAGGTGTGCATAATTTGAATGGAAGGCAAATAATTTTATGTGTTATATAATTATTTCAGCAAATTAGAATTTTGTACAGCAAAAAAAGATACCAAAAGGGGAGCGCACAAAGGCGTATACATTCAGATTCCCAGGTTGCTGTTAGAATAAAAAGGACCAATAAATAAATAAAAAAGGAAGAAATCAGCGCATACCAAGAAAATACTAAAATACTACTTCAAAAAACACCATAAATATTGGGAATTCCATCACATTTGATAGCGATATATTGCTTAGCCCACTACTACATCAAAGTACTCCAAGTTTGGAGAATCCAATTTAATTTTTCATGTTCAGAGAAGGCTTTATTTATCTGGCTTATAATTCTATGCGATATCTGTTGAACCTTTAATGGATCTTTCTTCTGAAACCCTCTGTAACAAAAAAAAATGATAGCATTACGAAGCAAATAGTAAAAAACAGTAGTTCCTCAGAAGGGCATCTTATTTATCTAGTACCAGATGTGCTTGCTTAATATCGCAATTAATAACCCATAGCATATTCTACTATTCTTCTTTTCCCCAATTTCAGTTGGACAGGAGGTCCTTCTGCTCATTGGTATACTATATTTTCTTATGGCATTAAAAGGGATCCCTGTCTTCATTCTATCCTTTCTGTGTTTTACATTACAACCAATGTACATTTTTATATCCTCATATAGCCATGTCCTAGAGATGCATAATAACAAACAGTTGTTCTATCCTTAAGAATTAAAGATGAAATATACATATATATAGAGAGAACTGCTGTAAAAATACATATAGCATTGGTTGAGTTACATTTTCAGGTCACAGAATATCTTTTAAAGAGTTCAATTTAGCATTATTTATTCCTATAAAAGGACTGTGAAGCCATATCCTGTGTAGTTGAAAAAAGTATATCTGGCCTCCATAAAACAGTTTTTTCCCTTATATAGCTACTTGAAAGGTTGATATATTATCATGTCTTTTATGTTTGGAACTGTACTGCTGCTCTCTGATAGGTATAGTGTCAGCTGTCAGAAGGGATACATCATGGCAGAATAAAATCTTTGATGATATATTGTGATGTCAAGGGATATCTTCGATAACATTTCTGGCATAAAGTGTATGTCTGGATAGTTGAGAAAAGTACAAAAAAGTGGTGGATAGAAAAAGTTGGACTGACGTTGCAGATCATTTACAAGGAAGATTCAACCGCAATACTATGCTATACTGTATGTAAAAAAGGGACACTCCAGACATCTTCTGCCCTTTAACCCCTTCAGGACTGGGGTGGTTTTTTTTACTATGTTTGCACTAAAGGAGCCGTGTTTACATTATACAATGTTTTTTCAGCTTTCTCCTGAAATAATAATTATGTATATAAACCATCATTTAGTATGAAAAATATCTAAAAATGTGGGGAAAATTAGGAAAAAAATAAAATATTTTCACAGTTTCACCTGTAAAAACTATAAATAACCAGTGCAAATGGGGAAAGAAACTTCAAAAGTGCATTTAGGTATTTGTCCTGTTTTTGGAAACACCTTATATGCATGGTATTTTAATTTATTTTGGCACTTACAGGGTTAAATAAATGATGTGATTCGCCGTTTCTAAACAAGTTTTTTTATAAAATGTGGTAAGCTGGGAGTTGCGCCCCAATAGCGGCCAGAAAAAGAAAAACTGCTAAACAAAAGTTGATATTTTTTGAAAGATGACATCCCAAAGCATTTTACTAGGGTCAATTTAACACTTTTGATGTACCCATTTTAGTGCCAGTCTGTCCTAAACATTGCAGTAAAATTTCATTTTTGTCATTTTTAACAAACCCAGTATTTCAGTATTTATTTTTCCTGGGTACATGAAATTACTGAAACAACTTGTGATTTGTATTTAGAAATGCCCCCCTGAATACAGGAATACCCCATATACATGGGTAGGCCATGTCTCTTTGGCACTGCAGGTTCAAAATTGGAACATGCGCAGTTTTCAAACATGGAATTCAGACATTGTGGAGTCAAAACTGCGCATTTCAATTTTTAAGTGACAAGTTTAAGTCGCTGGCATTGATCAGGGAGACCGATCGATAATCAGTGACTTAAAATGTTACTGGCAAGTGATCAGTTAATAATTATATGGGTTTTTTCATAATTACCCTAGATGACCCCACTCTCTTTGTAGGGCAGGGTCATCCAGGGGCTGCCATAATGATCAGGTCACTCCTATTGGCCAGGAGTGAATTGATCATAATCAGCCCACTTTTGATTGGTCCTGCAGCAGCTGCAGTTACTAAACTCACTGGAAGCACCCTGGATTTTCAGGTCAGTGCTGTTATTTTTTTAATTATAATTTTTTTAATTCATTTTTTTAACTCTTTCAATGCTGATGCTCCACACAGAAGTATATAAGGAGCAGACTGTTAAAGTACAATGGAGGAACTATGTGTTTTTGGATACATTGCTTTAAATTATTCTACACTATTTTCCTTCTCTCTTTAGCTAAGAGCAAAAAATTAAAACAAAATAAAAACCAGCTAAAAAGGCATTTTATTAGCTAAATTTCTTTCACAATATTTCCAAGAACCAGTACTAGTATTCATTGTAATAATAGCATTAGTAAGGACACCAATGGAGGAAGCATGTCTACTATGGATGTTGGAGTTTTTGTCCAAAGCTAATGTCTGTTTTATTTTTCCTGCTCATTGTAAAGCTTACAAATCGTTGATCTTAATGGATCTCAATAAGTAAACTACATTGAATATGCAGTACACAGGTTCCAATGAAGTCGTTACATAGCTTTAACATTTTATGAAGGATATTAAGGGATAAATGCATCTTTGGAATGAAATATTGTTTCACATTCTACTTTAAGTAGCCAGAAATCTCCTCACTATGTATCTTGGGCGTATGTCTACATTGCATTTGGCAATGCTGTATTGAAGGCATTTTTACTTTTTTTATTGGCCCTTCTGCCATTATATAGAACCTTTTATGTCTTTATCTTTGAATCATTCCGCTCACCATGCTCTTCCATTGCTGTAGAATTCTGTGACCAGGAAAACTGGATAAATTTCCGACCAGAATGTTGGTCTGTTTCTGCATATCACTGCAATTCATCTTTCACAGAAAAAAGTGCTGCTAGACTGATTGTCAAGTATAATAGCTTTGATGCCCTAAGATAATCTTGTGCAGGAATAATCTATCAGAGTAACCTTTTCCCTTGTCATAAATGTCAGAGATAATGGTTAAAAGTGATATGTGTTCTTTTGCTCAAGCTGTGAAGAGAAAAGTACAGCAGGTGGTATTATATTCAACAACAGAGTATGTTCGGTATTATTTTTGACATCCAATTTTGATATTCCCACAACAGATATGACAATGTAAACCTGACATAGGTACCACAAAAATGTACATACTTTTACAATCTAGTTTTAACAAAAAAATATTTTTATATTTTTAACAAACAAAGGTCACTGGCTTAAAATTAGTCTGATGGGCGAATCTGGGTTTGGCTGAAGGATACTACCTACTTGAATACATAGCGCCTACTTTAAAGTTTGGTGGAAGATGAATAATGGTCTAGAACTGATTTTCAAGGTTTGAGGTGGGCCCCATACTTTTGGTCATATAATGTATCTCTACTAAAGCAAGTAGAATGGTTGGGTAAAAAGCATGATTAGATACAAACACATAAATTTAGAAACCTTTTCCCCCATACTGTTTAGTACTGATGATCCTGTATTACCCAGATATTACTTACTGTATAGGCTCGAATATAGGCTGCACTTTTTCCCCCCACTTTGTCTTTAAGTGGGGGTGCAGCCTATATTCGGGGTCTAGCGCCCGACGCCCAGGACATGCAGTTCCGGGCGCCGGGCAGGCAGCAGGGTTAGGATACAGATCCCCCGCAGCGGTGCAGGGGACCCGTATCCTACTCTCTGATACGCTCAGACAGCCTCCCCTGCCAGCACTTCCCACGGGGGGGAGTGCTGACACGGGAGATTGTCTAAGCGCATCGTGCAGACGTTCACCGGCAGCGGTGAACGTCCGCACGATGCGTTTTACCTCTGCCCCCAAGACTTACCAGAGCAGACTCCCGGGTGTCTTGCAGGGCCGGCGGGGGACACCTACGCAATACGCATATACAACTTCCGGTGCCGGCACATCCGCTGAGTCCCGGCACCGGAAGTTGTATATGCGTATTGCGTAGATGTCCCCCGCCGGCCCCGCAAGACACCCGGGAGTCTGCTCTGGTAAGTCGGGGGGGCAGAGTGGCAGCATATCTCGGGGGGGAGGACAGTGGCAGCATATCTCGGGGGGGCAGTGGCAGCATATCTCGGGGGGGACAGAGTGGCAGCATATCTTGGGTGGGGGAGAGTGGCAGCATATCTCAGGGGGGGGAGACAGAGTGGCAGCATGTCTATTAAATAATGTTTTTCTTTAAAAAAGCACCAAACTTTTAGGGTGCGGCCTATACACGGGGGCGGCCTATATCCGCGCCAGTACGGTATTTACTGATATAAAAAGCAGACTCCATTTGAGATCTGGAAAATAATGATTTCAAACATTTCAGTGGTGGGAAAAAGTAAACATAAATTATGTTTTACAAAAGTTTATGCTTACATAGATTTTCTAGTCAAAACTCATTAACATATTAAATTCCTTTGAGAAATGTTAAATGCATCCTTGTAAGTGAAATGCTCGTCTTGGAATACTCAACTACTAATTTGTCTGTATACTTTTGTGCTTGTAATTAGTTTTTATTTTATATTATGTTAATTGGCATGATGAAGACTGAGCATACGTGCTTTTTTTCAATTGCATCAAAAAACTTTTACCAAAATAAGTTTGATGCCAGGTCAAGATGTCAAAAAGTACTATAGTTGGCTGTAAAAAGTATACTTTAATCATAATTTGATTTTAATTTCAATACATTAACAGTGTTATATGAATGTGTTTTCAACACTTGCATCATTCTTCTAAGATGGAGCAGTATCATTAGCACATTTCATTATATTTGAATAATTAATTTTTCTTTGTTTCCCATCATTTTATAGAATGTATTGAAGCAGAAAGAAGACACATTACTTTAAGAAGTGAGCAAGTCCAAAAGATAGTTTTTGTTTCAGATTAGTACTACTAGACTCAGTTAAACTTTATCTCACCAGCTGGCTTTAAAACGTAACCCTTGGCTGGTTAAGGTGAAATTTTTAGTACAATGACAGATGGCAAGGCAGCTGGATGAACAACAAAGCAGTAAAGAATAATGTAAATCGGTTAGTGGTTAGTTTCATTTTTTATTTAGCCAGAAGTGATTCAGTTTACACATCAAGAAAGATGTTTTATTGCTTCTAGATGCCAGGTGAAGATTATTTCTGAAAGCCGTTGTCTTCCAATCAACCAAACTGAGTAACTTTGTGTTGCAAATATTAAAATAATGTATATTTTTATGACCTCTAAGAATGCATTGTGATTGAAGATATTAAGTTTAATTTAGGTGTGGTCAATTTTATTCTTGATGACTGATTATGTAGTCAACACCATCTAGACACAGAATTTATGGCTGATTCATCACATCAGGTCTGCACTTTTTTCTACCTACGTATAGATCACAAGCCTTCTTTGTTATAAATGAATATAAAAAGTGCTGACGAATGCAATGCCAACAGGAATATACAGGCAAACTAGATGGTCCTCATGGTCAAATTCTCTTTCTGTCTCTACTATAAATGCTTTAAGTTCTTGTGCTGTATCTACTACACAACTTTTTCAGTTCGTTTTGGCCCATTCCTTTTAGAGCAACAAATTACATTCCCTGCCCATTTGATTCAGCCAAAAAAAGTAATCCAATTCATTGGGGGTCTGGCCTTGTTTTCATGGCTTCTTACGAATCACTGGATTCAAAGTTCGGTAAATGTGTAATTTGTACAAATCCGAAAGCACAAGTCTCGTATCAACCTTTATCACTTCTACCAGAAGACTGTTTCATTTCCCTTCAGCCATCAAATAATTTCTTAATTTACATCTAAGGCTAACATATGTTTTCAAAACATTGCTTATTTTAATTTGTAAACATTATTACATTGGTTTATTTAGTGCATATAATATTATATCTTATTATTATAACTGCAAAATGATCAGCATCAATGTCAGATCCATTTTAATTCCTTTCTCGAGATCCTGGTCCAAATTCATTATTTTTATCTTTGATGCTAAATGTAGCAATGTGCAAAAGCAGTGTGTTTTGTTTGACTAACTAATACCTTTACTCTCTCCACAAGCCTGTAACAGAACACTACACACATACCCCACTTTTACCAAGCAACCACTAGTCTTCTTGGCTTACCCTTTTGCTCATGGCCCATCCACTATGCCATGCTTTCAACACCTGCAGTGCACTGGTGAGGTGGTGGCCCAGCGCTGTCTGGAATATAAATCTTGCCCAGGGCATGTGGTGAAAATGTGTGTGATCTAAATTGATACTTTTTATCATAGAAGAAAAGTTATATAAACTTTCCGGACCTCAGAGGTGTATTTTTCAAGTCGAATTCTTAAATACACATAAAATGGACAGAATGCGCTAATGATGTATGGGATTACAGTGATAATCCACAGGAATTTTATAATACTGATGGGACATGGGATCAGTGGAGCTAGAAAAAAATTCAAATAAATAAAAGACATGAACGGGATGTAATTATAAATGTTCATAGAGTGACATAAACCATATCTTGGTTACATCTTAGCCACATCTTTTTTTATATTACAGGTGAACGATACATTAATTTTATTAGTTCTGGGATCTAAATTTTAACGTTGGGCCTTCCCTCTATGCTCAAAGCTAACAGCCTCTCTCTGCCCATCTTGCTAAATTAATGCAATTTACAATAGTAATAGGTAGTCTGCCTCAGCTATAAATCCATTGTGCTATGGGATGGCCATAATAAGTGAGTCTTGGGCCACAAGCCAAGCAGGGGCTGAGACAGACCCCAGCTGTCATGCAGTCAACATAACCTCATGTACCGTCGATGTAGAAGAAATATTTAGTGAATAGAGCTCTTTGTGCGCCTATCTTCTTGAGCCTGTCTCCAGCCCACGATTGCTTCACCAGCTTCCCTTTGAAAATATTGAGATGACTTGATGTTAATTGTACCATTAGTTTGACATTAGTCTTGTTTTCATTGCAAACTCGAGTGCCAACATGATTACACTTATGTTAATAAACATGTTTACATGTGTGTATCCATGTTTAGTGTGTGTATATATATATATATATATATATATATATATCGAATTGGCCCGAATATAGGCTGCACTTTTTCCCCCCACTTTGTCTTTAAGTGGGGGTGCGGCCTATATTCGGGGTCTAGCGCCCGATGCCCGGGACATGCAGTTCCGGGCGCCGGGCAGGCAGCAGGGTTAGGATACAGATACCCCGCAGCGGTGCAGGGAACCCGTATCCTACTCTCTGATACGCTCAGACAGCCTCCCCTGCCAGCACTTCCCACGGGGGGAGTGCCGGGACGGGAGATCGTCTAAGCGCATCGCGCAGACGTTCACCGGCTGCAGCGATGCGAGCGTAAACAACCTCCGCTGCCGGCACGTCTGCACAATGTGCTTTAACAATCTCCCTTGCCGTGAATTCCCACGGGGGGAGTCCGGCAAGGGAGATTGTTAAAGCACATCGTGCAGACGTGCCGGCAGCGGTGAACGTCCGCAAGATGCATTTTACCTCTGCCCCCAAGACTTACCAGAGCAGACTCCTGGGTGTCTTGCGGAGCCGGAGGGGGACATCTACGCAATACGCATATACAACTTCCGGGAGTTGTATACGCGTATTGCGTAAATGTCCCCCTCCGGCCCCGCAAGATACCCGGGAGTCTGCTCTGGTAAGTCTGGGGGGAGGGGCAGAGTGGCAGCATATCTCGAGGGGTGGAGGACAGAGTGGCAGCATATCTCGAGGGGGGAGGACAGAGTGGCAGCATATCGGGGGGGTAGAGTGGCAGCATATCCTGGGGGTTGGGGGGAAAGAGTGGCAGCAAATCTATTACAAAACTTTTTCTTTAAAAAAGCACCAAACTTTTAGAGTGCTGCCATATATTCGGGTGCGGCCTATATCCGAGCCAATACGGCATATATATATAGTACTTCACATTTAATTTAAATGTAGCTTTCATGACAAAGCATCCATAGGTGTATTACATGCTGAGGTTATTTTAAAACCGTGAATGACATCAGGACCAGCGGTGAAAAGCTCTGTGTATAATATGATGACTTGTGCTATGCTGATCCATTACCCTATTCTCTGCGCTTTACAAGTTTCGATGTGCAATCTCCAGTAAACTGATTTTCTTCCAGTTTTAATAAATTCTGTATGGTAATGTTTCCTTTGTTATTATACAGTTGTCCAAATACAGACAGCTTTTATTTTTTTATTTTTTTAATGCAGCGTCCCGCTGAGTTCCAGTCTGTCAGAAGAATATGCAAATTGCCACAGGAAATAGACCGTGCTTCCTTGTGTGTAGTTCAGAGACATTAGCACAAAATGTGGCATTGATTGAAATGGGAAGATCAATGTTACATTATGTGCAAGTGTCTTTTGAATGGATTAAATGAGCACATATTTCCTAGATTAATTTGCATGACGAAGCATCAGGAACATTTGATGACAGTTTGTAAATGCTGCAGGTGTATGGATGGAGGCCACCTTGTGGTTACATAAGGAATAAAGATGATTCTAGCTTGTTACAGTAAATTAACCTAACTTACTAAAATCAGACGAATTTAACATTTTTCAATGCCACTGCACACTAGAGTAATGTCATCACTAAAAATAATATATTACTATTCTTTTAATGTTCTTTCATTTTAATTTCCAGATCTCCTTTTCTTTCCCATGTTATCCCAGTGAAAGCTGCATTAATGGCCTACTCAGCGCAAGCAGTAAAAATAGTTCACATAGTCTAATTTTTTGCATATGTACCTCTAAATTTAGAGATTACACATGGTACACTTTACAACTCTATAGCCATAACATAAATACCTTGGGTTGAGACTGCAGTTAAAACATGTGGCAGCAAAATGGCTGCTCTTACATACAGCACAAAAGGCAATGACAGGTAACTGCTATGTTAATACTTAAACAAAAAATAAATCAAGATTAACATGCTATATACAGACAGTTATTCTAATGATACTGTGAGCAGGTTTGGAGAAGGTCTTCTGCCAAAAGTAACCACTCGTTACCCAGGTGGTTGAGCTCCTGAGCTTAGAGTGGCAATCTGGTCTTTAGCAAACCTGAGAGGCTGGGACAAAATGTAGAAGCGTAGTCAGGCAAGCCGAGGTCAGTAGGTAGGAGTCTGGTAGGTAGGAGTCAGGCGGTCCAGAATTGGTAACAGGCTTGCTATAACACAGACAGGAACCACAATAATCTGGCAATGGTATAGTGACAGAAAGCTGTTTTTATAGGTAGAAAGTCAGACACCTGACCAGACACAGCTGAGGAGAGCAATTATAACAAGGTTTGTAGGTTCATGGTTACCAGAATTGAGGCTGTGAAAGGCTGGCGAACAAGAGCCCCAGTAACATGCAGCTCAGGGCTCAAGTCCTGGCAAAGTCGGTTCGTGACATCTATATTTGATGAAGCTGCTGACCTAGGCCTGCGTCCATAGAAAAATAGAGTTCAACAGCAGAAAACCATTTGGACCATCTAGTCTTCTAATTTTTTATGTAAAGACTCAAACCTTGGTCAGTCCTTGGTCTCCTCATAGATTAAGGATAGCCACATGCCTGTGCCCAGCATGTTTAACTTTCTTAACTGTATTAACCTTTACCACTTTTTCTTGGAGTTTATTGCGGTTATCAACCACCTTCTCAGTAAAGTCAAATTTTTTTTTACATAATATCTAAGCCTCTGAACCTTTGGTTTTAGATTATGACCTCTACTCTATAACTTCTCCTACTTTTGAATGAACCTTGCTCCTATTTGTATTTAAATGTTTTTAACACGCCCCTCCTTTCTCTTCTCTCCTCCAAGGCAAACATATTGAGATTTTTGAGTTTTTCAGATAATTTTTATCCAGCAAACCATTCACCATTTTCCTTGTCCTTCTCTGTGCACTCTCCGTAACACCCATATCTCTTTGGAGATGGGGTGTGCAGAACTGTAAGCAATACAATGTAAGAGCTGACCAGATATCTGTAAAGCAACATAGCCACTTCCCTCTTTCTGCCACTAATGCATCTAGATGTACAGCCCAGCACCATACTTGATTTGCTTGTCCCCAATAATAAATACTCCCAAGTCCCTCCTGTTGTCACTACCTGCTCAGTCCCTCCAATGTTATATTTTGCCTTTGCCTTTATTGTTTTTATTATTTTACTTTTATCAACATTAAACTGCAGCTGCCACACTATTTACCATTCTTCTAACTTTCTTAAATATTTCAAAAGATTTACGGTTTGTACTAGACCTTTTATGCAAACTATTGATAACCATGCGAAGAATGGTGGATTTTATTTTCTCAAGGTCATTGTTCATTACTGTAGCTTTTCACACTGTAAAACTGTACTAGGCAACTTTCCAGGTTTGACACATACTCTCCAGGAAAAGATTTTGTTTCCTGTGTCTTCAGTTTCTTCTATAACCTAACCAGACAGCAAAGCAACATGTAGTCATCCCTGTGCCTATTGTCCACTTACTTTTCAATGCTCACTGCCTAATTCCCACCTTCTAAATGCTCCTAGGTATGTTTAGAGCCCTGTAAAACTCACATACTCACCTAATATTATGGGCTACTAGAAGAAAAGGACTGCCAGGGAAGAAAGAGGTACAGAGAGTTTTGAGTCACAAAGATGGATTGTCCCTTGCAATGCTGAAGCAAAGGTCTACCTATCAGATCCTCTCTGCCTATAAAGGCCTGAGCAATGTGATATTCTAATTAAACATTTTTTCCATGAAATAGCACAAGGCAGAAAGCACACTGTGTGGTAAGGAATTACCATGGTAAGTTCTTGCTTTAGGTGGATTCAGAAACGTTATTCTAAAAGTGGAATGCTACATTGAATCCTACCATGCTGACAACTGCCAAACTGGCAACTTAGCATTTTTACAGCTGTTCTCTATAGATGATCTACATGTTAAAACCACTGAATGATGTCTGATTGACTCATTTTCAACTGTCACAAGCAATTGTTGGGAAAATAAAATTACTTCAGAAGAGAAGTTTCTTTCTATGATCTCTTTCTCTAAGACAACTTTTGTTTCTATGCAATAGATCCCTTTGATTAATGTCAGCCTGCACTGCCCTTAATCAGTGATACTGCAATTTGATTGAGCATTGCCTGCACTGATCTCAGTTTATAGCTCTGACTATAAATGTACGTTGAGTGTTCTAGACAACTGATATCCTAGTAGCAAAACCTGTTTTCATAGGTAGAAAAATCCATTTAAACATATTTTATGCAGTTTTAATTGCAGTTTTTTTATTTTATTATTTTTTATTATAATATCAAATTATTTATGATTGTAATTTTAAGTGATTAAACATTTTATTACATTTTTTGCTCTACTTTAAACTAATATGCCCAGTACCTATGTATTACATTTGCAAAAATACACTAAATAATAACATTTAATGGACAATACGTGAGAGAGCAGAGCACCTTCAGTTGTCACCCAAACCACACATGTGATAACCGACTGGACATTTCTCAAAAAAAAAATTTTTCCCCCACATGTAGATTTGTTATTTGTCTATGATCACATTGTGTGGTGTGAGAGACAACTGAAGGCGCTCTGAACCTTCACGTATTGTCTATTTTGTATTTGGGATTGGAGGGGTCCTTGGAGAGTGTTCTTATTGAGGAGAGTATGTTCATCTTTATATATACAGTATCTCACAAAAGTAAGTACACCCCTGATATTTTTGTAAATATTTTATTACATCTTTTCATGTGACAACACTGAACAAATGACACTCTGCTGCAATGTAAAGTAGTGAGTGTACAGCCTACCAGTGTAAATTTGCTGTAGCCTCAAAATAACTCAACACACTAATTAATGTCTAAACCTTGGCAACAAAAGTGAGTACACCCCTAAGTGGAAATGTCCAAATTGGGCCCAATTAGCCATTTTTTCTCCCCAGTGTCGTGTGACTCATTAGTGTTACAAGGTCTTAGGTGTGAATGGGGAGTAGGTGTTTTAAATTTGGTGTTATAGCTCTCACACTCTCTCTCATACTGGTCACTGGAAGTTCAACATGGCACCTTATGGCAAAGAATTCTCTGAGGATCTAAAAAAAAAGAATTGTTGCTCTACAAAAAGAAGGCCTAAGCTATAAGAAGATTGCCTGCCAAGACACTGAAACTGAGCTGCAGCATGGTGGGCAAGACCACTACAGTGGTTTCACAGGACAGGTTCCACTCAGAACAGGCCTCGCCATGGTCGACCAAAGAAGTTGAGTGCACGTGCTCAGAGTCATATCCAGAGGTTGTCTTTGAGAAATAGATGTATGAGTGCTGCCAGCATTGGTGCAGTGGTTGAAGGGGTGGGGGGTCAGCTTGTCAGTGCTCAGACCATACGCCGCACACTGCATCAAAATGGTCTGCATGGCTGTCGTCCCAGAAGGAAACCTCTTCTAAAGATAATGCACAAGAAAGCCAGCAAACAGTTTGTTGAAGACAAGCAGACATGGATTACTGGAACCATGTTCTGTCGTCCAATGAGACCAAGATAAACTTATTTGGTTCAGATGGTGTCAAGCGTGTGTCGCGGCAACCAGGTGAGGAGTACAAAGACAAGTGTGTCTTGCCTACAGTCAAGCGTGGTGGCAGAAGTGTCATGGTCTGGACCTGCGTAAGTGCTGCAGCACTGGGGAGCTACAGCTTACAGTATTCCAACATAACGACCCCAAACACACCTCCAAGACGACCACTGCCTTGCTTAAGAAGCTGAGGGTAAATGTGATGGACTGGCTAAGCATGTCTCTAGACCTAAACCCTATTGAGCATCTGTGACTCATCCTCAAACAGAAGGTGGGGGAGCGCAAGGTCTCTAACATCCACCAGCTCTGTGATGTCGTCATGGAGGAGTGGAAGAGGACTCCAGTGGCAGCATGTGAAGCTCTGGTGAACTTCATGCCCAAGAGGGTTAAGGCAGTACTGTAAAATAATGGTGGCCACACAAAATATTGACACTTTGGGCCCAATTTGGACATTTCCACTTAGGTGTGTACTTTTGTTGCCAAGGTTTAGACATTAATGGCTGTGTGTTGAGTTATTTGGAGGGGACAGCAAATTTACACTGTAATTCAAGCTGTACACTCACTACTTTACATTGTAGCAGAGTGTCATTTCTTCAGTGTTGTCACATGAAAATATATAATAAAATATTTACAAAAATGTGAGGTGTGTACTCACTTTTATGAGATAATATATATAATATATATATATAATATATATTGTCATGAACCTTACCAGGTCTGGATAGTCTCAGCTCGGGGTTAACGGTAAACTCAAAATGAAGGTCTTTATTCATAATGATAACCGAATACAAAGTATTATTAAATTAAGTAGAAAACAACTTAGGCAATCAGTCCTTGAAGAGTGATTGTTCTTATAAATCTAAGTAAAGTTGAATAAGGCAATAACTAATAACTAGCAGGGGGATTCAGTGAACAAAGTTCATTAAACAATAATCCAGAAACAGATGAGTTACTCCAAAGCAGTTAAGTTTTATATATCTTGTTGCAGACAATTCATAAAGCAATGAATAAGATAGTTAACACAAACGTTCATAGCTTTTAGGAGATGATCCAATATAAGTGTCCCAATTTGGACACCTGAAATATTGAGGGGGGTATGTTGTTACAATGCAGAAGTCAGAGATGGTGGGATAGGCTCCCAAAGCACCATATGTGTTAGAGTAAGCATGTGATAGTGTGTGTGGGGGGGTCCCACTTCGCTTTACATACCCTCCAAGTATGTTAATTATAAAACTATACATTTGGTCCTTAATTGTCAACATTAGTGTGGGAAAACACATACCTGTTTTGAATATGTGTATGCATGTATGAGTGTACTGTTTGTGTGTGTATATAGATAGATAGATAGATAGATAGATAGATATATTGTGTGTTGGATATGATTAAGCACTGATTATTAATAGAAATTCATAACAGGAGGGAAGGTAGTAGTCAAAAAGGTAGTTATATCATAAAGCAAGTTTTGTTGGTATCATTATCATGGAAGTTGGGTTCTGGTAACTTCTTTCAAGACCTTGTCTTTTGGGTAGATTGTTGAAATTGTTAAAGTTGGAGAAATTACCAGTAGCTAAGCCTTGAGCATTAATTAGAGATGTCATCCAGGATGTAATGTCAGAGAGACAGTTTGCTAGGCAAATTAGAAGAGACAGTGATACGTCAGGAAAGTAAAGGTAGATTAATGTGTCATCGGTATATGGGTATGGGTGCATCACAATGTATGTGAATTACATAATCACAAAGTCATAACCCCAGCCCCTGACCATTCCCCTATACCTCTTAAATCAAAAGGGGCCACTTTGATTTGGGAGAGCTGCTACAGAAGATGTCAACGGATTTCTGGTTTGACAGGAATATAACACTAACCTATCATCTGGAAAAAAGGAATTTAGAATGGAATCCAAGCTTTTTCTAAATTATAATTGTTATGAGTAATATACATTATGGTATACACATCCAGATTGGTCTATAGTGTATTTCATAAAGTTTATATTGTATTACTGTTCCAGTCTGCCTTACTGTCTGCCTAACTAATATGTTTGATATAAACAAAACAATGAAACAATTAAAACAGCATATTTTTATTTTTATTGGGGATAATATTTATTTACTTGCTTATTTATTTAATTATTTATTTTAACAGCTAATGTTGACATGTGAAGCATCACTAAAGGCTTCAGACTGGTTTGGCCTCTAAAATTTAACTAATTAAAACAAAATGGCAAATAACTCAAATAACATTTTGCTAGTAGAATTATTCATTTATTCACTGAAGCAACAGAATACATAAACCTAACATAAACCAATGCATCAGACACCCCTTTTGGAATTATGAAACTAGAATGGATACAACTATTTTTAAACATGTATATAATATTGAAATGTGAGTTATCTAAACTATAGCTCACAGGAAAAAATGGAAAATTATTTATTCTTTACACGCACCTAGCCTGCCTAGATTAAGTTAGAGTTGATGGAGTGGATCAGTAGAGTCAGAGGAAAGTGATATAACCTCTTAGAGTGCCAGAAGTCTCAACAATTTCCTTCACTGGGGTATTTCATTAGAGATAAATGCTGTACAATTTGCATCTAAAATTGGGTATGCAGTGAATAAGTAGCGTATAATATAATGAGTCACACGGACATTTCCTTTTGCACACAAAAAGCTTTATTTGAAGTGTTGAATAATTTGAAAGGCAAATACAAAATATCTTCAGCCATGCAGACCTCAAGTGAATATTTGCCAAAAATGAAAAAAAACAATGTAAATAGAAAAGTTAGAGTTTGAAACAGTAGGGTTTGCATGCCTAGGAAAATACTTAATTTCACAATGGGGTATGTTCACTAAACTGCACATGCATATAAGTTGGCTAAAAATGCAAGTTTGCAGCAGAAAAAGTTGGAGAAAACCGTAACATGCAAATTTTCTATTTTTGTTTAGAAAAAAAAAATACACACAACTAGCATACACTTTGCAGGAGAGGCAAGTTGATGCAAGTTTTTTTTTTAAAAGTATTTTTAAAGTATTCATCAACATTGATGTTCCTCAGTGGTTGGAGAATGCATTGAAATTGGTAGAATAGAATGGACTTCATTATCACTGGCATAAATAATCAGCTTAGTGAGTTGTTTAAGCAGGGAAGGCAACTCATAATAATTATATCAGCCTCCTGATCTGCAGATCAAGGAAATTTATTATAATAAAATGAGACCAGTTTTGTTTCTTTTTTGCTAACCAACTGCACAGTATCTTATGCTCAAAAAGAAAATATTTTTCCATTGGATTTCCTTTTTAATGCATGTGTCAAGTAATACATTTAGAACTAAAAGTTCAATTACTTAGTCTACATACGCTAATAAGGACAGGTATTTTGGGATAAGTTGTTTTGCTGCGACCTACCAAACCTATTTGGAAAAATGTAATAGGTTAATAGGAACAAAATAATTTTAATGAGGTAATTCCACTTCAGTCTTTAAAATTGAAATAATTAAAGAGATCATGCTGCTCTAAATGTGATCAACATTATTTAGCTTAATTTGCATTCACTAGTATTTACTTATGCTAAAGAAAAATTATATCCTTGTTTTTATTTTGGGCAACTGTGAGTAATAAGGTCTGTGAAAGGTCTGATACATACATGCATATTGTTTTTTGTTTGTTTGTTTTTTCAACAAGATTTTAAACATAAATTGTTAAATGCAGTTGTATTCCACAATGGCAGAGGAATAGAACTAATACTGTATATTATATCATTATCTAAAATGTTCCACTTGCTTTACCAGAAAAGACGCAAAATTAAGCAACTCTGAGTCTGCATCCACAGTGGTGTCCAGTGGGGGATTCTACGAAGACCTATCATCCTTTCTTGGGAATTGCTACCTGACAGGTACCTGACTAATGATGTTCTAATAATACTCAAATACTTTTCAGTCAGCTCTGGGGCAGGCTGCCTGGGGGAACCCTGGGTGCAATTGGCGCTTGGGCTGGTCCAAAAGTCATTACAAAGAGCTGGTCCAACCTGAACATAGGAAACCATAAACATCACGTTACCTAGAGTCAATCCAGGCTTGAGGGTTTGGCTTGGCCTTGGCTCTGCCTTGGCTCATGTTCTGCTATGACTATCCCACCCACGTCTAATTTCAATATAATAGCACATCAATCAATGACACAGTCGTTTTACTAAATATTAATAAGGTCTGATAGAATCATGTTGCCATGCTGAATTATTTACATTCTTGATTCAGCGAATTGATATTGCATTAGTAGGGAAATGATCAGTTTGTACAAACCTAAAATCTCCAAATTATTTTTTTAGATTTAGGTTTCTTCAACAATCATCTTGGTTTATCTCTTATTTTCTTTCAAATAAACCAAAAATACACATAGCTCTACAGGTTTATCATCTTTTTTCAGTGCAGCTTCCATTGTATATTCAGTCTTGTTTTATGGGTCTATTAGATCAGATCAGATCAGAAAAAAATTATATCCGTGGAAAGGCAAATTCAATTTTGAATTGCAAAGTTTACAAAGATGGAGTGGAAGTCAACATGACAAGGAAATAGAAGATAAGAAATTACAGAACAGATTTGATCAGTTGGGATTATTGTGGTGAACAGTGCCACACTGAGGAACTTTATATTTATCCCTGTACCTTCTGTCTCCTTGAGTCTATTCAGCTAACTTGGAGTATCACAAAGTGCATTGTATAACTAATTATAATTTAGCTGCTAAAATACTAAGAGTGTTCACAGTGCAATGGGAAGCAAAACACTGGCCGCTTTCTCCTACTCTAAGTATTAAAATTAGAGTAAAACGGATGTTTTCTATTTTCTAAAAACACCACTAAAGTTAGAAATGTATATTGATTCTGTGAGGTAACGGAACCTTTTGTATATTTTCATATTACAGTAAATTACCGTTTTTTTTTATATCACAGGTATAGCCCTTTTTTGGTGTTTTGCAGTGTTTACACATTAAAGGGGAACTGTCAATGTCAATGTTTTTGGTGTAACTACAAATGCTTATGCCTTTTGTTTCTCAATCTGTGTAATTATTGTTCAGGGATAGTTTCATCTCACCTCATTGTCTTTTCTTTTTTTACCTTTGCAAATGCTCCCTGAACCAAGAGAAGGAGGTTAAGTTGCTCCAATGGTATACAAATGAGGTGGGTAAAATGTATGATTATGGATCTTCGTGGTACCTGTGTGGTTCACATCAGATCTCTCTTATGCAAATATTGCAATTTGCCTGTCTTAATCATGATGATAACAAAACGATTAATAAGAAAAGTTAGTCTGTTTCAACTGTTATCAGTAATATGACAAGTAATCTTTTAGTTTCTATCCAATGATTTTAGGATTTAAAACATTATCATATGCTACTAGAGACCTTAATTAAATATTTCAAATATTCATATTCATAAATACAATATCATATAGTAACATTTTAACCCTTCAAAATGTAATATATTAGCTTCTTAACTTCTGCCAATTACATACAGATATTCAGGGGAGGGCTGGGAGCCTAAGGCCTGGGGGGCAAGTCTAGTCAACTGGCCCATTGCGCCACCAAAGCGGCTGCGTGCAACATTGAAAGCGGCCGTCGTGCGCCAGTCACTCCACCAGCGCCTAATGAAATTAAAGCGGCCGGCATGCACGCACCGCGCCGCCCAATGGCCGTGCCTCAGCTCTTCATCCCACTTCTTTTAAGATGTGGGACAAAGAGCTGAGGCACAGCCATTGGGTCTGACTGCCGCACGATGCAGGGGCCTACCGAGAGTATTTGGCACCTGTGGCATATACTGTATGTGGCACCCCCCACACACACTTTAAAACTGCATAGTTTCTATGGTTAGGCAAACATTGACAGGGGTACAGCATAACTATTATATACTGAGGCACACATTGACGTCAATCACTATACATTGAGCCAGACACTGACAATACTGCACTACAACCCCTATGACTAAATACTAAGCCAAACATTGATGTGGTGTAGGCCTACCACGTCAGTGACTGGCTTAGTATATAGTAGGGATGCACCGAAATGAAAATTCTGGACCTAAACTGAAAATTCAGCATTCACTTGGCCAAAGCCAAAAAAATGTTAAAATACTTTATTAAAAGTAACTCACCAAAATTAGACTAAAAAAAATCAATAACAAAATTAATTTATATATATTATATATATAATTTATATATATATATATATATATATATATATATATATATATATATATATATATATATAATTAACAGCAATCCTATCATGCCCAGGTTCTAGCATGTGCTGACTGACTTAGCATGATAGGAGTGTGATTGCTGTTTGCAATCATATATATATATATAATTATTCTGTCCAATAAAAGTTGGACCAAAAAAAAAAATTGATAACAGCAATCACACTTCTATCATGCCTAGGCAGCCAGTATATGCTGGAATCTGGGCATGAAAGGAATGTGATTACAGCCTCCCCATGCCATGCTATCCATCAACACTTACACATCCATGCTATCTGAAACCCTCATTCACAAACATTCAGCATAACCCCCATCACTCTCACACACTATCCACTCTCCCTGAATCTTGTCCTACCTTTCTTCTGTCACTGTCACTTTACCTCCTCCTTTTCGTTCTTCCTCTTCTTCTGTGTCCTGTCCTTCCGGTGTGGAAGACGGTGGGCGTGGCTTCAGTGTTGTGCGCCGGGATTTGACATCAAGTCCCGACACACAGCCACAGTTGCCCCCTCAGATGAGCGGCAGCCGGGGCGGGCCGTCCCCCGCCAGGTACGCTACCGGCACGACGGCCTCATTCAATCCCGCTCGCAGCCGCTTAGTTTGCGGCTGCGTTGAATATTCGTTTGCCGGCCATCCGGCCAGCCCACCAGCCCGGATTCAGGGCGGCCTGGGGGGCAATTGCCCCCTTGCCCCCCTGCCCCGCCCGCCCCTGCAGATATTAAGCATGTTACTATTTTTGTTTCCTTTAAAATACAAGACAATTGCTACCATTTTCAGCATGTTAACACAAGCTTCAGAATTGATTTGACAAAGACAGTTAGTGGTTGCCGCTAAGACACAGAAATAATTGGAAAATTATGATATGTCTTCCTAATGAACAAATGCATTCTACTATTCAAATTTAATCACAGCCTAAAGTATTTTGTTTTCTAAATATAGGTGTCACCTATATGAATAAAAGCTGTGTCGCCACTCTGTAACGCTGATGTCACTGCCTCAAAGACAAAGATTGGCGATCAGTGCAGCATTGGATGGACTCTCATTGTGTGCTTCCTTGGTTAAGAGTCTCTTGTTGACCCCACTGATCCTGGACTGGTTGGCCGGTGGCCAATAATGACTCAAAGTTACCCTTACCCCTGCAGTGTACTACCACACGCGACATATGCATTCAGCCACATACTGTGAGAATGTAAAAGTGGTATGTGCAGCAACACGTATCTAGCCAACAGCTAACCGTTAAACAATAAAGAACAATTTATGCCTCCATATATTAAATTCATAAACAGAATTTTATATTTTCATTATAGTGACCCTTTAATGTTTGATTCTTTCAGCAGTTGACTGAGGATACTTTTTTTGCAATCACTAAAAATTGTTTATTTTGATAAAAGGTATAGTTTAGGATTGTTTAACTGCAAAATGGGGGATTTTGGAAACTTGGCAGGTTTTTCAATAAGGCCTATTTGTTGTCAGTTCTTTATCTTATAAATGCTATATTTCACAAACCTGTTATTACTTACTATGTTTTAGTTATGAAATGTCTCATTTAAATTTATCTCTGAACACCTTAAAAAAATAAATTCAAATCTGGTTTCATTGCTGTAAATGACTAGTTGTAACTCATTGACCACTCTATAACTGCTCTAAAAAAAAGAGAATCATAGATGTAGTTGTAGTTGTAGATTTCAGAGGAGGAAGCAAGCATAGGTAATGTGATTCCTAAACAGTAGAGATAGGCAAATGCTAAATAATTATTCTTCAGACATTGAGCTTTACACTCAATAACTCACATAGGAGCATTGGCAAGTGCAAATAGGCAGAAACTGACTATTTTTCACCATTGATGTAATTATATGCAGTGTTTCCTGAAACAACATGTGGCTTAGGGCATCATGAAACATACGTGTCAAAACGTCTGTAAAATAAATGTCACTGCCTTCATGACATAGACTGTAGGAAATAAGCTGTGGAAATAATTATTTTCAAGGGAGCTTCTTTAGTTTTGGAAAATTCTACTTCCTGCCTGCTATCAGAAGTGGAAGAGTCTTTTCTTCTACCTCTACTACACAGGTGTAAGCTGACAGAAAATACCTTACATCAGCAAACTAGTTCAGATCCCGAAATAATGAAACATCAATAGATGCTCTTCAAGAACAAATGCAGCTTATTATATCATTTAGCTTTGGTTACTTGAACAATGTAGGAGCAATTCATGTCTGCATCAGTCAGTGGCTACAATTGAAAGTACATTACACAGTGGCTTTGAGCTTTAAATGAATAACTGCACAACAGGTCCATTGGTCCAAGATCCAGCAAGCGCTGTGCATAAATGCAAATACTATGTCCGTCACACTATGGTCCTACGCCAAGAAACCAATAAAGCAAGGGGAAAGAGTACTTTTCAGGGGCACTGTCAAAGGCAGGGGGAGTTTGCGTAAAAATGCACATTTATAGTATGTTGCTTCCATCTTACCACGTTGAAACCATGTTTTCATTATTGTCATTTTTTTCCTTTTTATAGCATGAGTCAGCACCTATTGTCTCTTTGTGTCGCAGAGGTGTAAATATACCCTTACAAATTACATAAATTAAATACCCTGTAAGCTCTTTTTACAAAGTTTCAAGTGTGCAAAATCTCAATAAGAACTAGTTGCACTCTCCAAGCTAGCAATACAGAAGTGTTTACTTGGTATAAACAATTATTGAAACTTCCTTTGGTATTAGACCTTCAGACCTGTTTCCTATTTCTGTTACCTGAATAATACAAACTACAGGACTTTTCTACAAATTACTTTTTCCTCTAACAGTTTAAACATTCCTTTAATGGAGCCATGTGTTACATTAAGCCAATAATGCAGGATGTAAGGCTTCTAATGGGTAGAGTCTCTAATAACCTGTGCACATAAAAAATGTGCAAAGCAGCCAAAGCAAATGGATCATTATGCTTTTTTCCTTTTAAAGTGACTACATAAAAAAACCCATAAATCAGTAATTGTGTCTATAATCACTAACTCAGTTGGAATATGTTTGTGCAGATTGAAACGATAGTGGCGTTATATATGTTATTGGCCATCAATGTAAATCGAAGGTAAATGCAATACTAAAAGATTGCAAAAAGGTGGTGTATTAAATTACACAAAACATTGTAATTGCAAAATCTTGGTAAAGTTACATTCTCCGTACTATCCGATCAAATTTAACAATTAATGTTAATCATAGTTGCAATCATATACATCATATTCACTTTTTTCCTTAGTTAAGGACAGCAGTGTTTGTGTAATGTGCATGTGTGCAAAATAACATGAGAGTTATGTAAAGTTTTCCTGCAATCTTAATGCAACCTAAATGCATATTACAGATCTATGGGTGTGTATTTTAGCCAAGATTTATATGTAAAATATTGAATAGTTAATACCAACCCTAGGATTTTTAGATTTCTTCAGTACTTGGCAAAACTATGTTTCCGACCCCCACTTCCTGCAATATACCTTGCAAATTTGTCTATATGGTGGGTCCAGTCCATGGTGCAGCTATGATAAACTAGCTCTTTGCTAGATCCTTTTCAAGGTTGTTGACAGTGCTATATTTACCTTGGGCGCTAACCCAGGGGAGCACTACCATCTGCCCCTCCCACCTTACCCTTACTTCTGAGTACAGGAATATGACATCATATCCTGATAATCTACATAGTAAAGACATGTGGCACTTAGGAGTCCAAATTAGCCAGTTAGGGAGATCATTGAAAAGCAGTGAACAGGGGAGCTTGAGCACACAACAGGGTGACTTCCCCCTTCTCAGCCAGTAAGTGTGTTACTATGTGTGCGAGTATGTGTGTTTATGTATGTTACTGTGTGTACTGTGTGTGTATATGTGCAGAGCCTTAAGTGTTCTGGCGCCCTGTGTGGACTACTCCTCTTTTTAGGGAATATGTAGTGTTATGCAGTTCAATATATTGTGATTAATAAGTTCCCTCTCTCATGCTCTCTCACACAGGGCTATTAACTATAACTATTAGAGTTTTTATCTTCCCAGTAGTTGTCTTCTTGTAGATTCATACAGTGTAAAACTTAGTGAACAAAATTTCATAGTATTAAAGGATCTACCAAATTCAAGACGAGACCTCTGAGATCGCGAAAGCTTGTGAAACTTAAATTTTTTTTTCTATGTTGGCTAATGAGGCTATGTCCATTTTTCTTCAAAAGTACAGTGGCACTTTCACAGCTTCTTACAATGATGTCACATGGCAGGACTATAAATGTATCACACACAAACAGAAAGGTTGGAATGCAGCACTCAGCAGTAAAATGGTGCACGAGCCAGGGTACCACCAAGTCCCTCAATAAATCCAAAATAAAGAAGCAAAGGCTTGTGCGTCGAAACGTTGCCCGTGTGAAATAAACTCACCTTATCATTTGAGTGCTGAGCCTTTGCTTCTTTATTTTGGATATAAATGTATCACGGCTTACAAATTAAAAAAAGAAAAATTGAGCTTCTGGCTTGTATGCATTTTAGTAGTGTAAACGAGCGAGTTAAAATAGGCTAATCAAAAAATTTGGTATAGAAATCTGATTGAATAAAATAAAAGAACTACATTACCCCATGAATGAGGCTAAAGCAAAAATTGTAGTTGTATCACAATAGTTTACAAGATTTTATAAATAATTCCAACAACATCACTGTTTATCTTCAGCACTTCCCTATGCATATCCCAGGGCCACTCTGCCAGCTGCCCTTTCTGTGCCACCATCCTCACTGCTGAGCATGTGGATATGACATCATATGCCGCTGCTCAACCTTTTCAGGGAGTACAGTGTGGAGCAGAAGGACTAGACTTGGGCACCAGGGGGCTCTTCGTGTTCGTCTTCATGCTCGTCTTCGGGGAGGAAAAAATCTTCGTATTCCGCGAATATTCGCCTAATTCCTGTCTTCTCTTCGGGCGAATATTCGTGGACATTCTTCGTGTTCGTTTTTTCTTCGTTTTTTCCGGTTAAGGGGTTAATACGGGGTTAACGCGTACTGCAGCAGCTCTGGCGCCAGGAGTTTAAATGTCCGTATGAGCAACTCTATTGGTCGTCAGCAGGGGGCTCGTCTGCCAATGGTTGATGGCAGACGAGCCCCCTTCTGGCGACCAATAGGGTCGCTCGTACAGACTGTTAAAACCCTAATGCAGCAGCTTACCCGGCAGATCCCGCTGGACTCCCTGTTCTATCAGTTAATAAATGATAGAATAGGGAGACCAATGGTATCTGCCGGACAAGTTACAGCACCAGGAGTTGAACAGTCTGTACGAACGACCCTATTGGTCGCCAGCAGGGGGCTCATCTGCCATCAACTTTGTTGGTCGCTCGTACAGACTTTTAAAACCCCAATGCTGCAACTTACCCGGGAGATCCCACTGGTCTCCCTGTTCTTTGAGTTAAATGTCCGTACGATCTGCCGGGTAAGTTGCAGCATTGGGGTTAACTTTTTAACTTTCATTAGGGGTTAACTTTTAACTTTAGGCTCCTTAACCTTAAAGGGTTAAGGGGCCGTGCGAGTGAGCCTATTGGTCACCTGCAGGGTCTTCCTCTGGCATCAACCAATTGGTCCCTGTAGGCGACCAATAGGCTCATTCGCACTGCCCTGTAACCCGTGACGGCGAACCTGCGGATTTCCCCTTCCGTGAACTGTCGCGATGCCAAGGTAAGTTAGAAGGGGAAGGGACCGGGGAGACTGGTAGACGAAGACAATCACGAAGATCTTCGTGGTGTGTGTCTTCGTCTCCGCCTACGTTTTACCGCCGCTGTCTTCTCTTCGGCGTGTCTTCGGAACGAACATGAAAACGCACTCTTCGTGTTCGTTTTCATGTTCACCCGAAGACGAATGCACAAGTCTACTTAGCACAGCCCTCCATAGTTTTAATGAGTCAGCTGGGGAGATCACTGATCTCCCTTTTAACCAGTCCATTGAGTAGTGGTGCTACAGGGAGCCTGGATGGCCAGTAGGGCAATTGGCTCCCTGTTACATAGTTATATAGGCTGAAAAAAGACATGTGTCCATCAAGTTCAGCCTTTCCTATATCTGTTAATTTGTATATCTGTTATTCCGCAGAAGGGCTTATATACACTAGGTTAACGAATATTACAAACTAACATTCAAAAGTTTGGGGTCACTTTTCATGGACATGCAAACATAATTGCAATTGTAATGATCAGTTAGCATTTTAGACTTAAACTTGGATTAGGTAACACAACTTGTCACTGGAACACAGGATGTTTGTTGATAAGTGGCCTCTGTATGGCTATGAAGGTATCCCATTAAAAAAAAATCAGCTGCTTCCAGCTACAATAGTCAGTGGCGTCTCCAGCTTTCATATTTAGGGGGGGCACATGGGGGGCCAGGAACCAAAGTATGGGGGCCAATTATAAAACGGTACATATACACTATATATATATATATATATATATATATATATATATACACACATATACACACACACGTTAGGCAGTTATTTCTCATTCTTTAATATTAGCCCCTGCTGATGACAATATATAGAAATATTACACCCTGCTTCTGATATATATTAATATTAACCCCTGCTGCGGATATATATTGATATTAGCCCCTGCTGCGGATATATACTTATATTATACCCTGCTGCCGATATACATAAAAATTATACCCTGCTGCCGATATATATTAATATTTGACCCTGCTACTAGTATATATTAATATTAGCCCCTACTGCCAATATATATTATTAGTCCCTGCAGCCAATATATATATAAACTTAGCCCCTGCAGCCAATATATATTAATATTAGCCCCTGCTGCCGATATATATATAAATACTAGACCCTGCTGCCAATATGAATATAAATACTAGACCCTGCTGCCAATTAATATTAATATTAGCCCCTGCTGCCAATATATGTTAATATCTCCCTCTCCCTCCCAAACTATCCTAACTACCCCCTCTCCCTCCCAATCTATCCTAACTACCCCCTCTCCCTCCCAATCTATCCTAACTACCCCCTCTCCCTCCCAATCTATCCTAACTACCCCCTCTCCCTCCCAATCTATCCTAACTACCCCCTCTCTCCCTCCCAATGTATCCCTATCTACCTCTTCTCACTTCCTATCTACCTCTTTTCACTCTCTAACCCCCTCCTAACTTTCTACCCTCCTCCCCCCTTTGAAGTTCACTTACCTTGGGCTTGTAGAAGTCCAGCGGCGGGATCGCGAGGTCTCTGTCTTCCTGGTTCTGCCGCAGTGTGCGCGGCTTCATTGCTGAGCGCCGGATATGACATCATATACCGGCGCTCGGCTTGAAATGCCGGCACTGCGACCAAGGCAGAGGCCTCGCGGTCGCGGAAAAGAGTGAGAGGCGCCGAACGGTCGCTGAGAACTTATTCCTCAGCGACCGCTCGGCGCCTCTCTCTCTCTCCTCCGGATCTATTAAAAAAAAAAAAAAAAAAGACGGCGTTTCAATTGGGGGGGCACACCGGGGGGCACAGCATGATTTAGGGGGGGCCATGGCCCCCTCTGGCCCCCCCCTGCCGACGCCACTGACAATAGTCATTTACAACATTAACAATGTCTAACTGTATTTGATGTTATTTTAATGGACACAATTCACTTTCCTTTATATGTTCTTTAATTATATATATGACATATATATGTCTTTAATATTATATATATGTTCTTTAATTATAGTCCTGAAATTAAGATTTTTTTAAAAAGTGTATAAATAAGAAGGTGTCAAAAGAAAACGCTGTGAATCTATTGAAGTTTGAAATTTAGTTTTGCCAGCAGAGGGCAGAGCATACTCATGTTACTGAAATAGAGACAGCCCCAGCATTTCAAGTGATTCTTGAATAAATGCGTTGCCAGATATTAGTATTAAAATGAATAATACATGTCTTGTTAATAGTTTACCATATAGTGACTATTTTAGTACACAGGTGCAGTTGTCCACGTACAATATTCTCAACCGCATTAGCTTTATTATTCTCAAAAAGGCAAAGAACCAATACAATATACTTTTCAAATACATTAAGAAAATTTTTATTTGGAACCTCTTACCTTTTTATTATAAGTATTTTTTATTCAAACTTGTTTTCTTTTGCAAAAAAAATGGATGAAAGAGGCAACTAAAGATAACTGTTAGAGACCTGGCTAAGTGGTTTCTGTCCAAATTTCTGCTGGTTTCTTAGCTCCTGTGAATCTTAACTGACAGAAAGCTTTGTAACACAATTCTTGGTGACAGGGCCATCTCAACCAACTATATACAGGGCCGGCCCGACAATGGAGCCGAGTGGGTCAACCGCTCCAGGCGGCACTTTTGAAGGGGCGGCACTTTGCCGCCCCAAGCCCTTTTTTTTTTTTTTTTTTTAAAAGCGAAAGAGAGAGAAAGGGGCGCCGAGTGGTTTTCGCTTACCAAGCTGTCAGTACCCGCTCGGCGCCCCTCTCTCTCTCCTCTGCGGTGAGTCTCCCTGTTTGGTCTCGGTGCCGGCTTGTAATGCTGAGTGCCGGAAGATTTCCGGCGCTCATCATTACAAGCCGGCACCAAGACCGAACAGGGAGACTCGCCGCAGGACTGCTGAAAGGTAAGTACAAGGGGGGGGTAAATAAGGGGAATTTTTTAAAATTCGCCTCAGCCAGCATTTTGCCTTGGGCCGGCCCTTACTATATATATGCCAACTAGGCAACCATCTAGGATGTTGAGCTTCTAGGGGCTACCTGCATGCCTATGTTAACAATTGAAAACAGGAGGGTGCTGCAGATTGATGCCCCTTATTGCACATCAGCAGAATCCCCCAAAATGCATTTGCCCCTTTTCCCACCTCTCCAACTAAATGCCCTGCAGGAGATACATTTGGTCACAATGAAATGTTTACTTGTGTCTATAAATTCCTCATGTCCTTAGGATCACTACAAACAGCAGCTAGGCTCATGACAACCAAGATAATTTTTGCTGTTAATGCCCAGGACCGCCCATCGGATCCACTATATTAATTGCAACAGATGAGCATTATGGCACCATTGCCCAAGACTCTCCAACACATACGCTGACACACAAACTCACAACATGCTAACACAAAATACTAACACATGGGGGCGTGGTTAGCCTGGCAAGGAAGATGGCCGCTTAACTTGAGAGCTCCCTGCCACTCGCTCCTTCTATCCGCGATTTGCACCTGCTAAACCCGACATGGGTAGGACCAAAAGGGCTCCGTCGGACCCCGGCACCCCGGGGACCAGCAGCAAGCCTCCTGCGGCGTCCCTGCGGGAGTACTTCCTTACCCCGGCCCTGCTACACTCACAGCCGGAGGAGACGGCTGAGGTGCCGGTGCCCACGTGCTCACAGGCCTTGGAGGAGGACCTGCCTCAGCGATGCCCAGAGAGCCCTCCGGAGCCTTCTGCCCGGGACTGGCGTCGGATTTTCTCTTCCTTGCCGACTAAGGATGACTTTAGCCTCCTCGTGACAGAGGTGAAACAAACCGTCCGGGCTGAGGTCACGGCTCTGCGGGCGGACATCTCGAGGCTGGACGCGAGGGTGTCGTCTGCCGAGACCCGGATGCGGGATGTGGATCGCCAGCTTTCCACCTTTAAGCGTTCCTGTTCCTCACAATTAGCCACCTTGTTTTACCAACTGGAGGATTTGGACAACAGGGGCCGACGCTCCAACATCCGGGTGCGGGGGGTGCCTGAGGGCGAGCGGCCCGAAGACCTCAAAGGCCTGCTGGACCGGCTGTTTTCCCTGATCTTAGGCTGGCCTGCCGACGCGGGTAGGAAACCCATCAAACTCGACCGTGCTCATAGGGCCCTGCGCTATGGCGGTGGACCGGGTGACCCTCCCCGGGATATCGTGTGTTGCCTCCACAGTTTTGCCCTTAAGGAGGACATAATGCGGGCGGCGCGGGCCCACCGGTTCTGGACATTTGAGGGTCACAGGGTCTCCCTGTTCCAGGACCTTTCGCGTTTTACGCTGCAAGCCAGGCGGGCGCTCCGACCTGTCACGACCGCCCTGCAAGATCGCCAAATCACTTACCGTTGGGGATTCCCGTTCGCCCTGACGGCCCGAAGTGGCACCGCTACCGCCACGATCCGGACCCCTGCGGATGTTGGCCCCTTCCTCCGCGCTCTGGACCTGCCGGTCGTCGATGTGGAGGACTGGCTTATTAGGGATCCGGGCCCGGTGATGATGCGCCGCGGGGACCGTCGACTGCGACCCACGCGCCGTGACCCGGTGGAGGACGCCCAGCGTTTGCGGCAGGAGGACTGACCGCATACAGCGGAGAGCCTGTGATGCTTCTCCCCTACCTCCTTTCGTCGGCTCCGGTCGTCGCTGCACTGCCCTACGCGTTTGGACATTATCTGAGACTCTGCAGCTGCCATCATGCGCGACGCAGGGCTCACGTGAGCCGATTTGTATTTGTTTTTGTTTTCGTTATCCTTGTTCTCTTTTTTTTTTTTTTTTTTTTTTTTATTTTATTTGTTAACACACTGCGGCTGGGTACTCTATGGTCTGCTCCCGTGCCTTTTCGAACTCCCTCCCGCCATTGTCCACACTCTGCAGAAGCATTTCACACTTTAGGTTTCCGCGGTGCCCTGCTTTTGCCTGCGGGACCTCGCTTTTGCTGCGGTCACTTTTCCATGGCTCTTTTGTACTGCCGTTCTCATTGCCCTATGCGGGCTTTGCTGCTACTGCGGCTTTGACGTTCTCTCTGGGCAGCTTCACACCTACACTTTTTTTTTTTTTTTTTTTTTTTGTTCTTATTACTACTTACTTGCTGTTCATCTCTATCACTGGGCCGTTCGCCGATACCGCTCTGTCTCATGTTAACTGCCTTCTACCTGATGACTGCCTTCTAGTGGTGCTGTAATTCTGTGTTGATGTTTTGCCAAGCGGGTGGTGGGACACTCTGTTCTGTTTTTTGTTCCACTGCCATTGTTCTAATAGACGGCGTTGCTGTTGCCTTCGTTGTCTTCCCTTCCTTGACTCCTAACTTTGCTGCCCCACGCGGGGTTCCGTGTCCTTGTAGTGTTCTATTGGTGACCCTTTTCCCTCGTCCCGGGCGGGGGGGTTTTCACCGGTAGACGACACACTTACCCCAGGTTTCCCTTCCCCCCTTGTTAGTCCTTCCCTCCACTGGTCTCTCTTTCCCTTTTCCCCTGGTTCTCCCCCCCCCTTCCGTCTCTTTCCCTGGGTCTCGAGTCCATCGCTGTTCCCTATGGCTTTCCGGCCGGCCCCCCTGACGTTCTTCTCTGTGAATGCCAAGGGCCTTAACATCCCTGAAAAGAGATCTAGAGCCCTGCGGGAATTCCGTTTACATAAAGCGTCAGTTGTCTTCCTGCAAGAAACGCATTTTAGGGTGGGGCAGGCTCCCAGTTTTCGAGACTCTCATTACCCCACTGGCTATTTTAGCAATAACCCCGAGGCTAAGACTAAGGGGACTGCTATTCTGATCGCTAAATCACTCCCCTTTTTGGTCAAAGATACTCTGCCTGACGCGTTCGGTAGATTTATTTTCGTTAAGGGCACCATTGCCGAGGTTTTGTACACATTCGCCAGCGTCTATCTGCCTAACAGGGGTCAACACACCGCATTCCGCTCCATCATGCTGTCCCTCTCTTCCTTTGCGGAGGGGCTCCTGGTTCTTGGTGGTGACATGAATGTTCCGCTATGCCCCACGCTGGATACCTCCGGCGGGACCTGTTGTGTCCCACATGGCCATTTACGGTCCATTCGCAAATTGTTGGCCGACGCTCACCTGATCGATTGCTGGCGGTCCTTGCACCCCGCGGATCGTGATTTCACATTTTATTCTACACCGCATAACAGTTACTCCCGCCTCGATTACTTGTTTCTCTCCCAGTCCCGTCTCGACCTTTTGCTCTCTTGTTCGATACTGCCAATGACTTGGTCGGACCACTCCCCCGTGGTACTGACTATGCAATCCCCTTTGCATAGGGCACGGGAATGGACGTGGCGTCTCAATGACTCCTTCTTACTGGACGAGGCACTGGTGGCTCGTGTGAAGTCGGAGTTGGAGCAATATTTTCGGGAAAACGATACGCAGGGGGTGCCTCCTCCGGTTGTGTGGGAAGCACATAAGAGTGTCATCCGTGGTTTCTTCATACGGGAAGGTGCGCAGCGGAAGAAATTGCGCTCGCAGGAGATAGACAGGCTCACTTCTCGTATTGCGCATCTAGAGACTGCACATAAACGGACCCTAACGGATGATATTCATAGGGAACTACTGTCCCTTCGGGGTCAACTCTCCGACATACTGAATTCTCGTTTTCGACGTGACTCCCTGTATAGCCGCCGGTTCTTCCATGAACACGGTAACAAATGCGGCAAACTCTTAGCGAGAATGCTTAATCCCCATAAGAGGGCTACCCATATTCATAAGATTCGGACGGCTGCGGGTGATCTGACCTCCTTCCCCTCTAAAATTGTGGAGGCGTTTCGCTCCTACTACATGGCTCTATATAACTTGCCCCAGGGGATCCCGCAGCGGGCTGGACCCGAAAGGCGCGCGCTCATTCATCGCTATCTCACACAACACACCCGGCGCAAACTTACCGCTGCGCAAGCTGCTGAAATTGACAAACCACTGTCTGTTGAGGAACTAGCCCTGGCTTTGCGCGCTACGCAGACGGGTAAATGCCCGGGCCCGGACGGATTACCTCTGGGGTATTACAAAACGTTCTCTGATAGGCTACTTCCCTTTTTGCACAAGGCTCTGAATTCCCTCCTAGAGGGACATGGATTGCCCCCTCAGACTCTGGCTGCCACAATTACCGTTATCCATAAGGAGGGTAAGGACCCCTGTTTATGCCAAAGCTACAGGCCTATCTCCTTGTTAAACGCGGATCTCAAGCTTTTTTCTAAGGCCCTGGCGCTGCGACTTGCTGGATTCCTCCCCCAGCTGGTGCACCCCGATCAGGCGGGTTTCGTCCCACGTCGCGAGGCCCGTGACAATACTATCCGACTCCTTAACGTTGTCCACGGGGTGGGGGCGGGAACTGGCCGCCTGTTGTTCCTCTCCACCGACGCCGAAAAGGCTTTTGATAGGGTGGACTGGACGTTTTTGCGGGCCACCCTGGAGCACATAGGACTGGGTCCCTCCATGCTCGCTTGGATTGCTTCCCTCTACTCTGCCCCTTCGGCCCGTATTCGAGTTAATGGCGCTTTATCCCCTCCAGTTTCGATTGGTAATGGCACTAGGCAGGGCTGTCCGCTGTCCCCTTTATTGTTTGTGCTGTCCCTGGAGCCCTTTTTGGAGGCGGTTCGTTCGTGCCCTGACATTCTGGGGTTTTCGGATGGTGGGGGATCTCATAAGGTTGCTGCCTACGCAGACGACTTACTATTCATCGTGGCCCGCCCTGAAATCTCTCTGCCGAACATTCTCGCGGAGTTCCGCACCTATGGCGAACTGTCCAACCTGAAAATAAATTTCTCCAAATCAGAAATTTTAAATATCTCAGTGCCCTCGCAGCAGGTCCCGGCCCTAGCCGCCAGCTTTCCTTTCCGTTGGTGTTCTGGGAGGATGAAATACCTGGGTATTTGGTTGACGGCGGATGTTGCCGGGTTGTACAGTGAAAATTTTGCTCCTTTATTGGCTGCTTTAACGTCTGATCTCCAGAGGTGGACGCCCACTTACCTTTCTTGGATCGGCCGTGTGAACGTAGTAAAGATGAACCTGCTTCCGCGGGTCTTATATCTGTTTCAGACTCTGCCGATCCGCCTCCCTCGGGACTTTTTTGCCTCCCTGCGGACCGCGGTGATTCGATTTATCTGGGGGAATAAGAGTCCGAGGCAGAAGTTCTCGCAGCTCACGCGTCCGAAGTCCGCGGGCGGCCTCGCGTTGCCGGACTTCTATGGGTACTATCAGGCTACTCACCTGCTGCGCGTGGTGGAGTGGAACGTGACGGGTCTGGGACAGAAGCCTTGGGTCGCGCTGGAACTGGGTGACTCCCGGGGCGAGGTGCTACACGCCCTTTGGGGCCCTAGGGCGGGGGTTCGATTACTGTCTCACCCCCTTGTGTCGGCGACCCTATCGGTGTGGAGGGCAGTTGGACAGAAGGCCAAACTCTCGTCGTCACCGTCGCCCCTGTTGCCTCTCTGGGGCAATCCGGACTTTGCTCCGGGTCGTCATTGGGGGCCTGGGGGTTACATGGGGCTTCCTCCTCCTGTCCGGGCCCGTGAGCTTCTGAGAGATGGGGGGGTTGTGTCGCTGGAGGCTTTGAACCCTGGTGCTGCCTTCTCCTGGTCTGACCGCTTTGCGCACTGCCAGGTCGCACACTACCTTGAAACTCTTCCCAACCGCCAGTGCTTGCTTCGGGATCTGACCTGCTTTGAGACTTGGTGTTCGGGTATGGGCCCTCCGAGGGGGGGGATTTCTATACTTTACTCCCTCATTCTGTCTTCAGCACAAACCGAGAGGCCTTCCTTCTGCTCGTCCTGGGAGTCTATGGGGGTCGCGGACCTTTCGGACGAGGACTGGGAGAAAATTTTTATACTCACGCACAAAAGTTCCAGGGCTGCTAAGGTACAGGAAACAAATTATAAAATTCTGACCCACTGGTACCGCACGCCTCAGAGGCTGCACCTCATGTTCCCCAACTCCTCAGATAGATGCTGGCGATGTGATGGGGATGTGGGGACGATGCTGCACTTATGGTGGGACTGCCCCCGAATCCAGCCGTTCTGGAAAGAGGTTCACCGTGTTATCTCAGAGCTCTCTGACTCCCCCCCCCCTTTTCAAGCATTGCCTATGCTTTTACATCACACCCCCCATGCTATTTCGCACTACAAGCGCTCAGTTGTGCGTCATTTATTAGATGCGGCCAAGGGCCTCATACCCCTGTACTGGAAGCAGTCTTGCTCTCCACCCCTCGAGGCCTGGATGTCGCGGGTTGAGGATGTTAGGAGGATTGAAGATATCTCCGCGGTCTCTCTGAAACAGAGGGAGAAGTATACGGCCACCTGGTTTCATTGGCTCTCTTATGTCTCTGCGCGTGACTCATGATTTGTACTGTTTCCCTGGCACTTCGCACGCTAAGGGGTTTTCGTGATTGCTGTATTTTTGTTCCCCTTTTCTCTCGCCATTGTCTAAACTGTTTCCAATGTGACCCCTGCGCGGGTTCTTGCATATTACTGCCTTGTCCTGCTGGAACTGTGTCTGGACTTGTGTGCCCTTGCTCCCCCCCCCTTCCCTCTTTTCCCTTCTGTACCCTCTCCCCGTCCCAACTTCCAAAATTCCTACAAACCTTAATAAACTTTGATTCTGAAAAAAAAAAAATACTAACACATATTCACTCATGTTATTTACCACCATACCAAATCAGACACACACATGCTTATATCATATGCTCACAAACCTTAACACCTTACAGTAACACACACGCTAA
This sequence comes from Spea hammondii, assembly GCA_029215755.1. Lineage (NCBI taxonomy): Eukaryota > Metazoa > Chordata > Amphibia > Anura > Pelobatidae > Spea > Spea hammondii. The sequence goes on from JARDYJ010000002.1 coordinate 119,729,992, forward strand.
CACCATACACTCATGCACAGGCATGCCAACCCCATACACACACACTTTAACACTATAGGCAGATCTAAACACTCCAAATGCCATACAGTGATACACACAACACCATACACACATGCACGCAAACACAACACTCGTATATACATGCACACACCATCCAACAACATACACTAACACACACCCATATATATATAATCTTGTGTTAGCGTGTGTGTATATACAATATGTATAGTGTTAGTCAGTGTACATTATTTTTAGCAATACACACACTGACTAATACACCAGTACATTACACATATACACACACATTGCTATCTCTCTACTCAGTGGTGTACTCAGAGGTGGGATCCTCAAGCACCTCCTACACACAGTATCATACTTACACACACCAACTGTCAGGGTTCCACCCTACCAGCAGGGACTATGTGATAATTATTCGTTGTCATGTCTACCTGCAGCCACTAGTGGCCACCCTTCCCTCTCAGGAGCACCCCTTTCTAATTACTTGGGATAGCTGAGCCACATTATCTGAGTTTAGCCCTCTCCTTTTTACCTGCTCTGCCCTTCAGTCTGGGCCTTTGCATTGTTTGGGTTGGGTTCCTGTTAGTCTGCTTGCAGCTAAAGCTCCGAGTACTTCATTTTGATCTCCTGTGTATGACCTTGACTACGTTCACAATCCAGATTTGTGTGTCAGAGTGTCCCGGGGTCTGACACACAAGCTGTGTGTCCTGCCAGTGAGTTTCCAGCTGTGTGCCCTGTCATTCTGTCCTTCCTGGTATCCCCTGCAACTGTGCTCCTACCCAACCTGCTTGTCCGGATCCTGACACCAACATACCTACACACACACACACAAACATATGTACTTACCCACACAGTAACATACTAACACACACTAACATACTTGCACACTGACATACAGAAGCCATCTCTGAGCACTGGAAAATGATATTGTATTCTGCCACTCAGCCTAGCGGCGTGTGTGGAAGAGAGGGTTAGTGAAGCTGCTGCTATGGGCCCACGGGGTATCCTTTACACCAGTGCCTCTACTACCACAGGGTCAGGTAACGTGCATAAATTACCCTATGGTAGTGGAGACACGGTGGCCAAGACAGCAGCCAAGCTCATGATCCTGATACTACAGGACCACCAATTAGAGGGGGCTGAATGAGGAACCAACACTGGCAGAGGTGTCACTAGTGCCCTTTCGACCCCTCTGCATGATGGGACAGGATGTGATTTTCAAACATGATCCAAGAGCAGCAGCAAGGTGGTTGAAAACTGCTGCAAAGAAAGTAAAGTAAGGTGGATTCTAGAAAAAAAACAATACCAATTTGTAATGAGACCCCAGTGCCATGTTTCTCCCCAAACAGCCTATTTAACTGCAGCTTTTATTCCATTAAGACTCCAGCAGTAAGTCTGGAATGATTTGCCATTGTTGTTAAGAAAGTTTATTGATTTTTATTAACTTATACTTCTTTGAATATTTCCCACATACCCCTAAGTTACTTATTAATGGATCATTGATCCTTAAAATAAATAAAAATTAGGCATAATATTATATAAGAAACAATATATATTATATAATTAAACAACCTTGTATTGGAAACGGATAGACAGAGTCATTCTTTTGTTGGATCATACCATCTTCTCTTCCTCTAGTGAATGTTTTAATAGGCAAACTCCAATACAAAATAAATAGCATAATCGGTTTGCATAAAAGATCTGGCAGATTCAAGCGGAAGGTGGTCCTAACATTACAAAGCATTACTAATTTACGTGCCTGAAAATGAAAAGCATTTTTATAGCTGGAAAAATTAGAGAACATTAGAGAAAAATGTATGCAAAGAATACTTGAGGAGAAGGCACATATAATAATCAACAGATTGGATATGGGCCACCTTGATTGCCGCCACAGCGCATAAATAGCCATAACCCTAAATAATGACCATTATAAATGAGAGAAGAATACTCTGACAACCTATATTCCTGTTTTGTTGCACCATTGTAATCATACAGTGTTGCAAGAATTCTTTAAGCTAAACAAGTCGTATTTCAGTCATTCACTTTCCTAGTAGTTGCAGCCTGTCTGCTGGCACAGTGCATTTGCTAGGACAGGGCCTGCAGAATGTTTCACACAAAAACTCTCTCTAGCATATAGGGGGCTTCAAGATCTAATAACACGAACAGTCTGTGACTGTTCCTTTAAGCTTGCAGATGATGTAAACATTTCTACTGTATGTCCATATTGAATGTTAAGATATTGCTAAAATATTAAAGGTTACAAATATGGTTTTGGAAGAATAAAAAAAGACAGGTGCTGTTTATTGTAAAATCCTTAGCTGGACAGAAAAATGAAGACAGGTGCTATTTAAAGGGGGTGACCTCACTTTAACATATTTCTAAACAGACATGTCTGCTCCACATAATAAGCCGTGTTAATACTGGCTCCATGGAAATGGCTTCATGTGTCTTTCTATAGGGTACTGCAACAACATTCTGTTTTTACAAGGCAATAACCAGCCTTTTACTTAATAACTTTATGGAAGTTTAGTGTCTGCTTCAAGGTCAAGCCAATGCGTAAAATTCCTAGGCAACAGAAATTAAACTTCATATATAAATTAGAATTGGCAGAATCATTGCAGTCTGTAACTAAAATCATAACTTTTCCAGTACATTAAATAATTTAAGCCATACTTCCTCCTCTCCTACATTCCATTGCATTACATCTCCTATACTCATCCATCCTTGAAATCAATTACAAAACATTTTTTGGAAAGCAGAGGGTTGTGGGAGCTTCTTTCCTTAACCGGTACGGAAAATGTTTTTAGATTTATTCTTTGTAAAAGATACACTTAGGCTCAGTGACCATACCACTCCGTCAATGCTTCAAAAATCAGTGCAAGTACCTGTTAAAAGTGAAGGAGAGTGACATATACCAGTGATGTAGTTAAATGAGCCTCTTAATAGTTCACAAAATACACATGTGAAAGGATGATCAGGTACCTCATTTAACTAGGGGTGCTTTCAAAACCACATCATGCACTATATATTTTCTATGTGTTATTGGATAACTTGATCATCCTACACTGCAGCACTTCTCTAATGGTGGCAATCAAATGGCTCTAATAGTAATAACAATCCTTATAAAAGCCATTATTTGTCAGGCGATATCCCTGATATCCCGAATTAAGTTTCTGATATTCAATCGGATTTCTGTTTTGAAATGCCAATGAGAAAAGCAAATTAGAATACCCAATTTAAAATGATAAACTATGTGACCCACTCTGCTCCTTCAGAGACCCTGAGATATTAAGATTGGACCAGAACCTGTACGTCAATGGGTCACAACATGACTATTCCCTTGTATAAGCATAGTATCATACCAGGGTACATTCCAGGCTAGGCTACCCAAAGCACTCCCTTTTTGGCTTAGTAGCTTTGTGTGATGCTTGACTAGCCATGCAAGTGGTGAGATAGCAATGCAAAGGACCCCCTATACAATCTGCAAGTTATGGAGGCATCACTAACAAACTATGCTGGGATTTTAGTGTCTGACCAGTTGATATAACTTATTGTAATTGCCACATTACTACTGGTTAAGCGCTCAATCAGTTAACAAAGTGTTTATAAAAATATAAGAAAATGTTAATGATGGAATTTTACCCAATATACTTTCAATAAGTAAAATTTGGTTCATGCTGTTTAATAAAAAAAAATTGCTATAACACTGCAGCAATAACTCAGATATAATTGAGTTGTAATTGCTAGATTGCTCCTGACAATTATCTTAATACTTTGACAGCTTACAGTGCATGTAATATGCACAACTACAAGCCAATCAAATTAACCTTCATTTCCAAGAAGGCAGAAAACAACACCGCTTTTGTTAACTAAAAAAGGCATTACAGGTCAAATTTGTCTGCGATTAAACCCTTTAAGTGCCAGTAATTTGTTATTGAAACCTCCAACACTTAAATGTGTAACTGATTTTTTCAGCTAGAAAATAAAGTTAGCACCTATGGATTGATGTTATGCCTTGTTGAAAACAGCCACTAAAGCCAATAGCCATCTTCAGAGAATGATGTTCTTACTTTCCTCTCTCTCTCTCTCTCTCACCCATCTTCTACGCATCAAGCTATAGCCCCGTTTCATTTATACCTTGGAGCTCTCCCCATATTTCTAGAGTCTAGACTGTAAGCTTGCACGCAAGGCTTTGTTCGCATATCTGTTCGTTTGTCTCGATTTCTTAATCTGAGTTGGTTACATTTAATCACGGATCATAAAAGTGGCTACAAAACTAATGCTGAAAATGTATATAGTCATATTAGTCCAAGATAAGATGGAGTCTTTAGTGGTTGATACCTCTTATTAGGTTGTAAAGTCACATTAGCTTTTGTGCCTCAGATGTCTCTTCCTTAGATTGACAGTGAGTATTTTCGGAAAATTCCTGTGGACACCCTGAGCCACTGTGAAAAGTCCTTTTGCTACAGAAGTGTCTGTTGTACATACATTTTCCTGCTTTGCCATTTTCTATACCTCTGTTGCTTTAAGATATCTTGGTTCTCACAAATGTATTGTTAGTTATTCCATACTGGTCTAATCGCAGGTCCTGAGATCACATCTGGCCAGCATCCATTTTCTTTTAAATGAGTTTAATTTTGTTGCACAACTGTATTGTGGCAAATAAACATCAAAGGTCAGGAAGACTCCCAATGCAGATTTCCCATGGTATCTCTCCTCATCTGGAACTGGCTGATTCTAGACACCTGTTCATTAGCTTAATTGTCCTGGCCCCTTACACCTGTTACAGACATGTTCCCATGCTTCAGATCTAACACTTGGACGTGATTGGGTAACTCGATTCCCTTCCATTGTATCTTAAAGGATTTGTGTGCTTTTAACATTTACTCTGCCACACTTACCTGCAAAGCTTATTTTTTCTTATATAAATTGTCAAAATTACCAAATTAAGGTTTCACTGGCAGCCACCCTGCCCTTCTGCAGACCTTTTTGGAACTGAACTTTATCCTGGAAGATATGAGTTATTACATACATCCTTGTTCATACAAAATTGCACATGCAGCTGAGCCTTTAAAACTGGTTAAAGAAAATGAAGATGACTGCTTCTTATTACTGAATTCTGTTGTTTTATTAAGATGTATATTCTTAAGCTTCCTGACAATGGCTGTTTTAACATTTCTGCGGTGCTCGTGTTTAGCTGTAATTTTATTCTTTTTAATTTATTGTACCCACACAAGTTATATATTGTTTGATTCAGGACAAGAAGGGCTTTCTTTAGATACTATCATCTAATTGACTATAAGAAAATATAAAATATGTTGCAAAAGCTGAAACAATGTTTCTCGCCCTCCTCCCATGCTGAAAAACAAAACAGAGGGGGAAAAAAAGGTTAGTGATTTAAAAAAAAAAAACTAAAATAATACAATAAATAATAATTTAAAAAAAAACAATATAGTGAGCTAAGTGATGTCATTGTGACATCACTGGCATTAATAACATGTTCAAGAGGTCCCTAAGAGGACCTCTAACCTTACATCCCATTGCCCTAACGCAACATCTACCCAGTATAACCCTTCTGCCCCCGTTCACAACCCCCAAACCCGTTAAGCCATAAGCATAAAAATTCTACGAATAATGTACACCTTGTAGTATGTTCCCTATAAGTGCTGGGAAAGTATGGAAAATCTATATAAACTAGGTATTTCTGAAATCAGGACACCTGAATTGATGAACTTGGAGGGGATTTTCCATCACTTTACCTAATTTTGTGAGGATGTATAAAAAATTTGGTATTTTTTTCTAATTTTCACTATGTCACCATTCTATTTGGATAAATGTTCTTAATAACTGTGGGCCATTGGGAATACTGCATCCAAATCTTGTTGGATGTCCACCATCACCTGTCTGTATATTTGTAAATAACATGTACTGCATTCTATTAATGAAACAATACACAGACATGAGACAGCCACCTATCATATCACATCAATTTGTCATCTCCCATATATATTTATACTGTTGCGTGATGTGATTATTCACAGCTCCCATTATATGCTGGTAATTACATGGTAATTAACGAGATTAGCCTTTATTTTTTTCCAGTTATGAACAAGCATTAATTGTAAAGATTAACAGTTTTTTGGTATTTGAAAGCCTTTTCCAGGAAATTGGGAAATTGGTACATTTATGAGGTCGTTACAGAGTCGTACAGTAATTTGATACATGCATGTGAACTTATAAATATAACTATATGTTTTAGTTTTCTTATTTGCTCTTGTGTTTTGTTGTTTGGGTTTTTATCTGAAAATTACTAAATGTCCATACCCAGTCTGATCACTTAAAAGTCAAAGTTCTCTGAAATCTTTTACAGCTATAATTTGGATTTATGGAAGCAGGCATGATAATTGCTTTGTTTCTATTGAATGTGAGGTCTTCAGCTGCAAAGAAACTGGAAATGCCAAAAAATAATGATTTCCTCCATTACATCTCGCAGGCATGTATAATTCATGGGCCGATCATGAAGAAAGAAATTTAGTGAATTATCTCAGGCACGCATCTCAATCCAATAATGGGGGGACAAATTACATTAATCTTTGAACAACTTTACAGATCAATACTTATATAAGAAAACTTTACCCATGCATTATGTTCAATAAATGTGTAACCCTGGTATTCCACAAACCCCCAGTTGCCATGGGAACTGACTTCCTCAGCATCTGCCATGAAGAATGACATGCTTTTCAGCCAATAGGATTTAAGAGGGCTGTAGGAGAGAGTATAAAATGTAAAATTAGAGTAGACAGAGGCAGTAAGAGGGCAGATATGGAAGATAAAGGGTTAGCGGAGCAGAAAAAGAGATAATAAAAGACATTACATATAATATATATATCAAATAAAAACAATCAGCAAGAGAATACCACATTGTCCAGAAATGGTCATACTGATGCGACAGGAGCAAAGGGTTAATTTTGCACAGAAGCAGGAAGATAATACACAAACCAGTTATAGTTAACGCGAGATCTCTTGGTCCAGTCTGTATACCTTTTTGCAGAGGCTTGGTAGTTTGCTTGGGGTTTAGTTGCTGGGTTATCGTGGGAAGATGTAAGGCGAAATTTGTTGCAGGCTTTTTGCAGAGGTTTGGCGTTTCGAGACTACTTTGGACTTTTTCTAGGAGGCATTGCCAATCTAACCTTCAAACATGCAGGGACTTCAGGATTACATGTCTACCCTTTTTCTATATATAAAGATATATGCACTTTTCTGATAACATTAAAACAAATAGCAAGAACATGATACTAGAGAGTGGGAATACATATCATCTGATGATAACATCTGTTTAGTCTTACACATTTTACTAAAACATGTGTTCTATAAGCAGTTATTCCAGTCATGAAATATTATGCTTCTTTAAAGGGACATTTTTGTCCCTGACACCCCTACTATAGAAGAATGCATAATAAAGTACCGTGAGAGTAAATAAAGCACTTACCTGACACAGAAGATGCAGCCCTGCTGTTGCAGTTGCCCTCCTCATTCATAGTCCAACTATTCTTGCCACTGATTGGCTGTTTCCAGCAGACCTCCATCCTCAGGATTCCCTAAGCCAGAGCTAGAGCTGACTGGAGGTGCAAAATTTAGTTTGGGATGAAGGGGGCAAATGCATATGGGGATTCTTCAGCATTCATAGCTAGAGTTTCCCTTTATTACTCTTAATATTATGTTTCAAGTTCAACCCGTATGTTTTATTAGCATCACATAAAAGCAAGTTGTAAGTTCAGTATTAAGCGTAAATTAACCTTCCAACTTCTAACTAAATTTTACAAACCATACATTTTATAAGAGAAGATATAATTTTGTGATACGTTTATTTCCAATGTACATTTACTTGACACATCCACAGAGCTTTGCTGGAAATGTGACACTATAACTTGTCCATTGTAGCTTTTTGCTTTTGATGATAACCTTTATACAGTTCTGAGCTGTCACTCTAATGATATGTGCTGTCATAATCCATACACTGTAGACAATCATGATGTGGCTTCTTCCAGAAAGTAAGCTTAACCCTTTGAGTGACAAACATAAATTAGGTATATGCAGCAATGTATTTACCTTTAGCACTGCACTAGGCCCAACCTAAGGCGGCAGTCCTGTCCTCCCCCTCTGTAGCTGGCATCTCCATTGTATTAAAAGGCTCATCATATCATTAAGACACGTGATGCCATATACCAGCGCTCCATGTCTTAAAGGCGAACAGTGCTTTCTAATAAAGTCTATGGAGGCTGTGCTCAGCCGGCACAGCCCCCATGGTATAAATGGGTGGTTAATGAGATCAAAGATCTCCCTTGCAACACTGGGGGGTTGATCGTCTACAGTTTTGCAGCAGAGGGACTGCCGACCCATTGGACCAGCCATCCTAGGCCTACTCAGCCTAGGCCATGATGTACAGAAGTCTTGCATCTACAAATAATGCTAGTGTAGAAGAAAATTCTGCTGACTGGTCAACAACTGATTAGCAGTTTCTATTTAGAACAAAAATAACGCAATCCCTGCCTGTAGGTAGAAAGCAGTGCGTAAAACCAGTAGCTTAGAGACTTCATGGTAACTTAATGGTTAAAAAATATATCTCTGTGTGCTGACAGCTGGTCTGTTGCCCAATCCCTGCTAATATGCAGGGTGACAATGAAGGTCATTAGAGTTGTAACCTCTAAAAGCCCCAAAGATGCAAAAAAAGAGTGGCATAATATTGGAAAATATATTTTATACCTAGAATGTTTCTTTGGTATAATTATTGCTTTGTACTTGTACCATAATTCCATATGATGTGAAGCATTGTTTGTCTTACTCTAGGTATTTAAAAATTGCTTAATCTGGTAAATATATTTATGTGTTTCCTCAGGTAAAGTGTAAACTGTTTGGAAGGTTCTTAACTAATCATAACTAGAGCTAGAAAAAGTGAGGTCACATATTATTTTCAATAGATATTCACAGAATAATATAAACTTGAAATGTATTAATATGTTATTAGAAAATCAAGCTGGATACAAATAATTGAAGAAACAAATTGCAGGGAATATAGTCTAGCACAAATGCATTAATCATACTGCTACAGATGAACACTCCTAGAGTTGGTTTAAATAATACCTAATTTGGAAATCAGCCTACTTGTAGTTGCATTTGCCTGTGGGTCTATGATTAAACTTTTTTGTGCTAAACACATAGTATGAGATCCCCTACCTTTTGCCTCTCACAGCGTCTGTGAACAGCCTGATTTTAAACTGTCATTTCCAAACTCTATAGTCCCTTCCTTTTATAAAGTAAAGGTAACCACTGTTTGTTTGTTTTTTAGAATGTGAAAGAGTAAGTTAGCCATGCGAGTGATCAGTCTATGCTGAAATAAGAGTGATGAATGGGAATAATATGGGAGTATTACAACTGAAAATTATACATTTAAGTATAAAAAATATTACTAATTACATATAAATGTTCCATGTGGTGTGTTTTTATATGTCAATTATGAATAATGGTAACGCAATCCCAATACAAAAATAAGGAGACTAGCTCTCTAGCAGTTCCCCCTAAAATTGCAAAATCAATATCAAATAATAAAAGATGATCTGCACAGCCATAAAAAATATACAAAAATACTTTATTATTCCAAAAGTACCGGTATACATCGAACACCAACATAGTCAAATAAGTCAAAATTGCATGCAGGTCTCAATAGACCGATCAATTTAATGCAAATATAAAACAAGATACTTCAACAACTGGTCTGTGCCATCATTGTCTCCACACAACTGGTCTGTGCCATAATTGTCCCCACACAACTGGTCTGTGCCATAATTGTCCCCACATAACTGGTCTGTGCCTTCTTTGCCTCTTCCAACATACAACATATGTAAACACACTTACACAAATGACACACACTTACTCATACTCACTAATACACACTCCATCTCACCCTACTTACACAGTTACACATCCATGCTCCCACACACATACACAATTACACATCCATGCTCATATACATACACAATTACACATCCATGCTCAAACACACACAAGTACACCCCCATGCTTAAACACACACATCCATGTTCACACACACATACACAATTATACACCCATGCTCATATACATACACAATTACACAACCATGCTCATACACACACATAGAAGTACGCATCCATCCTCAAACACTCACAAGTACACATCCATGCTCACAAGTACACATCCATGCTCACACAAGTACACATCCATGCTCACACAAGTACACATCCATGCTCACACAAGTACACATCCATGCTCACACAAGTACACATCCATGCTCACACAAGTACACATCCATGCTCACACAAGTACACATCCATGCTCACACAAGTACACATCCATGCTCACACAAGTACACATCCATGCTCAAGTACACATGCACACACAAGTACACATGCACACACAAGTACACATCAATGATCAAACACACAAGTAAACATGCATACTCACACACATACAGGTAAACACATACAAAAGTACACACCCATGCTCACATACACACACGCACAAGTACACATCCATGCTCACACACAAAGTACATATCCATGTTCACACACGCACACAAGTACACATCCATCTATCAATATATCCATCCCCCGTTTACCTCTCACCGCTCTTGCAGCTTTTTCTCTTGCTGCCCGCGCACAGTGTGCGAGTAGCCTCAGTTGTAACAGCCGGGGATAGTCAGGATCAGTAGCCGAGGATCCACAGTGCAGAACCCGTGCAGGAACCAGAGGCAGGTGAAATGGTACTGGAGAAGTTCAGATAAACGTGAGAAGAAGCCGAGGTCAAGGATTGGAGAAGTCAGGATAGCCGAGAGCTGAAGCCGAAGTCAAGGGTTGGAGAAGTCAGGATAACCATGGTACGAAGCCAGAGTCAGAACTTGGAGCAAACACAAAACCGCAACTGAGCCCAGAGAAACAAAGCATGAAACTCTTTGACAGGCAGTGAGTGGACAGCTAAGGAGCCCTCAAATAGCCCCAGGCAGATAACCCCGCCTCAAACTATTAGCATAAATAAACAGAGAAAATGTCCAGCTATCTTAGGAGTGGCGTGCGCATGCGTGAGGGTCTCGTCCAGCAGTGTCTGCGGGAGGCTGCTATGGCTGTAGCAGCTGCAGGTAAGTTGTTAGCTGTTACACCAGTTTCACTGCAATGTCATGTGACCACGATACGTTCCTGTCTCCCCGTTTTGAAAGGGCCCTTACGACCTGGATCAGTGAGGCCCAAGTCGGAAGGGCCCTTTCTAAACAATTTTGAACTGGTAGAAGAAGACAGGAAGAAGGGGTCCCAGGGGTCGCAGTAGTTACGCTAGTGCTCATGAGCTTATGAGTAAGCGGCACCAAACGCATGAAACACATTAAGCTTTGTGCCTTTTACTCGCACTGATCATGTGCGTATACCTGCACTTTATTGCACATTAAAGCACTTTATATTAATCCTTGGACTCTGAAGTTTGCATATTTATTTGTTAAAGGTGGATTTCCAAATATCAAACAGTATTGGTCAAAATGGGAAATCGGTCAGTTGTTTCTTTAATGCACTAAATTGGTTGGTAAATTTAAATTTAAGGTTTTTAGGTTTAAGTTTATGTTAAAAAGATTTGTTTATGAGTACCTGAAACAGAGTGGAAATATTGGATGAGAAGGATATTTCATGTTTTTAAATAAATAAATGAGTCAGACATTATGTTATATTACGCACCAAATTCTAGACTGTGCTGTGGATAATCAAATTTTCCCAACTACCTGGTCTTGTCATGAGATTAAGAGGATCTTTGGAGAGACAGCTTTACTGAATTGGCCAATGAATAAACACTTTTTCATTCAAACCTAACTTTGTAAACCCCATACCCTAATGAATAGGAAGCAAGTAAGAGGTACTTTAGAGGCCTATAACATTGTGGAAATAAACAAGAACAGCGCACTGATATGTGAACATATGGGAATGACTATTAGCAAAGGCAGTTAACCAAAAACTTTAATCTGCCTTCATTCCTCAAATAAAAACATAGTTTCATTACTTGAAATGATACCGTATTTGCTCGATTATAAGACGACCCTGATTATAAGACGACCCCCCAAAATCTGAATATTAATTTATGAAAAAAATAATAAAAGCTATGATTGAGAAAAATATTTTGTTTTTATTTCCTTTTTTTTTTAACCTGCCCCCCCAGTTAGGCGCATCTGCCCCCTGACTTGCCACTCTGCCCCAGAAATGCCTTATACCCCCTATATGCCACTGTGCCCCATGATATGCCTTTTAACCCTCTAAATTCCACTGTGCCCCATGATATGCCTTTTGACCCCCTATGTGCCACTCTGCCTCCAGAATTGCCTTATACCCCTATATGCCACTCGGGCATTTAGGGGGTTAAAAGGCATATTATGGGGCAGAGTGGCATATAGGGAGGTATAAGGCATTTCAGGAGGCAGAGTGGCATTAAGGGGGTTAAAAGGCATTTCATAGAGCACTCTGCCTCCAGAAATGCCTAATGCCCCCCATTTAACACTCCCCCTCCCTCCTTCAAACTTACCGGAGCTTCTAAGCACCGGGCAGCATGTATAGCTCTATGCGATTCGCGTAGACAACGTCCGCTGCAGCCGGGAGGAGGTGCGGGTAGCAGCGAGGGTTGTCTGCGTCCATCGCGCAGACCTTCCCCGGCTGTCAGAGATCACGGGGAACTCTGATTATAAGACGAGGGGTATTTTTCAGAGCATTTGTTCTGGAAAAAACCTCGTCTTATAATCGAGCAAATACGGTATGTCATACTTGAACAACCTTACAGACAATTGGTAAATCTCACATTTATGCAATGTCTGCCAGTATCTTTTTTGTAATGTAGGCACTTAAGTCTTCTATAATTGTAGGTGTGCTCTAGCAAATATATTCTTTCATATTTTCCTTATTCATAAATTTGAAGCACAAGGAGTTTGTCTTTCGCAAAGGCATGTCAGATGAATCAAGCAGCAGATACATTATATTTTTATTATATATTTGATATATTTTAAATACAGAATTGTTGGTTTGATCTTTAAAGGCAGACAGAAAAGAAAACCTATTGAGCTCCAATCAGTAAATGTGTCAACAACATGTCATCACTCAGAGGTTAAGAAAATGAAGCCTTTGCTCACCATAGCAACTAAAAGGCTTTTTATCAGAAATCCATATATTTTAAGATAATATGTGGTTTACATAATTATCCTTTCAGCAGTCGTTAAATGCCTTCGAAGCCATTCCCAATTAAATGTTCATCTTTGGTAAGTATATATTTGAGATACTGTAAAACATGATTAATTTATCATCCTGAGATCTTAAATCATGGTTCACTGGTTCTAACAATACAATTGATCTTCTTGACCTAACTATTCAGTGTGGCATTAATTAGATTTGAATCTGAACTGACTATTGTAGAAAGACCATGTAAAAAAGAGTGAAGGGCACCATTCGTGCATCAGTAAAAATAAAGCATCTTGATTTTCCTGGTCACAAAGAAACCAATGTTCATTTAAATAATTATTATAATTATTATGCCTTGTTTATGAAGTGACAACACTTCCTGCAGTATGAATGAACAACAGCATATGCATGTTAACTTTAAAGATAAGGTCCATAAATATACTTACCTAAATCAAGTAAACAAATGGAGTAAAAGCAAGAAAAATGCTGCAAGCATTGCTTACATTAATTTGCAAGCAAATCATGTGAGAAATGCAAAAGGAGACATTTAGATTCTGCCTATTAAATGTTTCAAATTAAAGTGGATTTGTTAATTTTTACATACCATATACAGTACAGTACACTAAACAAACCCTCCTCGAGCTAAATGTCAAGCAAGTCTTTCTTTATTAATGGAAGCCTCATGCTTACACTAAGCACAAGGCTCTATTTATAGGGAGTGAGTGCTGCTGATCAGTCAGAGAAAAAAGGCTAAACGGCATCAATCAATACATGGGGGAGGCAGCCTACTATGGCTGCCTGCTACTATGCCATCAAAAGTAAAAAATCTATAGTTGACTTGCACGCAGGAAAAACTGATCCCTGCTCTCATGTAAGCCAAAGCCAAACCCCCAGCAAATAACTAAATCACTCACAAATAAAAAATACTCTTTATTTACTTTTTTAATTTGTTTTATATATTATTCATCCTAAATGTTTGGCTATACCTCTGAAAGTGGTATTATTTAATTTTTTACTAAATATATTAAAAATAACAAAAAACAGAAGATGCAGGTATTGTAGTTTGATAAACATATTTAGTTTTGATAAGAATGTGATGGTGTCAGTTTCCCTTTAATCTATTTTACTTGAATGTTTAAATTATATATATATATATATATATATATATATATATATATATATATATATATATATATATATACCTATGCATATGTGTAAAAATTAAGCTCTCAATTTCTTAGCAGATCTAGGACTTCCTTCAGTATAATCTGTGACCATGAATCTTGGCTGAAAATACCAAGATAATTCTGCTGTGATTACAAATGTGCCACTTGTTTAACCATTGTTTTTTGTCTGACATTTTCATTACCACCTTTCTATAAATTGTAGCTGTAAAATATGGTTATGTCTCATTTAGTTGTCTTGCAGTGTGAAAATCAGTTTACATCAAAATTAATATTGAAGCTTCAACATGCATTCCAGTATACATATTGATTCTGCATAATAAATGAAAACAAGACAAAGGTGCGCAACATCCATAATAACATTACTTTGTATTATTAGAATGTATTATGTCACTGCTATAGACATGTAACTGCTTGTATATATACTCATATTGATTTTGACAAAATAGGTCAATTAGCTGAGGTCTAGATAGTTCACATTATGCACCATACATGCCCATATATCTCCATCAGATAAAATCATTAGTTTAATACATGGTTGTTACTCTATAAAATATTCCTTTCTCCTTGGTCATGTAAACAATATATATGTCAATCCTCTAAGAGTGTGTAGCAATCACTCTTGACTTTGGAATTCACAAAAGGTTCATTATTTAAATATATGTTAAAACATGCTGACTAACAGAAAACAGGTAAATTAGTTAATCAGTCTTTATTCTCTGCACATCTTTTTTTTTCAGTACCATGTTCTGTTTAAAATACATTTAAATGTCACTAAGCGAGGAGAGAAGGGTGCACCAAATGTTTTTGGCACACATAAATGTAACACAATGATCCAGGTTTTATCCAGGTCAAATAAAATCTTCGAGAATAAAGGGGAAAATCAACATATAAATTCAGTCTGAATTAAGAAATCAGGTCTCAGAAATTATTACCAGACTAATACTGGTTAATGAAAGTAATGGTGGTGCAATGGATGGGGTAGGTGAGTATAAACTGCACACCTTATAGTCTAAAAATATGTTTAATATTCATATACAACATAAATACATTATTACAACTCAGTGTTAAAATTAATACTCAAGTCTCCTCTCCCCAGTCACCGAGTTTTAATAATATATTTATGTTGTATATGAATATTAAACATATTTTTAGACTATAAGCTATGCATTTTATACTCACCTACCCCATCCATTTCTTTGCTGTCCAAACTGTTTACCCTAAAGGGGGAGTGCTGCCCTAAGTCACCACCATTACCTTTGTTTATACTACTGTTATTGTGGGATAGTGGGATTCCCATAGAGTGTTGTAGCATGCGTATGCTTTTACCTATTGCTTTTACTTTTGTATAATACTGGATAATGGTTTGCCGGTTAAAACTGTTCCATCATTGTGGGCTAATGTAAGTCTTGCTTGTGTGGAGAAGCCCACAATGATGGAACCGTTTTGATTATACCTTGGCATACAGCAGGCCATGGTGGCACTCCCAAAAGGGGTATTTCTCATTTTGTTCTTGGCACATATGTTTTCAGACAATTAATTTTGTTTCCTTGTCTTTCATATGAAATTTAGAGTATTTTTTTTTCATTTCACAATTAAGTTTTATGCAATATTTTATATTCCAAGGAGCACCTGACACCTTCTGGATTCACATTTCAACAAGATTTACTTAAAGAAGCAGCATCTTAGTACTTAGAAATCCAGACTAGATTTTCCATTGCAAGGCCACCACCAGCAACATCAGCACTACACCAATTGATACACACATCCAGTAGCATTCTACAGATGCAGGAAGCATGTAGTTCGGGAGCAATGTAAACAGGCCAAGGGTCAGAAAAACTCGGGATTGTTGTTCCTGAAGGCGAGGTAAGAATATGAAGAAATCATCCTGGTGTACCACAATTAACACAGCTAGAATGTCTCTAAACACATAATAATGAAAGGTAGCAGGGGCATTGCATAAGCAGAGGGTTATGGTAGTGTACTCAAAGTATCTAACAGGTATGGAAAGCTCTCTTTCACTCATCTCCCTCCTGAATACGCACTTGGTCATAGGCATCACGCAGGTCAAGTTTAGTGAACACAAAAGCGGAGCAGGCCCGTTCCAATAATTCTGGGATGAGCGGGAGAGGATATCAGTTCTTGATGGTTATTCGGTTTAACCCCTTAAGGATAATGGGCGGTCTCTAAACTCATTGAAAACAATGCATTTTGAGCCCGTACATGTATGGGCTTTGTCATTAAGGGGTTAATTTATGGTAGTCGATGCAGGGCGCAGAGAACCGTTGTTTTTCGACAAAAAAAAGAGACCCATAAAGCCCCCACAGGCAGCCGAGTCAATGACTGCCATCACTTGCATGGGCTGGTGGTTCCACCAAAAGGACAAAGGGATGGATAAATGAGCTCCTGAAAACAGTCTCAGTTTGAGTGGTAAAAAGGTCTACTAGAAATATCTGGTTCTATCACAATAGACACAGGTTCTATGTGTCTTTTGAGTCACCTCCTAGGAGCTGAGAGGTCCGGGTGTCAGGCCGATATGTATCTTCAGAGGGAACAGTAGCTGGGGCAGGAGAATACTCAAAGGCAGTAGGTGGGCCAGAGATAGATTTCTCAAGGTGTCTCCCAAACCGTCTGCGATCTATCTGTAGTGCCTTGACTTTCAAGGTGTCTGGGACCCCTGTATGAACTAGTTCATCCTTAAGATGATCTAGGAGAGCAGGTTCATTCCATTTGCTGATTATAGCCTTGTCTCAGAATTGGTAATATGTTCTTCAACCAGTTATCAGTCTTGTCTAAGGGCCCTGATCTTGGCCTGTGCAGTGGAGGATTTATGTGTGTCTTCATACAATGTGTCCATAACTTGGATAAAGGAGGACCAGGAGGTCACATCTCTCCGGTAATGGAACTTGTGGTTCTGGAGTTCCGCGTTCTAATTTCCCAGAAGAGGCTGAAAGTTGGGCCAGTGCAGGAGAAGGTAATTGAGAAGTGCTGGCCTGGCTAAAACTGAATTACCCAGCCTACAGTTCCTGGAACGTCTGCATTAAGGTTATAAGTTGCTGCATAAGCGCCAAGATGCCTTCAGGCATGGGTTCCATAATGGCTCAGTTGTGATATCAGGACCTTACCTGGTCCATAGCTCAGGGACTGGAACTATACATAGTAGAAGTGGTCACCCATGATAATAACCTAGATAGATGGGCCAGTACCAGTGAACAGGACCAGGATACAAGATATAGGAAGCCACCCACAGGATACACAGGCCGAGGGTCAGGAAAGCCGGGTCACAGGAGCACGGGGTTATCTGAAAGACCAGGTAAGGGCATGAGGTCAACAACTGAGGTCAAGTAGCAAACATTAAGCTTCCTCTTTTCTACTACAGGCCACTCAGGAGAACCATCACATACAATCATACCAGTGCTCTAGGTGGGATGACCAGCATCGCCACTGGTGACAGTTCTCAGATGGTTAGAGGGAGGGATACAGGGGACTTATATCTACCAGGGTACTACAAGCCTTATAGGTGGGATGACCAGCATCGCCACTGGTGACAGTTCTCAGATGGTTAGAGGGAGGGGTACAGGGGGACATATCTACCAGGGTACTAGAAGCCTTATAGAGATCTCTGCTTTCTAATCTTACATTTGAGAAAATGGTATATAGAGTTAGGGCATAAATCATAACTTTGGAAACTATTATATTTCAAAGGTATTAACAGTTGCTGACAATTTATCCGATTAGTAAGGCCATTTTAATTCTTGTAATAAATACAACGGTTGGGGGTACTTTCGCCAATAGAATTGTGCATGCTAAAGAAAATGCAACAAACCTGGGCCCTATTTTTGTAAAAAAATTGATGAAAAGGTGTCACAAAGTGAAATCATAGTCTTAGACATGTTTGTTACCTCACATATTTTCCTGCTACATGACCTAGATGTTTCATACAAACTATTTTACATATTGTTCAATGAAGAGTGAAAATTGATACATGTCTTAAATTTCATCAACTCTCCATCAACATCTGACATTGTAAGCCAAGTTCTTGATCTTGAAAATCCTTATGAGACTCAAAGCACAACTAATGACACAATTTACAGAAACTGCCTGAGTAGGTTTTTCAGATTACTTTTCATTTTAAGTGCCAGTGTGAAATACTCAAGTTATACAATAGCAAAAAATATATTTAAAAAAATACATAATGTAACTTGTCTTAATATACTTTTCTGAGTCTAAAAATATGCCAGACCAAAAGAAACATATTTACATAAAAAGCAGACAAGGTCAAATAACAAAGAAAGCCCTTAATTAGTTGTAATCAACTTTAATTTGCATACCGTATATAATTCCAAAATTATTGTTAATAATAACGTTATATAATGGACTTCCAATTTTCATGAAAATGGCACATTTTGATAAGCAGACACAAAACCCTAGTACTAATAGGGTTTAATTTGCATACATTAGACTGATTATCCAAACAAAAGGATTACAGTATTATTTCACCATACCTTTATATACTTATTATGCACATGTATTAACCTCACAAAAGCTAGCTGTTAGTTACAAACAATGGCCGCAGTTGAAAGATTTTTTTATCCTCAAGTAAATTGGATACTTTTAGCATTATTTTAGTTTCTAGAAAATATTTTATTCTAACAGTGTCAAAATGCAGTAAAATGTTACGCATGCCACCCCCATCTAAATTTTCCGCTATTGTAGGTTTCTTAAACATCTGCAGTCTAAAGCTAATACTAGTAAGATGGCATCTGGTCACCCTACGACTTCATTAAACCAATCCCTGTGGAGGGGGGCATGAAATTATATGAATAAGCAGTCTAATCCATGGTAGGCCTTCATTTCAGGAGAAATGAGAACTAGTACCAATTATGTATCCTGGCAGTGACCCCTCCCCCGCTGCCACCAGGCCCCCCATTGTCCCTCTACTAATATGGGCCATGACATGGAGGACCATTACCATGTACACTATGGAGGCTGTGCCAACTCTGACTGTATTAGAAGGTGCAATGCACCTTTAGGACAAAGATTGCCAGGATATGACTCTTAATATGGTTCAGACACCAACCAAGGAGGGGCTGCTGAGTATGTCACTGAATATGACTATTAACATTAAAAAGTAAAGCATGGCTGCCGTCAGAGGGGTATACCGGGAACTTTGCCACCGGGTTGCGCTGAGGTGGGCTCCTGCTACATGTAATGCCCAGCAGGATCACATAATGTGCATTACATGACCCCGCGGTAGTAGGGACACTGGCATTAAGGAGGCCTCCATCAACTCCAAATTATTATTATTTATTGTTTTATATAGCGCCATCAAATTTCGTAGCGCTGTACAATGGGTGGACAGGACATAACAAGTAGTATGTAACATAACAATTTGACTTATAGAGGCAACAGGTGAGGAGGGCCCTGTTGAAAGGAGCTTAAAATCTAGGGGGTAAAAAGGTAAAAGTGCTAAAGTTAGGGATGGACCAGTCACACTAGTGTAAGTATTGCAGGAAAGGGAATAGGAAAGGTGAACTAAAGGAATATAAATTCCTTTAGCTCATGTTGTAAGCGTCCTTAAAGAAGTGGGTCATGAGGGATTATTTGAAGGACCGAAGGCAGGGGGAAAGGGAATAGGACTTGTGTGAGCGGAGAGATTGCTGGGAGTGAGGGGAGGTGGGGGAAAGGGAGGAGGTAAAGTTGAAAAGTGCTGATGGTGCAATACAGACATAGTGTGGAGGTGCTGGTGGCTGGATAGAGATAACTGTTCTACTAATACTAGAGGAAAGTGAAAAGAGGAACAAGAGGATTGTGAGCATGGTAACTGGAGACAGATGGTGATGCGAATGGAACTTGATGACAGTTTAGTGGAGTATTGATTGCAGGGAGCCTCTTTGTCCTTCCTTGATGTCCTCCTTGTTGTCCTCCCTTGGTAAACTCCCAAAACAGTGGCACTTAGGAAAATTGGCACTTGAGTGGAAAGTGGCACACAGATGGAATAGGGCCTGTGCCTCTAAGAGGCTTGTGCCTTCAATGTCACTACTGATATAGGGATGGCGGCTTGTTAGGTATTTACCAATTGATTAATTACCCCGCAATAAAATCATAGAAACATGGGAGAGATGGGAGGATAGGACAGGGTACTAATAATTCAATATAGACAAATCAAAGGACAAGCAAAGGAATGATTACAGATAGGGTAAGGCAAAAAAAGTTGAATACCTGAAGAATTAATTAATTACACAGGGCAGCCAGCAATGATGCTGATTACAGACAGGGTAAGGCAAAAAGCTGAATACCTGTAGATGAGAGAAGAAAGATGATAAATTAGTTCCTGATGATGTGTATGGGATGAGTATGAGCAGAATCAACTCCCTTGGTAAACTCCCAAACAGTGGCACTTAGGAAAATTGGCACTTGGGTGGAAAGTGGTACACAGATGGAATACCAGCTCTACCCCTCCCCGGCATACCACTAGGCCCAACATGCTGAGTTGAGATATAACACAATTTCCCAGTGTTCACACCTAGCATGTGAGGACCCTGAGGGAGAAAAACAGATGGGATCAACCTATCCCCTCCTGAGCAAACAAAGGCAGATTGTGTGTCTGTAAATGTAAAAAAGTATGTTACTGTGTTTTTGTAAGTAAGGATGTTAGTCTGAGTATGTTAATGTATGTGTGTATGTTAGTAAATGTGTGTAAGTATGTTACTGTGGGTGTGTAAGTATTATACTATGTGTGGGGGGATGTTACTATATGTGTGTGTAAGTGTTTGTAAGTACACAAAACAAAGCAAAAATTGAGCAAATACACAGTGAATACCATTCAAACACCTAAAGCATAAGCATTAGGGATTCCTTTACACTTTATGGTTATATATTGCTTAGCCCGCCACTACGTCAAAGTACCCCAAGTTTGGCAAGTCCTATCTAATTTTTTTATGGCTATATTGCTTACCATCAATGGGACTGCACTACATTTAACCCCAAATGAGACTCTCAAGCAATTTAATGAGGAACCTGTGTGGCAGGAGGGGCTGCTTAACGCTAAAAGTCATAAAAGATTCCATAACTGAAGAGTTCCAAACATCCGCTGGCATTAATACCAGCACAAAAACTGTGTAGCGGGAGCTTCATGGAATGGTTTCCGTTGTGTTAAGCACACAGCCACTGGAATCTGGAGCAGTGGAAACGTATTCTGTGGAGTGACGAATCACTCTTCCCTATCTGTCTTATTGGCGGGTACCAGGAGAATGTTACCTGTCTGACTGCATTGTGCCAGCTATAAAGTATGGTCTGTTTTTCAGGGATTGGGCTAGGTCATTTACTTCCAGTGAAGGGAAATCCTAATGCTTCAGCATACCAAGGCATTATAGACAATGCTATTCTTCCAACTTTGTGGGAGCAGCTTGGGAAAAGCCATTTTTTAGTCTAGCATGACTGTGCCCCGGTGCACAAAGCAAGGACCATAAAGACATAGTTAGCTGAGTTTGCGGTGGAACCCCATTAAACACCTTTGGGATGAACTGGAACAGAGATTGCGAGCCAGGCCTTCTCATCCAAATCAGTGCCCAACCTCACAAATGCTCTACTGGATCAATGGGAAGAAATTCCCCTGAAAGCCTCCAAAATCTTGTGGAAAGCCTTCCCAGATGAGTGGAAGCTATTATAGCTTCAAAATGGGAGGCAAGTACATATTTATACAAAAAAGTGCCCACTATGTAGGAGGTGAGAGTAGGTTCTCACCCTATTGAGAGTGTGCCTTGACGTGGCGGGTGAGCTTAATTATGCTTTGGCCAATTCATATAACCAAAACCTCTCATTTATATTATGTTTATATATTTGTTGCCAACTTTATTAGGGTGAGAAGCGCAGACAGTATTTTGTTTTTTGTATACATTGTACAGCCAACACACTGTATTTGCAGCATGCTCACACTGTTTGGTAGGCCTCATATTATACATTTGTATTATTTGAGCCTGAGACTAGCTTAGCGCACCGACATTTTTTCTTTTCCCTGTTTGCACATATTTGAGGTTGTTGGCTCCTCATTAGTCTGGTTGCAGCTTGCTGTCCAGGGGTTAAATGGGAGAAGGTTTAATTGCACCTCCCCCAACACATTAATTTGGTTTTGGTAGCAGTATAAACTGCTTTGTGTGCCCACTATGTAGGAGGTGAGAGTAGGTTCTCACCCTATTGAGAGTGTGCCTTGACGTGGCGGGTGAGCTTAATTATGCTTTGGCCAATTCATATAACCAAAACCTCTCATTTATATTATGTTTATATATTTGTTGCCAACTTTATTAGGGTGAGAAGCGCAGACAGTATTTTGTTTTTTGTATACATTGTACAGCCAACACACTGTATTTGCAGCATGCTCACACTGTTTGGTAGGCCTCATATTATACATTTGTATTATTTGAGCCTGAGACTAGCTTAGCGCACTGACATTTTTTCTTTTCCCTGTAAGTACATATTTATGCCTATGAATTTAGCATGTGATGTCATAAAATTTCCTGCTGGTGGCAGGTAATGGCCAGGTGTCTCAATACTTTTGTCCATATGGTGTATGTCTCAAAACCTTGGGTGATTTGAAACTCTAGGAAGATAGAGTGAACTTTAATAAGGAACACATGCTTATGTATATTGTTGCATTACAATACAGAACCTTGGTTTTTTAATTGCTAACATACATAGAAGCATACCTTTTCATAACAGGTGTGAACTTGTTGGTCCATTTATTAACATTTATCAATGACTCAGCACTATGCAGATTCACCACTTGCCTCTGAGACAAGGCAAAGGCTTTTTGCCTTTAATAAATAACTTTACTTCATACAATGCTTTCTAGGTGTTTTGGCTAAAATTAACTATAAAGACCCTTACTTCTAGGCAGGCCCCTCAATGAATTCTACCAAAAGTTATGTTTTCCTGTCTTCAGTGGGTCGCGGAGGGTCAGGGCTGGACTGGAGGCATACTGGGAAAATTTCACTTTCCTGGGGCTGCCTTACACATTCTAGCGGCAATCCGCGAGTAGCAGGCTGTCAGGACCGCGGCCACAACAATCAGGGCCATCAGGCAGCCTCTAGTCCGGCATGTTCTTTAGTATTAGTCCCCGACCGCAAAGCAAGTTGCTTGATTGGTTTGCGGTCGCTGTCTGCTCCTAGTGGGAGGTGAACAAAAGTTCTTCTCTGATTGCTCCTCCCCTCTTCCTGCTGCAGCCTGCGGAAAGCCTTTCCACTCCATCTTTTCTGAGGTTATTTTGGGGTCACGACTTAATGACCAAAGACAAATGTGGGTCCTGAGGATACACGGGTTGAGAACCACTGATCTAGGGCATGCTTAAGAAAAATACACCAGAAACAAGAAAATATAACTGTGTGAAGGCGTATCTACTGAAAATAGCGCATTTATTTATTTATTTATTAGCCCCTGCTGCCCATATATATATAAATATTAGACCCTGCTGCCGATAGCAGGTATAGATCAACAAACAAACCCAGATCAATTGAAATTCACTTGTGATCTCAGCACTGAAGGTATATATCAAATAAACAGAATCAGACATACAAATCCTGTATTTGCAGGTATACAATAATAATATATGAAACATAGCATCGCAGGTATAGATCAAATAAATACATGGAAACCACATTGCAGGTATTAATCAACTGAATAAGACATATTAACCCTGTATTTGCAGGTATACAGAAATAATGTATGGAAACATAGCATAGCATATATGGATCTACAGAATAACACAAAAACCCAGCTTTGCAGGTATAGATCAATTGGAATTCACATAAAAACACGGCATTAAAAGGTATATTTAAAACCCCCTAAATTACAGGCATAGATCACAGGTTGCACATCCCAAAGCCAGCCCTGGCGTCCATACTGCCCACATAGAACCTGACCAGCACCCAGGTAACACACATAAGATTTGCCATCTTTGTCCCCAAATAGCCCAGCACAAGTCAACTTTGTCCCCAAAGGCTCAAATCTCCTACTAGTGCCATCTTTGCCCTTCCACAATTATACATCTATGATACACACAAACACTTTTATAGTCACTCACTAATTCACACTTTCATTCAGACAACTCATCCACACATTAACTCATTCTCTCTCTCATTCAGACAACTCATCCACACATTAACTCATGCTCTCCCTCATTCAGACAATTCATCCACACATTAACTCATGCTCTCCCTCATTCAGACAATTCATCCACACATTTACTCATGTTCTCCCTCATTCAGACAACTCATCCCCATATTAACTCATGCTCTCCCTCATTCAGACAACTCATGCTCTCCCTCATTCAGACAACTCATGCTCTCCCTCATTCAGACAATTCATCCACATATTAACTCATGTTCTCCCTCATTCAGACAACTCATCCACATATTATCGCATGCTCTCCCTCATTCAGACAACTCATCCACATATTAACTCATGCTCTCCCTCATACAGACAACCCATTCACATATTAACTCATGCTCTCCCTCATTCAGACAACTCATGCTCTCCCTCATTCAGACAATACATTCACATATTAACTCATGCTCTCCCTCATTCACTCAATGCATCCACACATTAATTCACACTCTTTACTTATATCTACCCCCTCTCCTTCCCTTATCACATTCTACCCCCTCTCCTTCCCTTATCACTTTCTGACCCCTCTCCCTCCCTTATCACGTTCTAACCCCTCTCCCTCCCTTATCACTTTCTAACCCCTCTCCCTCCCCTACTCACTATCTACCCTCTCCCCCTTTGTAGTTCTCTCACCTTGAGGTCCAGCGACGGGAGCACGAGGCTTCTGTCTTCCTGCACTGCTGCGGTGCCTGCTGCTTCACTGCTGAGCGCCTAATATGATGTCATATTTCGGCGCTCAGCAGTGAAGCAGCGGGCACCAGCGAGCAGCTTTTAAACGCTGTCTTTTTTTTGGTTGCTAGGTGCCCCTCTCTCCTCCGCATCAAAAAATAAGACAGCGTTTGAAAGCCGCTCACTGGCGCCCCCCTTTCAAATGGCGTCTATGGCACGAGCCATAGGTGCCATACCCTAGATACGCCTCTGGTGTGAATAGATAGAGCTATTCGTACTCACTTACAGAGAAGGTATAGTGGAGTTAGTAGCATTTCTTTAATATGGCAAGGCCAAGGTAAACCATTATAGAGAGGATGTTAATTCATATGTATCAACTAAAAAGTGGTTATATGGTGATTTAAGACATCTGAAAGACAGGAGAGTCCCAAAGGTTAGGTTAAAGAAATTAATCTAGCTGAAAATAGCAAAGAAAATCTACAGGTCCCCAACAGAGCAGAGCAATATAATCACACTTATGAGGTATTTGTTGTTAAGAAATTTGCCTCAATATATTTTTTTTCCCTTGCTTTGGGGCATTAATCGCATGTTTATAAATTGCTACTAAGAAGGTTCTACAGTGTGGCTGATTTCAGATGCAAAACGAAGTCACGCATAAGTCAAATCAGGAAACAAAGCCTGCAAAACAATAATCATTTTAAAGAAAGTAGAAAAAAATGTGTTTGACAAGAGTAAGTTTTAATCTGCATATATTATGTTCCTCATTGTCTTATTTGTTGCTCAGTAGGGAGTTAATGGAAATAAAATTAAAAGGAAAAAGTCAGGAGGATAGGTTAATATCACAGAATCTGTTATTGGTCATATTACAGCTATACAATTAATAAACATTGTTTATGGTGAAAATGTCACAGTTTTTCAGTTTCTTGAATTTCCATCACAATATGCTCTTTTGACAAGTTGCATACCTGTATTATTTGCTCACACCCAAGTGATCCCCAGCACTCAACGCTGCACATCTCTATAAGCTACCATCCAATGGTATACCCTGTCAAAAACATTCTGATTGCAGTGTGCTGATATATGGCATACAGTACTGTGAAAAAATATTTGCCCCTTCCCATTTTTCTTCTAATTTTGCACACTTAAATGTTTCAGATCATCAAATCATTTTAGTATTAGACAAAGATAACCCAAGTAAACACAAAATGCAGTTTTAAATAATGATTTTGTGTATAGAAGGGAAAAAAGTTATCCTACCTGATGAAAAACTATTTGCTCCCTTAGTTACTAAATCAATTAATGAATCAATTGTAATTGATAATTGGGTTCAATTTCACTAGACACGCCCAAGCATGATTACTGCTAGCCCTGTTGAACCTAAACATCAATGAAATAGAACCTGTTTTGCAAAGTGAAGTAGGCTAAAGGTCTCAAAAAGCACCACATGATGCCAGGACCTAAACAAATTCAAGAACAAATAAGAAACAAACTCATTGACATCTATCAGTCTGGAAGGGGTTACAAAGCCATTTCTCAGGCTCTGAGACTCTAATGAGAGCCATTATCTACAAATGGAAAAAGCTTGATACAGTGCTAAACCCCTTCTCAGGAGGTCACACAAAAAAACCAGAATAACATGTAAGGAATGGAAGGTCTCCATTACCTCAATTAAGGACAGTGTTCATGAGTCCACCCTCAAGGTGGTTTTTCAAGGTGAAAACCACCACTGAACAAAAAGATCACAAAGGCTTATCTCGATGACCCGCAAGACTTTTGGGATAATATTTTGTGGACTGATGAGTCAAAAGTACAACTTTTTGGAAGACATGGGTCCTGGTACAACTGGCCTAAAGTTAACACAGCCTTCAACAATAAGAACATTATACCACAGGGTTGTATCTTGGCCTAGGATGACTAGGCCTAGGGGGGGCACTTTCAGAGCCATCTTAAAAATTAATTGGACCCTGGGCAAGCATATGCTTGCCCCCACGCCCCCACAAAAAACCACAAAAAAAAATCAAAGTACTTGCTGCACTGACTCTACAGATTAGGAGGAGACTGTCAAAGACAGTGCAGTCTTCCCTCCCCCTACACAGGCAGGGCAGAGGAGCACAATACTATGCTGATCGCACAGGAAATGAATGGTGCAGATCTGGCAGGTGACCTGAAATGGAGTGCGAGTCGTGGTTAGGGCCGGCTTTAGGTGTTCAGGCACCCTGTGTGGGCCACCTCCAAAGTCCCTTTGTCTCCTTCTTCACTGTACCACACCTTTTTTCCTTCTGTCACGGAGCTGGATAATCCGACCGACTACCTCTGTTGACTTGTGCTCCCTTAGCCTGGGACAACACAATCTTTCCCCGGTTTCCCAGTCACTAACCGAGGCTCAGTGTAGGGTATAACCAAAACGAAGACTACTTTATTTTTCAGACACATGGCTGGATATAGCCAGCAAAGCACACATAAATCAACATAAATCAAGATATTGGGATTCAAACTGCCCCATGAATTTGCCTCCCACAGACAACAGGGTCAGTAAAGGGATTAACAATACAATAGGATCCCAACCTCCACTATCTATTACTGTAGTGGTGGAACTGGAGGGGGGGTATGACATTAAACTGAAACAATGGCGGTCACTGCCTGGTTGCATATCCTGACTGTCTGCCTGTGCCATCTTTGCCCCCACTTATACATCCACTTTCACATCCATGCAATTCACACATATTCATTCACAAATACTCATGTATTCACTCATTCACACATACACATACATACACTCTCCCCTACTCCCTTATCTCAACTGCAGATTTGTCTGTGATGCTCACACACTTCCATATGGGTCTGCAGCTTACCTCTGCGTTCCTTGCACACAGTGCAAACCAGTGCAACAGCGTTGGGGTCTCTGGAAGGATAAGCCAAATAACAAATATTTTAGGTAAGTTAGAAAAATTGTCAGAGCTGTGGCAACTGGGGTTTATTGTGAATAAGTCCTGCATCCAACATCTGAGGAAAGGGATTTATGGGTAATTATTTCAGAGGACTTAAAGGTAGATAGAGCAGCAAGAAATGCTAACAGTATGCATAGTTGTATAGGCAGAGGCATTAGTAGAAGAGAGAAGGAAGTGCTTATGTCGTTCTACAGAGCACTGGTGAGACCTCAGTTGGCGTATTATATGCAGCACTGGAGACCGTATGTTAGCACAGCTTAGTAAAGTGGAGGAGTTTAAGCATGTGTGAGAAGACAAGGCTTTCCAAGATAAAGCCAAGAACTATGGAAAGTTGTCAGAAATTGTGCGGACTGGATGGGCCAAATTGTTCCTATCTGGCAACACATTCTATGTTTTTAAAGATGGCACAGGTAGGCTGTTTAGGAGCAATTACAAGTTGTTTGGGGGCAAAAATAGCACAGACAAGCAGTTTGGGGCAAAGATGGACAAGGCTTTCCAAGATAAAGCCAAGAACTATGGAAAGTTGTCAGAAATTGTGCGGACTGGATGGGCCAAATTGTTCCTATCTGGCAACACATTCTATGTTTTTAAAGATGGCACAGGTAGGCTGTTTAGGAGCAATTACAAGTTGTTTGGGGGCAAAAATAGCACAGACAAGCAGTTTGGGGCAAAGATGGCACAAGCAAGCTGTTTGGGGCTAATATGGTACCGACAAACTGGGGGCAAAGGTGGCAATTGTATGAATATGAAGAGGGACATGCTAAGGGAAGGGTATTAAGATGATGGGGAAATAAAGGATGGGTATAAAGATAACAAGTTATGTAGGGAGAATGCAGATGGAGGGGATGATGGTGGTACAATATGGAGTGATAATAGTAGGGGATAAAAATGTTGGTGGAGAGCAATATGATGATGGAGGTATGAATATGGTGGTTGGGGTATAACGATTATGGTTGGGTATTTTAATGAATAAGTATGTTAGGGGTATGATGAAGGTCAGGGGCAGTCCTACACTAACACATACATACATACAGCCATTCTAGCACCATAAACAAACATACATATGCACATACCCACTAACACTTTACATATACATGCACACACACTCTTTTAATACAATTACACATACATACACACTAACAGCCAGTTTAACAACATGGGACAATAATAACTCCCATTAAGTTGACTTTATATTGAAATTAGTTCAGCTTTTCCATACATTTTTCCCTTACATTTTTAAAATGTATCACTGTGATTCTAAAATATATAATATTCTGCTCCTTTTACAGATCCTTAGATCTTCAAAGGTGTCATGTGTCGCCTTTTTATTCCTTTTTTCCTGCTACTTTTTATTTTTTTCTTCATGGAGTCTGGGATTAACATAATGCCATCAAAAAGATAAGGTCACACAGAACAAGACTAAGCTATATCAACCAAGCAGCAGGTAAATGATGGCACATCTGCATAAAATAATGTGAGGTAATAGATAATGCAAATTAATAATAGTTCTCAAAGTAACAAAATTCTAACAAACATATTTTACTCCCTCCCTTAACAGTACCACCAGGAGGGCACCAGCAAGGGAGCTTCAGCACAATATTCTTACAGCCTTCTTTAAAGATTTTTGGCCACTTATATACCTAAATTTGTTAATAACAAAAACTTCCAATAGGGAAATGGGGTATTTTTCCATTATATATACAGTTTTAAAGAGTACACCATACTTCATACACCATACGTCAAACTCCATTTTGCATGGACTCCAGTTGTAATGACAATGGGTGCCAGATCAGGTTGGAATCACGATGTAGTGGCAGGATCAGGCCCAGAGCATTGCTGAACATGGACAGGTGGCAATGTGTCCATTTCAGGACTGCTGCCCGCTATTAAGACAATAGCTTCTATTTAGAAGCCATTCATCAGCAGAAAGAGGCCCTCTGGACCTGGTAAAACATGTTCTTGTTGTAGAGATGGACACCAAAGTAGGTAGGCGGTGCACTTGTAGCTTTGGGTTCTTGGTTGTCTTTACCGATCTTAGCGGTTGGGACAGTACTAAGAAGATCTGGAGCTAAGGCCACCCTGGGTATAGCAGTAGAGGTTGGCAGGAATGCTGGCAGATGGCAACTGACCAGCAGGTGGCAGCAGACTAGCACAAAACTGATCGCGGAAGTGGATGCTGACAGCAAAACCAATGCATGGTATAGAAGATGATCCCCAAAATAGTCGCAGTCCAAACCATCGGTCACAAACGAGAATATCTTGATTAGTGGGGTACCAAAGGACAAACATTAGAACCAGGTCAAAGTCCGAAGCCAAAGGTCAAACACAGAAGATGGAGCAGATGCAGCAAAACACAAGCTCGGTATACAAGGCCAGGACCACAAAGCTCTAAAATTGAGTCTTGGAGCATGCTTGGGATACAAGGCCAGGACCACAATGCTCTAGAATTGAGTCTTGGAGCATGCTTGGTTTATGTAGACCCTTAATGGCTAGAATGAGGGGCAGGCATAACATGTCGATGGCTGTCAGAGACCGGTGCGGTGAATTCTCTCTGACAGTCGGGGAAGGTCTGCGCGATGGACGCAGACAACCCCTGCTGCTAGCCTCACATCCCGGCTGCAGCGTAAGTTGTGTACGCGAATCGCGTAGTGCTCTACACGCTGCCCCGGCTACATGACAGGGGACTCAGAAGCTCCGGTAAGTTTGGGGGGGGCGGGAGAAGGGAGTGTTAAATGGGGGCATAAGGCATTTCTGGAGGCAGAGTGCTCTGTGAAATGCCTTTTAACCTCCTTAATACCGCTCTGCCTCCAGAAATGCCTTTTTAACCCTCTATATGCCACTTTGCCTCCTGAAATGCCTTAAACCTCCCTATATGCCACTCTACCCCATAATATGCCTTTTAACCCTCTAAATGCCAGAGTGGCATATAGGGGTAAAAGGCAGTTCTGGAGGCAGAGTGGCACATAGGGGGTCAACAGGCATATCATGGGGCACAGTGGCATATAGGGTTAAAAGGCATATTATGGGGCACAGTGGCATATAGGGGGTATAAGGCATTTCTGGGGCAGATGTGCATAACTGGTGGGGGGGGAAGGTTGGAAAATAGAAGGAAATAAAACCAAAATATTTTTCTCAATCATAGCTTTTATTAAGAAAATTGTTTATATGAATTAACATTTACTGGTAAAACTTTTCCATAGGGTCGTCTTATATTCAGGCTTTTTCTTTTTTCCTAAATTAATATTCAGATTTGGGGGGTCGTCTTATAATCAGGGTCGTCTTATAATCGAGCAAATATGGTAATTATGTGAATGAAAGTGTGAATTAGTGAGTGACTGTAAAAGTGTTTGTGTGTATGATAGATGTATAATTGATTTGTGGAAAGGCAAAGATGGCACAAGCAGGATGTTTGAGCCTTGGGGACCAAGATGACACAGGCAGGGTGTTTATGGGACAAAGATGGCACAGGCCAGGCTGTTTGGGAACAAAGTTGACTCATGCTGGGCTGTTTGGGGACAAAGATGGTAAGTCCTATGTGTGTATTCTGGGTGCTGGTCAGGTTCTATGTGGGCAGTGTTTGAACGCCAGGGCTGGCTTTGGGTTGTGCAACCAATCATCTATGCCTGTAGTTTTATCTCTTGCTATGTTTCCATACATTATTATTGTATACCTGCAAATACGGGATTTGTATGTCTGATTCTATGCCTCCAGTGCTAAGTTCACATGTGAACAGTAATAATAACAATATTAATATATATGATTGCTAACAGCAATCACACTCCTATCATGCCCAGGCAACCAGTACATGCGAGAACCTGGATATGATAGGAGTGTGATTGCTGTCAGCAATCACACTCCTATCATGCCAAGTCAGCTAGTACACGCTGGAATCTGGGTATGCCTGGGCATGATAGGAGTGTGATTGCTGTTAACAATCATAAATATATATTAATATTTTTATAGCATTTTTTTTGTCCTATTTTGCTGTGTTACTTACTTTAAATAAAAGTGTGAGATTTTTTTTTTACAGCGGGGGGTCATATTCAGTTTCGGACAGGTAAATGCTGCATTTTCGGTTTCAGTGCAGAATTTTTGTTTCGGTGCATCCCTAAGCCAGACAATGAAGATGTAGGCCCACACCACATCAATGTTTGGCTTAGTATATAGTGATAGGAGTTATGCTGCACTATTATCAATGTCTGGCTCAATGTATAGTGATAGGGATTATGCTGTACCACCGTCAATGTCTGCCTCAGTATATAGTGTTAGGTGTTATGCTGTACCCCCTTCAATGTCTGCCTCAGTATATAGTGATACGTGTAATGCTATACCCCGTCAATGTCTGCCTCAGTATATAGTGATAGGTGTTATGCTATACCACTGTCAATGTCTTCCTCAGTATATAGTGATAGGTGTTATGCTGTACCCCCGTCAATGTCTGCCTCAGTATATAGTGATATGTGTTATGCTGTATCACCATCATTGTCTGCCTCAGTATATAGTGATAGGTGTTATGCTGTACCACTGTCAATGTCTGCCTCAGTATATAGTGACAGTTGTTATGCTGTACAACCGTCAATGTCTGCCTCAGTATATAGCGATAGGTGTTATGCTCTACCACCGTCAATGTCTGCCTCAGTATATAGTGATGGGTGTTATGCTGTAGAACCGTCAATGTATGCCTCAGTATATAATGATAACAGTAATGCTGTATTACCTTTAATGTCTGCACCAGTATATAACAATAGAAGCTATGCAGTTTTAAAGTGTTTGTGGGGAGGGGGGTGCCACATACAGGATCCGCCCCAGGTGCCAAATACTCTAGGTATGCCCCTGGGTAAATGCATAGGGGATATTCCGCTAACTTCATAAATGTAGTGTAAGGCAGAGTAGTTGTAATCTAAAGAAGACTCAGCTATTATATACGTTAAGGTACAAATGATGGCTAGAGTGTCAATTTAATCCAGGCTTATTACAGTTGTGAGAAATATCTAATTCACATACACATAGTTCATAAAACTGGGCCAGCATGCAGTATATTTACTACCTCCTCGCTGTTTCTTCTCGTTTAACATTTTATCAAAACCTTTGCTTTTTTTAAATATTAATAACTTTTAATACATAATTTAACAAGCTAAATAATAAATGGGTATGGTGAAAGTTCATTTAAACAACCGCTTTATGTCCAAAGTATGTAATTACAAGATCACTCTATCTGAAAAATTTTACTTAATGTGACTTCTACTCTAAGCTGAATTAAAACATTTAGTGTTGAAATAAGCCCCTGAGTGCCTGCTTCCAAGTCTTAGTGTTGGTAAATATATCCCAATAAGGTTAGTACTCAGCAGTGTAAATAATTATATATATGGAATTAACAGTGGTATCACTCTCTAATAGTATCATCTATACCATGCAATTAAAGTTTAAACAGCCAAAGCATTAATAGTCTATGTGCTAACTCTTGTACAGCTTGAACACCACAGCAGCTTTCATGTATTTGGAAAAAATCCAAAAAATGTGAAATGTGAACCTACCACCATTCCTGTGGGTGTTATTTCGCTGCAAATGTGTTGTCATTGTGCAGAAATGTATGACTAATAGTGACCTAAACACGTACAGTATATGTTGTTATAAACTTGACTTTTCCAGATACCTTCTTGTGATAATTAGCCAATAAAAAATAGATTGTTGTGCTCATTAGCTTCTCACTGAGTTGGAAGCATTTACCATCTATTTTTTTGTTGTTGTTGAGTATTTATGCACTGATGTTAATTTAAGCATGGTACTCGAGAGAATTCTGTATGCATCTAACCTGAGATTACCAGGTGATTCTCACATACAAAGCAACACATTTTAATTTACTAAAATGGACCTTAAAATGCATATATTAAATATAACATATGGACAGATCCATATTGAGATAAAATGATAGATAGATAGATAGATAGATAGATAGATAGATAGATAGATAAGTGCTTACTTAAGAGTTAACTCAACTGACTAATTTGAGGTTGCATGCTCTCGCACGCTAACACTCTCAAAACAACTGCCAAATTTACTAATATATGCAAGTTGTTCACAAAGGTATACAAGGGTATGCGACTTTAAATTTTGCACATTTAAAAAAAAAAAGAATAAGAAAGATCTTCTAATATCCAAGTTGAGGGACACAGTGGGGTAGAGAGTAATTAATTCAAGCTGTGGGGCATATTGCCCAAGTACACCCACCTATTCCCCACTCAGAAGGATGGGGCTTAAATATCAAGAAAATACATTATAGGAGGTACAGACCTAAGACCATGTCTCCCTCTCACATACACTCCCACTGTTAGGAAGGATTAGAATATGTTGCAACCCCTTAGGGGCCATGCCCCCTACTCCTTGTCCACTGAGGTGAAGGGGGTTACATTTACTAAAGAGGCTGTGGGAAAGAGGGGGTACATTGAGCTCATTCGTTTAAAAATAGTTTACATGGATTGGTCATTATCCACACCTTGGCATTCAAAATGTGAAAACCTGTGAGGAAAAAAGATAATCGATTACCTTTTCAGGGCCCAGATAATCTAGGTTCCTATCACCGTTAATTTTCAGGAAGGGGGACATGACTGCTGGTCTAGGCCTGAATGTCTTGTCAGCATCCCCTGTCCTCATTGGCTGAGCTTTGCAACTTTGTTGCAGGCCCAAGGGGTTAAAGGAAGGTGAAAGGGGATCATCTCCCTCTTTGCCTTCATGAAGCTTCCACAGCATAAGCAATTGTGCCCCAAAAGGTTCGGTAGCTGGCGGGTTCTTCTAATTATGTGGTTTTAATGTGGTTTAATTGGTTCATGTTCTGCTGGTGAATAAAGCTTTAGCCTATGCCCTACCCACAACAATTGTGTCTTGTCTCTTATTTTGGGTATTGGGTGGGTATTTTCTTTGGGCTAAAGGCCTAAGCAGTCAAGACTAAGGGATCACAATATGTATAGCTTGGAGGAGAGAAGAGAAAGAAAGGATAACCAGGGATAAACATGGTTCATGGTAGGCAACATTACTGTACTCAGTGAAGTTATCAAGATACACACTCACACATACTTACACACATATACATACTTCCCTTACACACAAACATCATAGCATATGCTTGGACTCACAGACACACTAAAATACATACTTTACTTTTACACATATTTTCAAAATACACAAACACAGACTCTCTCTCTTTCTTCTCTCCTTTTTTCCTCTCTCTCTACCACTTTTCTTTATCCATCTTACCTTTCTTTCTCTTGCTCTCCCTATCCTGTTCTTTCTCCCTTTCTCTCCTCACCATTTGCTTTAATCCCTAGTGGTCCTGTAGTGGAAGTGTCAGTGGAAGTTTGCGGTGCGCATGGCTTCGGTGCTTAGCCCCATGATATGATGTGGTACCCTGGCACTCAGCATCAATAGCTGGCGCATATCGCGTGAGAGTGCACTGGTGTCTGTACAGACTCCTTGCCAACCCCTGGATTTAAGGAAGTACATTAAGGAAGTTCATTTTAAAGAAGGATAAATGTTAGAACATGAGGTTGTAATCTAAAACTAGGAGAGCAGTGGCTTAGATGTAATGTAAGGAAACTTGACTATACTGAGAGGGTCATAGATATGCCTTCCAGCATAAGTAATAGAGGTTAATACAGGAAGGGAATTTAAACATGCATTGGATAGTCAAATGGCTATCCTGAATTTAAAATGAGCCCAAGGACTGATTAAAGTTTGAGTCTCTATAGCAGGGAACAAAAGGCAGACTAGATGGGCAGAATGGTTCATATCTATGTTAATAATGTGTTTCAATGTTTAAGTACTCTCACAGACATCGAATAGCTTTACTGTAAACATATTAACTTTTCTAGGTACAGTGTATATATACCATGTTAAAAATAATTGCTGCACACATAATTGAGTGCTAAATGCTCAGCCTCATATTTGGTGTGGCTAAGAAGGGTAACATTCCAGGCCTGACCACGAAATAGGCATTATAATAAACAGGTGTATAGTGACCTTGATATGTGTGTGTTCACCCCGGGGTGGTGTCAGTTTCTCACAAAACAAACCACAGTATTAATAGTCGGTAATTGGCAATACAGTTGCTGGGCTTTCAAAAGACTATTCAGCAATGAAAGGATTATTCACCTAAGATTAATAGAAATAGAACTCTGATAATATAGTGTTTGTGCATTCATTTTATTATTTACTAGCTAATCTTACATATTCATAATAGGACAGGTAGTTTGTTATTCTAATGAGATACAGTGGGGCAAAAAAGTATTTAGTCAGCCACCAATTGTGCAAGTTCTCCCACTTAAAAAGATGAGAGAGGCCTGTAATTTTCACCATAGGTACACTTCAACTATGAGAGACAGAATGGGGGGGAAAGAATACAGGAAATCACATTGTAGGATTTCTAATGAATTCATTGGTAAATTCCTCGGTAAAATAAGTATTTGGTCACCTACAAACAAGCAAGATATCTGGCTCTCACAGACCTGTAACATCTTCTTTAAGAGTCTCCTCTGTCCTCCACCTGTATTAATGGCACCTGTTTGAACTTGTTATCAGTATTAAAGACACCTGTCCACAACCTCAAATAGTCACACTCCAAATCCCACTATGGCCAAGACCAAAGAGCTGTCAAAGGACACCAGAAACAAAATTGTAGACCTGCACCAGGCTGGGAAGACTGAATCTGCAATAGGCAAGCAGCTTGGTGTGGAGAAATCAACTGTGGGAGCAATTATTCGAAAATGGAAGACATACAGGACCATTGATAATCTCCCTCGATATGGGGCTCCACGCAAGGTCTCACCCCGTGGTCTCAAAATGATCACAAGAATTGTGAGCAAAAATCCCAGAACCACACAGGGGGACCTAGTGAATGACCTGCAGAGAGCTGGGATCAAAGTAACAAAGGCTACCATCAGTAACACACTACGCCGCCAGGGACTCAAATCATGCAGTGCCAGACAGGTCCCCCTGCTTAAGCCAGTACATGTCCAGGCCCGTCTGAAGTTTGCTAGAGAGCATTTGGATGATCCAGAAGAGGATTGGGCGAATGTCATATGGTCAGATGAAACCAAGGTAGAACTTTTTGGTAGAAACTCAACTCGTCGTGTTTGGAGGAGAAAGAATGCTGAGTTGCATCCAAAGAACACCATACCTACGGTGAAGCATGGGGGTGGAAACATCATGCTTTGGGGCTGTTTTTCTGCAAAGGGACCAGGACCACTGATCCGTGTAAAGGAAAGAATGAATGGGACCATGTATCGTGAGATTTTGAGTGAAAACCTACTTCCATCAGCAAGGGCATTGAAGATGAAACGTGGCTGGGTCTTTCAGCATGACAATGATCCCAAACACCCCGCCCGGGCAACGAAGGAGTGGCTTCGTAAGAAGCATTTCAAGGTCCTGGAGTGGCCTAGCCAGTCTCCAGATCTCAACCCCATAGAAAACCTTTGGAGGGAGTTGAAAGTCCATGTTGCCCAGCAACAGCCCCAAAACATCACTGCTCTAGAGGAGATCTGCATGGAGGAATGGTCCAAAATACGAGCAACAGTGTGTGAAAACCTTGTGAAGACTTACAGAAAACGTTTGACCTCTGTCAGGGTATATAACAAAGTATTGATATGAACTTTTGTTATTGACCAAATACTTATTTTCCACCATAATTTGCAAATAAATTTTTAAAAAATCAGACAATGTGATTTATGGACTTTGTTGTCTCATTCTGTCTCTCATAGTTGAAGTGTACCTATGGTGAAAATTACAGGCCTCTCTCATCTTTTTTGCCCCACTGTATTTAACCATTTGCAGGGATATACTAAACAGGTTCCATACAAACTTCAGCCGTCTAGTTAACCTGGTGAGCTAGTTGCTCTGTAGGGCAGAGAAGCACAGTAGGGAAGGGCTGACAAAAGGGGTAAATTGGCAAGTGCACCCTGGACTACTCTATTTTGAACATTCAGACCCACTACACTAAAAGTCCCATTTGTTTGACTTGTATAAGGCTATCTATATTAACAAAGGTTTTATGCAGAATTAATACAATGTCTATATCCTTTATGTCAGCCACTATTAGACTTAAATTGCAATGCTTAGAGAGGTATTCCCACTGTTTTATTTCTGTGGGCAGCATAGTTGTTTTGTAAGTATGGCACCTAGTAATCTGTGATTAGTAGTTGTTACTTTGAAGAGCAGTGTCAGACCTGACGGGGACCACGTACCTCATCACGGGGTCCGTCGCCTCGGACCGCGGTCCCCGTCGGCCGGCCTCCGTACAGTGTGGTCGCACGGTCCCAGGAGGGGGCGTGGCTTAGCCCCAGATGGTGTGACCACTCTCTCAGTCAGAACACCAGAGGTAGGGGGAGGAGGTGGATACTACCCTGTCCCCCTCCACTCAGGTGTATCTGAAGGGAGGGGATCAGGTGCTAGGGGGCGGACTGCTCATTTCCTGCCCCTATATAATCCACACAGACCTCTCTCCCAGTGCTTCTTAGTTGAGCTTCGTACTGCGAAGTACTGTCTCTTGTTCCCTACTCCTTATACTGATTCCTTGGATTTTTGACCGTTGCTTTGTCTCCTGATTCTGCTGTCTTCTGCCTGCCTTGACCTCTGGAGCGTGACCCTGATTACTCACTTGGATTTGCCCCTTTATTACTGCGTTACTGGCCTTTGTGTGGTGGCACCTGCGCTCCGCTCCGCTCCCCACACCTGACAAGCAGAAAAACTCAGGGCGTAACTAGAAACCACAGAGCCCAGTGCGACAATTGCCCCAGGGCATACTTCACCAACAGCATGTCCCACAGTGCCAGCTTTGCCCCCAAACAGTTTGTGAATGCCACATTTACCCCAAGCAGCTTATCAGTGCCATCATTGCCCCCAAACAGCTTGTTTGGGCCATCATTGCCCCTTGCAACATATGGAAACACACTTACACAAATTGACATATGCTAACACACATACACATGCTTACACATACACTTCCTCATACTCACTAACACACAGTCATTCTCACACCACTTACATAGAAACAGTAATGCTCATACACATCCTTGCTAACACAAATACATTTACACACTCATGCTAAAACACACTCCATCTTACACCACTTACACATACGTGCTCAGACACAAACACTCCATCTTACACCACTTACACATACGTGCTCAGACACAAACACTTACACATCTATGCTAACACACAAAAGCACATTCATTCTTGTACATACAAACATTTTCACATAAGCATTCATGCTCACATACACTTATACACAGACATTCATGCTCACATACACTTGACACTTTAGACACACACCAGGACACCAGATGCTTTACTCTAACTCATTTATTACCACAACACTGCACTTTATACATAACCTTCAATCCACAAATGAACCAATGAACTTTTATGAATTAACAAGTTTAACAAAATTCATTAAAATTCAAATTTTTATCAATCTAAATGCACAACTCTAGTAATAATCTATGGAAGGCTAGTCCTAGTCATGGAGGACTTGAGGCTCAAAAATACTAGAATCAGGCTAGTTGGCAAATACCCAATGTGCACACTCTGGCCCTTACTATTTAAGTGATTCATCAGTCTATGCAGATAAATATGTTTACAATAAATCAGACTATGTAACTTTAACGTGGTTTTCATAGTCACAAATGCTATGAAATGTATGCAAAAATCTTATTCTTTAACATGTTTCTGACTTAGTTTAGGTAAATTGCACATGCCATACAAAATAATGCAAACATAGCCCTTGTATGAGTAAATAGCCTCTATGGTGACCTACTGGGGAAGTGGTATTATTGCCAACAGATTTGCAGCCAATTAAAATGTTTATGGATTACTATCAAACCATTTATAGTAGATGTGAAGTTAATCAATTGCTGGCACCAAAATGCTGCATTTCAGTCCACAAGGAGAATTATATATCAGCTTCTTTCAATTGCAGCATAAAAAGCTACCATGTCAAGGAGCATAGGTTGTTATGCATATTAGTGCTGTTCAGACATTCCAAAGGTTTTAATATCGGTTTATTTGCACATGCAGGGATTAAGCCCTACAAAGCATTCTAATCTGTTAACAACCTGTGTTTCTTTAAAGTGGTTGAAATCCTCAAACTCTTGTGATGGTCTTGGAGTGGACCCTACTGTTAGCTTAAAAGCTTTTTTAGACTAAGATAGAGGAACATTTTAAACTCGCATTAGCAGGAAACACATGGTGCCAGTTACAAATTGCCTCCATCAGTAAACTCAGTTAGCATTAAAAAAAATATATTTTCCACTTGTAACAACAAGTCTTTTTTGAATGTTATTGTTGAGTTGTGTTAATCCAACATTTCGAGACTTTTGAGTGCCTTAAACACTGTAATGTATAAAGTGCATTGTGTTAAACGGAGCATAAATACATGAATTTTTAAGTGTCTTGTGATCTAGATTAACAAACATTGCATTCTAAATAAACAATAAACAATATATGTTTTAAAATGTTTTTTTTTAAATGTTGTTTGTATACTGGTAAATGTTAAACATGTAGTGCTAACATTATAATATTCTATTTAATAGCCATAGATTGTGTACCGTCCAATACTGTCCATGTAAATATGAAAACAAATGTAGGTTGTATAATTTGAAATATTTAAATAATATGTAATAATCATTTTGTGCATAAAATGATAAGACATCTGGTGTATTACAAATTAAAGGTGCATCAGTGTTTGTAATCAAAGCCTAAACTATTTCTGTTAACTTTTGAAACACTGATTTCTCTTCTTTTTATATTTTAACTATGGTTCTTTTTTTACACATACATTCATGTGAACAAAAGCACACCCTCTTTCAATACTATGGTTTTACATATCAGGACATAATAACAACCATCCTTAGCACGTCTAAAAATTAGGTAAGTACAACCTCACATGAACATCAACTCATGACATATTACACAATGCCATGATTTATTCAACAAAAATAAAGCCAAAAAGGGAGAAGCCAAGTATGAAAAA
Organism: Spea hammondii; assembly: GCA_029215755.1. Classification (NCBI taxonomy): domain Eukaryota; kingdom Metazoa; phylum Chordata; class Amphibia; order Anura; family Pelobatidae; genus Spea; species Spea hammondii. The sequence goes on from JARDYJ010000002.1 coordinate 119,771,225, forward strand.
CTAAGTGCACCTTATGTTTCAATAGCTTGTAGAACCACCTTTGGCGGCAATAACTTGATGTAATTGTTTTCTTTATGACTTTATCAGTATCTCACATAGTTGTAGAGAAATTTGGGCCCACTCTTTTTTACAACATGGCTTGAGTCCCCTGAGATTTGGGGGACATTTGTTTATGCACATCACAGCATTTCCATTGGGTTGAGGCCTGGACTTTGACTGGGCCATTACAACACCTTGATTCTTTTCTTTTTCTCCCATTCTCTTCTGCATTTGCTGGCGTGCTTAGCATCATTGTCCTGTTGCATGACTCAATTTTGGCAAAGCTTTAGCTGTCGGACAGATGGCCTCACATTTGACTCTAGAAAACTTTGTATACAGAATAGTTCATGGTAGACTCAATGACTGCAAGGTTCCCAGATCCTGTGGCTGCAAAACAGGTCCAAATCATCACCCGTCCACCACAGTGCTTGACAGTTGGCATAAGGTTGTTGTGCTGATACGCTGTGTTTTTGGCAAACGTGGTGCTGTGAATTATGATCAAACATCCCCACTTTGGTCTCGTCTGTCCAAAGGACATTGTTCCTGAAGTTTGTTCAGATGCAACTTTGCAAACATAAGTCGTGCTGCCATGTTCTTTTTAAAGAGAAGAGGCTTTGTCCTTGCAATCCTTCCCCCATTTAACATACGTGCCTGTAGAGTTTGAGATTTCTCTGAGCATTGCACAGTTTGACCTTGGGGTGAATTTGCTTGGATGTCCACTCCTGGGAAGATTGGCAACTGTCTTGAATTTTTTCCACTTTTGAATAATCTTTCTCATTGTAGAATGATGGATTTTAAAATGTGTGGAAATTGCCTTATAACCCTTCCCAGATTGATGGGCAGCAACAACTGCTTCTCTCAGTCCATTGCTGATGTCTTTCCCCCTTAGCACTGTGTTAACATACACCTAAATGCTCCAGACCAGCAGACTTTGGCTTTTAAAGAGGTGGTCACATTTGCTGATAATCAATTAATCAAGGCCATTTGATTAGCAGCACCTGTCTGCTACTTAACATTTTAATTCCTATTGAAGCAGTAAGGGTGTACTAAGTTTTTCACACAAGGCTTCTCCATTTTGGCTTTATTCTAGTTGAATAAATCATGACACTATGTCATATGTCATGTGTTGTTGTTCATCTGAGGTTGTATTTACCTAATCTTTAGACCTGCTAAGGAACAGATGATTGTTATTATGTCTTGATATGCAAAACCAGAAAATTAAAAAAGGATATACTTTCTTTTTCACATGACTTTATGTAACCATAGCCAACCTTTCCATACAATGCTATAATACATATACAATAATACAAATAATCATGTTGTTTGGTATTTGAATAATTAAACATGATAATTATAGTGTAAATTATTCAATGCCAATGGATCTCTTTTTCATTAAATACCATAATCACTATCACAAGTCCCAGAACCTCACATGATAAAATGGATTCATTTTATCTAAACATTACAGCTAATCAGGTTGTTGAACAAAATACATTTAGTGCCAGAAGAAGAAGATGAAACCAAGAAGGAGAATTCTTTTTTTTCTTGACTAAATATTTTTACAGTTTTGCACATAGCTTGTTATCTTTATGTATGATTTTCCTCCTTAAAGAAAGGAACATGGAAATATAGATTTGATTTGATGCTTTACTTAAACAAATATTTTTGCAGATTGTAATTTATTTCCAAGAATTAACTTGATCCAACTTGCCATGGTACTCACACTGCTTATTTTCCATAACAAAATGTACCAATTTTATACAATTACAAAGCAAGTATGCTTGCTGACCAGTATACCAGTATGGTTTAATGCATAATAGTACACTTGAAAGCAGAGCCCTCTTTACTTATTGTATCAATTTCTCTATCTCTTTTAAAGTGTGATTCCTTTACCTGGGAATATTTCAAGACTCTCCCTCCCCTGTTCTTTAAAGGAAACAGAACGGGGAATGACAGAAACATGGGTCAGACTAGCTGTGCATAGGTTGTATTACATCCCCTACCAACCCAGCATGTGTAGTGTGCCCACTGCCACTTGGCACTTACAGCACCAGAAACCATAGGTCCTCTTTGTACCTAAGGACAATGCGTTAATCCAGATTTGATGCTTAGCACTAACCTCGCTCATGTCATGTCATGTAAAAAGTTGCCTTTTGGTTTTTACTTTGTAGAAAGTTTCAGGAACAAAACTATTTTGTTTAGGATATAAAAAAAAGCTTAATGGAAAGTATTAGTTTTATTTTTCAGTTCTAAAAGCATATAGCAGCTGACAAGTTTTCTAAACTTCTTTAACCAGATGTTATTCATTTTAACATGAACCATTTTCCTTTTTTTAATTAATCAACAAGATGCTGGTTGTCCTTTTCAACACGATTAATTAATTAAGATTTTTTTATTACAGATAAATCATTTTTGTTTGTTTTGAGTTATGTCCATAAAATATATTGGGACTATATTCTGTTTAAAATATGTGATATTGCTATACTTAAAAAAACTGCTAGTCATATGGCCGTAGAATTTTAGAATTTGAATGTATTTCTTAAAGAAAAAAAGTCGTGTGAATGAGGAAATTACCGTATTTGCTCAATTATAAGACGACCCTGATTATAAGACGACCCCCCAAAATCTGAATATTAATTTATGAAAAAAAGAAAAAGCCCGAATATAAGACGACCCTATAGGAAAAAAGTTTTACCAGTATATGTTAATTCATGTAAACTATGTGAACAAAAAAGCTATGATTGAAAAATTTTGTTTTTGTTTTTATTTCCTTTTTTCACATGCACATCTGCCCCCAGGCTTGCCACTCTGCCCCAGAAATGCCTTATACCCTCTAAATGCCACTGTGCCCCATGATACGCCTTTTAAGCCTCTATATGCCACTGTGCCCCATGATATGCCTTTTGACCCCCCTATGTGCCACTCTGCCTCCAGAATTGCCTTATACCCCTATATGCCACTCTGGCTTTTAGGGGGTTAAAAGGCACATTATGGGGCAGAGTGGCATATAGGGAGGTATAAGGCATTTCAGGAGGCAGAGTGGCGCATAGAGGGTTAAAAGGCATTTCTGGAGGCAGAGTGGCATTAAGGGGGTTAAGAGGCATTTCACGGAGCACTCTGCCTCCAGAAATGCCTTAAGCCCCCCCCATTTAACACTCCCTCCCCCTCCCTCCTCCAAACTTACCGGTGCTTCTGAGTCCCCGGTGCTTAGTCCGGGCAGCGTGTAGAGCTCTACGCGCTTGAGCGGAAGTTGTCTACGTGAATCGCGTAGAGCTCTTTACGCTGCCCGAACTAAGCACCGGGGACTCAGAAGCACCGGTAAGTGTGTATGTGTGGTGGGGGGGGATAACACAGGAGGATCCAGGTTCCCTGCATCTGAGTCTCCGGTGCTTAGTCCGGGCAGCATGTAGAGCTCTACGCGCTTGAGCGGAAATTGTCTACGCGAATCGCGTAGAGCTCTACACGCTGCCCAGACTAAGCACCAGGGAAAGTTGGTAAGTTGGTGGGGGGCATAACACAGGAGGATCCGGGTCCCCTGCATCTGAGTCCCCGGTGCTTAGTCTGGGCAGCGTGTAGAGCTCTACGCGAATCGCGTAGAGCTCTACACGCTGCCCGGACTAAGCACCGGGGACTCAGAAGCACCGGTAAATTGGGGGGGGGCATAACACAGGAGGAAGATCCAGGTCCTCTGCATCGCTGCGGGGGATCTGGATCTTAGTCTCATAGTCAGACCTATTTGAGGTCTGATTATAAGACAACCCCGATTATAAGACGAGGGTTTTTTTTCAGAGCATTTGCTCTGGAAAAAACCTCGTGTTATAATCGGGCAAATACGGTAGTTGCTGGAGAGGGAGGATTTGAAAGAGACATGTTTGGATCAATTGATTAGTTTACCAGGTGTAAATGAAGGATTAAATATTGTACATCACTGAGAGATGTGTGTCTAGTTTATTTCGCCTTTTGAAGGTCAGGATTTCTGGAATGTTTACATTCTAGATTAAGTTATTTAACTTTTGAAGGGAAATAATGTGTAATCTCATAACATGTAAGCATGCTCACGACTGGAAAAGACTAGCTCCCTTGTTACAAGCTTGTTAATAGCCTAAAAATGAGTTTCAGACATGATGCATTCTTTAGCTCTTTTCAGATAGGATTCACAATAATAAGCTGACCATGAAGTGAAAAATGGCCTTCAGTGGTTACATCTGGTGCACCAACATTTACATTGAGCCCTTTTTTGTATTTTGGTTGCTATATACCGCATTTGCTCGATTATAAGACGAGGTTTACCCTGTCTGCAGGGAACCTGGATCCTCCTCTCTGGCAACCTCCTCTGCTGTCGGCACTTCCTCTGGGGCTTCTAAGACGGAGGACTGGCTTCACATGACCTTCCGGTGCTCCATCCTAGAAACCCCAGCGTAAGTGCCGGCACCAGTGGAGGTTGTCTGCGCGCACTGCCAGAGAGGAGGATTCCTTGCAAGGCTGCAGGGAACATGGATCCTTCTCCCTGGCAGCCGGTGAACGTCTGCACACTGCGAGCAGACAACCTCCGCTGCTGCTGGCACTTCTGCTGGGGCTTCTATGAAGGAGCACCGACGAGACGTGACCTTCCGGTGCTCAGTCATAGAAGCCCCAGCGGAACTAATGGGCAGCAGAGGTTTCCTACGCACATCGCGCAGACGTCCACCGGCTGCCCCCACTAGACACCAGGGAGTCTGAAGAACTGGGAAAGGACTAGGGATGCATTGGTAAGTGGAGGGCATGCAGAGTGGCATATGGGGGGTATAAGACATATCTGGGGCAGAGTGGCATATAGGCGGGTATAAGGCATTTCTGGGGGCACAGTGGCATATCTGGGAGGCAGAGTGGCATATAGCATGGTATAAGGCATTTCTGGGGGGCAGAGTGGCAAGCCTGGGGGCAGATGTGCATAACTGGAGGGCAGGATGGCAAATAAAAGAAAATAAAAACGAAAAATTTATTTTTCTCAATCATAGTTTTATTAAATATGAAAAAATTGTTTACACTAATTAATATTTACTAGTAAAACTTTTTCCAGGCTTCTTCTTTTTTTCCTTAATTAATATTCAAATTTTAGGGGGGTCGTCTTATAATCGAGCAAATACGGTAGTTACATTGTTTTTAGTTGGAAACGCTAATAAAGGTATAGGACTCTAATTATTTTTTTCACTTTATTTGCCAAACTATTGCAAACACGTTGGCTGTTGAGAGGTGATACTCATTCAGAGGAAATGTTTTCATGCAGGAAATGGATATTTAGCAAGATATGGTGGAGTCTAATGGAGTGTTGATGACCATTCCAATACAGCACCCCAAAATAATCAATTTAGATGAAAAGTAGCCATAGAAGCGGACCAAAGGCATAGGTCACATGTAAAGCAGAAGGATGGATTTGGCTAAATTTTGCCATGAGCAAAGGAAATGTTTAGACAACTCTGAGGGAATAAAACTTTTTAAAATAATGTATTTGAGATCCTAGATTTAGGAGTAGGGTGGTGGTAACACTCCCCACCAAGACAGAGGGGCTGCTTTTTGTCTATGGAGGTGTAGCCAAGATCAAGGAGCAATTGTTTTCATGTATATGCTTTTCTTGTTGTTTTTCTCTTTGGCATTTTCATTCAAAAATGGTTATTATAATCCATAGTGGTTATAAAATAGGTGAACACAATTCTTAACAGTCATATGGGCTCCTAGGAGGAAAAACTATTAGTTTCTTGGGAGATTTTTTTGAGAATTGTCTTGCTTGCGGTTAAACTGATTATCATCTGTGTGGGGATTTCTTTTAATAAACATTACAAAAATAGCAATACTGGTGCCTCCTTTAACAGTGTAGCAAACAAAAAAGTATACTACCAAACCACTCAAGCAACAGAAATAGAAAAATAAGAAATGTATTGTGCAAATACATATAACAAATCCCTTTGTTATAAATGCTTTTTACATGTATGTTACTGAGATTTATCTTTGAAATTGTCACACAGCAAGCTTATATTGATAAGTATCTATAATATTATATATTTACGTGCAACACATTTTCCTACTTTTTTTAAACCCTAATGTAAAATCTACTACCATTACAAGTGGAACAGTAAACTGATTCAAGTATCCAAATAGGTAAATATTGTACAGTTTTCTTCAAAGCCCACTAGGGGGAGAAGTCTAACAAATACTAAATATAAATCCTATTTCATTGGACCAACCCTTCTATAGGTGTGTAGTTTCACTAATCTATGTTCAAATATAATATAATAATAACAACATTTTGTTTTAAAGTAAATCAAAATATGGGAATTAGCTGGCATAAGTAAATTCATTACTTATAACATTCCTAATTCATTTATGAGTTGATTTTTTTAAGTGTCTTTTTTAAACATCATATGATACGTATGGAATGTTAGAAGAAAAGTACAATTTAAATGCTTTTAGGCTATTAGATATACTGTATATTTAATAGACTTGTGCAAATTGCAAATTTACAGAATTTTCACAAATTTGGAAATTCGTACAAAGCCACAAAAATGAGGCCAGACCCCCACACAAAGCAGACAAAATGTATGGGTCATTTCATTCACACTCTCATTCTCTCTCTCACGCTATCTAAATTTTCCCCTAACTTCTCTGAAGACCACTTCTGCTTCTGCCGGTCACTTCAGCATCTTCTTCATCTTCTGTCTTTCATCTTCTCTTTTTATAATCTGTCTTTGTCCGCATCTCTGTGAACATAACCTAGCGCAAACTTTCCCCAAATGGATGGTGCGTCCGGTGACGTCCTCTCGCCCAATCCTCCAATTGGGGGGAGCCACAGAAAGCCCCCCCCCCGATTTTGGCAGCAGTTCACCTTACATCAAAAGGGCTGCCCTATTCGGTGACGTCCGCTCAACTGGTTGGAGGATTGGACATATCCTGCTGCGAACTTTAGGGCAAAATGGCAGAGCTTGACCGGTGACATCCTCTACCTTGAGCAGGGCCCTCCTCACCTGTTGTTTCTGAAAGTCAAATTGTTATGTTATATACTACTTATCTCCTTTTTACTTATCATACAGCTCTGCAGAATATGATGGTGCTATATAAAACAATAAATAATAATAACAGTACAGTTCTGTCTATGTCCATCTTATATAAATACGTGTAAATGAACACAACACATTTAAATTTACAGCTTATAAATATTTGTGCATAACAATATTGTTAATGTTAATATGTTAATATTTTTAATGCTATAATACATTTTTGTTTCCCAACATATAATTGTAATGAAAATCAACCATCTTCAGGTGCAGTTTGGGCTACCCACATAATTCTAGAATACAACTACCCACTAGACTTATACATGGCAAGCAAGATTGATCCTGATTACATTTTTTGTTTCATTTTTGTTGTTTTTGATTTGGAAACAACATTGGGGGCATACCCAAGAGGGGAGGTCCCTGACACCTTCTGGACTCATCTTTCACCTAAAGCAGCATCATCTCCAAGTAAAGGAATAGATCCAGACGTGATTTTGCACTGCAGGACCACCAGCAACAGCAGCACTGCACCAAAGGATAGACACATCCAGCATCATCCTATGAGACTACATTTTTCCAAAAAGTGGACCGTAGTGCTGTAGGTAAGTTAATATGACAGCAGCAACATTAGTAGTAGGGCACTTGGTAGACATTGGCACATATCCAGCCCCATGGTACAGGACATTGCATTTCCCCCAAAATTAGAAAAATATTTTAAAAATTGATCCCTTAGAGTAGGGAAGGAGATTGAGACACAGCAGCAGAGGCAGGTTGGGCATTGTCAGACAGCCTGAATCCCCCTATATTAGAAAACAAGAAACAAGAATTAGTTCCCCAGACTAAGGAAGGACATTGAGGGACAGAGCAGGGTACAGGACAGGCAATGGCAGGTAGACACATTGAGCCTCCACCATATTAGAAATAAAAAACAATTGATACCTCCAGGGTAAGGAAGAGCATTAAGGCACAGGAATTAGTTCCCCAGACTAAGGAAGGACATTGAGGGGCAGAGCAGGATACAGGACAGGCACTGGCAGGTAGACACATTGAGCCTCCACCATATTAAAAATAAAAAACAATTGATACCTCCAGAGTAAGGAAGAGTATTAAGGCACTGGGGCAGGACAGGAGAGCACAGGGCAAGCATGAGAAGACAGCAACATCCAGCTACTTTTACAGTACTGAATTTCCCAAGTGTTAGAAAACATTACAATTGGCCACCCCAGAGCAAGTAAGGAGATAAAGTAGCAGCAGCAGTAGTTTACCCAGGCATGCGGCCTGGGTAGGCATTGGCAGAAGCCCCCTAATGCAGGACTGAATTTCCCCCAATATTAAAAAATAAAATTATTTACCACCCCAGACTAAGGAAGAAGCAGTAGTAAAGCATATGGCCTGACCAGGCACTTGCAGCCTAGGGCTGCAAAGCTGAAAATACCACTGGGTGGCAGTACTGGGGAACCAGTGGTATAGTTATCCTGCTGCATCTGCAGAGTAGAATGAGCAACATATGCAACAGCAAAATTACTGGAACATGTGTCTCCTGACTCCTCCTCCTCTGGCTCAAAATCTAAATCCAGGCAATTGGCATTGGCATTGTCATTGACTATATCCTTTTCCAATTGTGCACAAGGCAGGGTAAGACCCAGTTCTGCTGCAAGGGTTGACCTTCCCTCTTCTTACTTTTTTTCTGACTCATCCGACAGTGCCTACCCATATTTACTCTGGGAGGTTTGAAACATTCCATTGATGGCAATGTTTGCGGTGGTGGCACTAGTGGTGGTTTGCGGTAGCACAGCTAGTTTTATTCCGTGCTTCACCATAAAGTAGCTTACAAGCAATCTTGGTCTCCTGCAATCAGTGAATTCTTTCTTTAGTGTTGTCCACAAACTATTGGTTTTGCTGGTAGCATAAATGGGCAACTGTCCTAACAAACTTCACTCAGGAACAGTTTTTCTATTAGCTATAACAATGTCACACTATGCACAAGCACAATCTAATGCCTAATTTTGTCACCAATATTTTTCAGAGATTGGTAGATGCAGACGAAACCGGCAAATTTTGTTAAAAATAAAAGTCTACTACCCACTATTCTCTGGCAGCAAATAAAACTGGTTATGCTGCTCCCATATTCTGTACACAAAAATTTTCATGTGGTGGGGGAATTCATATGTTTTTCTCTGTAATAGAATCTCGACTTGTACTTTGGCTCTGTACTGCCTTTATAGGCAGGTCAGTGGGATACACGATCAAAGATTTATTTTTATTTGTAGTGAGGAAACTGTGGGAAAAACTATGAAACGCCTCTGAAAGCATCTTAGATTTTAATTTTTAAGAATATAGTGTCCCTCCTGTAAGATAAAACAGGTAGTCTTGGGAGATGCCAGATACATCGCACTGTTGAGGCCCATGAAAGATTAAATGTATATTTCAGCTAAGTACTGCCTGAAGCCTGACCAAGAGCAGTGCCTAACTATCTCCCAGCGCTGCTAGGATATGATGTCATATCCTGTAAGCTGCATTTTAAGGATGTGTGGCGTTCAGTAAGTCTACTATGGAGTACATGCCAGCTAGGCACAGTCCTCCATTGTATATATGGCCCAGTTGCAAGGGAGAGAGATCCCAGCTGGCCCATGGAGCAATGGCACACCCAATAGGATGATTTAATCCTGGTGATCCAACAAGAGGGGTTGTTGTCATCTGGAACTGCCATCCCAGGCCAAGTTTACCTGGGCCAGAATATCCCGCCTTGTATATATGGCGTAGTTGGCTTCCATTGCAGAGGAAACGTGACACCCATTTTGGGTATACACTGTCTTGGTGTTTGGGAGAAATTAGTCTGCTATGCTGATGGGAATTTTTTCTTTATTATAGCGGTATGTCAGAAAATATCCAAAATACTCCCAAATAGGGGCCGTTAAACAGATAATAACTTTAGTTTCTCTGGAAGAATCTAAAATAATTGTAAATATTCTCCCAACAATTCCGACAAAGTTTGTTGTGGGGCACATTGTGTCTTCTTTGTCTGCTTAGACAAATACGTGTCTATAATGCCGTTAAAGCCAGACGCAATTAATTAAGAACAAGTTAAAACAAAGTAAGCAATCTTTCCTTTTTAGTCATTAAGAGATACTAAATTTCACCCAAAATATTGTCAAGATCTCATGTCTATATTTTGAGTAAAATGGAGTTACTTATTTCAGAGCCACTATCATTACATGTCATGGCCTGCATGTAGTCAGTGCCAGCAACTGAGAGAAAGCAGCTTGTAACTTCTAACGTACGAAAGCCTTTTCTCAAAATTCTTGATGCATGGTATAAGATTTTAGGTTTAGGCAAGCATTTGAATAACTTCAATTTTGGAATGAGAATCCTGAGGTCAGGATCAGAGACATACATACAGTTAGCCACACACCATAATGTGACAAAGCATGCTGTCTTAAGAGAGATGGAATAGTTTGTTATTCCCTTGCATAAAAGACATGATAGGTTTTGGAAATTGCTGTAAGCTTCACACAACTGTTTTATCCTAGCAAATTACTGTGTTATCTCCTGTACTGACACCAAGTTCTTTGCAAATTTACTCATAACTTTAACTGTCTATAGTCTTACTGTGTCTATCTTACTTAATTTTCTTCTAGCTGTTATGTCTTAAACTGTGTACATTTTAGTGAGTTTTTGTTCTACATTCAAATAAAAGTTGTTATTAATGCCTTGGAGACTTTGTTTTAAATTGGGTTATAGAGGAGTTACAAAACAGATTCGATTGTAATATAAATTCTACCTCTTAACGCCACATGTTGATTACAAAACTAAACCTGGGGAGGGCTGGCAAAGTGGACTGGAGGCTAACTGCCCCCTGGGCTGCGCTGATTTGAAGGTTTTGGGCCACTGTCAGAAGTCTTTGCTTATTGTTTTACTTGCAGTTCCACATACGGCCACCAGTGTGTCTAGAGTAACAAAGGATTTAGGGAGCTTTCTACGCTCCTTTTTTGCACTTTATTTTGGCAAATAGACATTGGACAGAACATGATTGTGAGTCAGATGATTAGGGACACTATATTATTGGGCCTCAATGTTGCTTGCCCTCACCAGACTAAGACCATCACAGAATGTTTTCTGACGGTGTTATTGCCACAAGCATAGGTACTAAACGCAGCACAGACTCCAAGAGAATACAACATATAATAATACCACATAGAGATAGAGCAAATTTAATCTGTCACTGATTAACATATAATACTGTTAATACTGTCAGTATCGATTTAAGGTAATGCCAAATATTAAGAGACCAAATGTCCAATAATATACTTTTCCAGGCATGCATATGAATGACAGGGAAAAAAAACTAGGAGTAAGGGCTGTCTGCAGTCCTAAAACTCTTACAGCCCTGAAGATAAAAAAAAACACAAAGGATGTAGGCATGGTATTATGGGAATGAAAAAAACGTCCCTTTGCTCAAACCAAGCCGATAGGAGCCAACAAGAATTCCAAGTCTACACTGGCAGGTCAGTTTAGGTTTGTGTCATATCTATGTGATGATCCTGGATGTCTCATTATAATCTGGCAAAGCTCATTAGGATATTATAAATGAAAAAAGCAACCCTTTGATGTCTGCAGCGTCCTAAGTATAAAATAACTAAAATCACAGGGCTATTGTTAAAATGTAAAATAAAACATAAAAAGAGTTGCATAGGCAAGCTGGATATGCAAATCACAACAAAAGGAAAATAAAAGCACAATACTGGTTAAATAATGCAAGGAGAAGATACACATTTATTTTTCTAAAAGAGTACTTTTAAGAACAGAAAATGCAGTATTTTAATATATACTTTTTGTGTCATCTAAGGATTTGTATTAGTCAAAGCATGCAAGTAGTTTTTCTGCTTCTAAAGTACTAGGAGCTTGTGGAAATCATAGGCTTATTTGGGGATTTATCTGCTACCACTGTGTAAATAGGAGAGATTACATGACCTGCCTCAGCATACATCATTTCTCCGCAGGTGAGAATGACCTGTTACCTTAAGAGTGACAGAGTAAAGGAAAAGCCAGGAGTGAGTGCTTAGCAGTCAATATTAGGTGAAAAGATGTCTTTTTATCAGGCCCAGCTACCCAGATCAGTATACATAAAAACTGTGGTTTAGTCTGTAGATGCCTGGGGCTGATTTGTTCGTCTTTTCTTATACTAGCCATGAATAAGAAAAAACCTAAAAATGAATGTAAAAAAAATATGAAGGGTTCTAGAAGCTTAACATATCTATTGTTTTCATCAATTAACAGTTGTTGAATGAATATTGGGAAAATAGGATAAGCAAGACTGCTCACTCTTTCTGTATTTGTCATATCATGTATCATTATTACTTTTATACTATTATGATTGCGTATTTGTTAAATAAAGTATAATAAAATGATTTAAAAAAAAATTCTGGACAAAATAGGGAAATTATGAGGAAAAGAAAATCAAAGATACACAGATAGATAGATAGATAGATAGATAGATAGATATAGACAGACATCAATTACAAATACAGACACACATATATATATATATATATATATATATATGGGTGTGTTTTCTTATTTTGTTTATACATTTAACAAATACTTCTATATATAAAATGCATCAAAGCATTCTTGCTGAAGCCTTGCAGGACACATGCAGTAATTTATAACAGCACAGAATAGCTCCAAGCACTTCTAAGCATGAGTAATGGTTTCATGCACAGAGCACTGAAATAAGAGGTCAGGTTTGATTCTTCGAAAGGAGACATTCATTCATTATTTTTAGGAATACAGTGGCATGAAAGCAGGCTTAGACACACATACAAAATGTTATTTATACAGTATACACCATCATGTATGTAGGATACATAATATGCTGTGATTATGGAATTTGATAAAAAAATAGTTAAGCTAATAAAAAGATTCTTATGCATCATACATTGTCTATGTTTTATTATAAGCTACAATTTAAATATTAGAATTTTGAGTCATCTATACCCATGTACAATTTAAAGAGAATGATGCTTTAATGGAATTACATATATTTTAAACTATCACACACATATTTATATATAGATATATAGATATATATATATACTCAGCTACTCAGCTAATATATCTATAAATATATATATATATAAACTAGTTTAATATAATAAATCTACATAGTATATATATATATATATATATATATATATATATGTGTGTATATATAGTATATCTATATATGTTTGTATATGAAACTATATATGTACAATATTACTTTACTAAGTTACTAAATAAATCATTATAAATGGGTAACTTTATTACATTACTAATTGTAAGAATTGTAGATGATAAAGCACTGATGTATTTGCCTAAACATAATGTGCCTTGGGAAAGACATGAAGCATTATTGCAAGGAAACGTTCACAGGATACAAATAAACACAAAAAATGACTTGTTCATATATCGAGCGTCTGGGCTAACTTTACGAATGTCACTGTGAGTCCTACGGTAGGTGTTTTTATGACGTAATCGCACCAACCAAGAAACATTGCTATGGCTTTTAAACAGATAAAGCCTCTTGTTGCGAACGTGTTATTAACCCCCATGTGTGGCGAGCTGTTCAGTGAGCTTCAGTTATAACAATAGGCAAAAAAACACTATAATGACAATTAATGTCAGTCATTTGGCAGGTGTATCACTTCACTTCATGCATCTTTTCTATAACGTATGGGTGTGTAGACACATATGTAGCTTCATATATCTATCTATCGATCTATCTATGTGTGTGTGGAATATACATAGTTAAATACACAGATCACTATAATTTGTATTTATATATGCAGTATATATATATATATATATATAAATATATATATATACTGTATTTATAATTATTTACATATGCAGTTTATACATCTATATACTGTATATATAACTGGTATCTATATATATGCAGTGTATATATTTATATATATATATATACTGTAAAAATAGTTATTTATGTATGCAATATATATATATAAATACTGTATATACAATTGTTATATATATATGTATACTGTATATTTAATTGGTATATATATATATATATATACATATATATATATATACATATATTGTATATATAATTGTTATTTATATATGCATTCTAATATATAAGTATATATTTTGCACAGAATCAACACACGCATTTACATACTGTTGTCGAAACTGCAAGAAAGAACTGATCAAAAAAAAAAGAACACATGGCTGTTATTATTGGCAAAGCATTGTAGCAAGTCACAAATATGTATTTGTCCAAATCTGACTGACAATACCTTATGTCATTTATTAAACACCGGCTGACAGGCTGAAAAATGTAGTTAGTCATATTCTGCACAGCACTGGCTGGTGTTAATATTGTGATAAAACTAACATTTGAAGAGGTTAATTTTGGCTGCCTTAAGTTAAAAAGCTAATATTTCAGTTTGTGCCCTCCTGGTTTTCGCAGCACTGGCTGTCAATCCAGAAGCTTGTTATCCTTACAAGGAATGGGTTTGTTTGGCTGATCTCAGCAAGGTTTTCTACTACAAGTATAACTATAATTGCTATAATTCTACTGTATCATTTAGATCATTGTGGTATTGTTGTTTTCTGTTCCTCTTTCTCTCCCCTAACACTGAAATAACTCGCTCCAGTGTTAAATTAGCAGGTTGTGGATAGACCACAAATGAATGAAAGTTAGTTAAAAATAAATAAATAAGAGAGCAGAATAACTTGGCAACAGCATTATGACATTGTAGAGAATTCTTGCATGTAATCAAGGAGTATTGTCTTGGGTGGCACAGTGCTGTACAATTGCTCTTTGCAATGTAATACATATTCTATTGTTTAAGTACATGTTGCAAGGAAAGATGATCTTAATTATGGAGCCCCAGCAGATAGGAGTTGGATAAAACCTTTTCGTTAGTTTTTTTCCTCCCCATAGTAGCACATTTCATATTATTGTATTCAAACTGTTTAAGCGTGGATATATATTCGTGTAAATAATTTGCATAGGGCAAATAATGCATTGTTTGAAGGTTGATGTGTGTATTATAGAATATTTAATAATCCCTAGCAAAAAAAAAACAATTATCTGGTTTTCGGGACTATGTGTATCTGGAGCTGCGTGTTTGTATTTAGGAAGAAGGAAGAAGAAGAGTTAATGCAGATACAACACAATGTGCGAACTTGTCATAGCACAAATCAGGAAAGCATAATATATATACATATACTGTATATATATATATATATATATATATATATAGTCTAGATGATAGATTTATTAGCAAATAAAAGTGCATACATGTGTATATATATATATATATATATATATATATGAATAGATTATAAACAAAATAAATATAAGGTATGAGAACTTATAATATTATACATATATATATAATATATTTATATATATATATTCAGCCACATGTTAGATTATTTCAAAGTAAAATAGTTTATTTTATTTTTGTGCTTTACATATTTTGTCATTTCTATTGAATTAGATGTATATTCATGTGCTCTTTGTATTCAATATTTTTTTGTACCCTTTTATTTGCAGACACTTTTATTTTTAATTCTTAGCATTTTGAGAAGGAAAATTAAATATATGGGTAGAATTTGCTTCATCTAAATGACATTTCATAAGTATGCATGCGATATAAATAATGTATTGCAATGAAATGTATTGCTAAAGCAAATTGCCCAAGCCATGTGGATATTATAAGGTAAGGGGGGGTAAAAAGACATATACCTCATCTGGAAGTGTTTGTTATGCTCCTCAGGAACAGCAATAACTGAACTGGGATAAATAGAGAAAGAGTAAATTGTAGCTTGTTGAAGTTTAGGGGGAATGGATTGTGACAATGATCATTTGGGGACTGATGGCTAGAGATTGGGAATGAGGTCATGCCTTTCTCCATGGGTTAAATAGACTTTCCTGTAAAATGACATTCTCACTCCTGATAGACACATTTTAGAGATTATTACAAAAAAGGAGCACTGTGTGACAAAACAAACAAAGCTCTTCTTCTGCTGCTTCTAATAGGAAGCACACTTTCCATAACCCTCTTATACGTCCTGCTGGATATAGATATATATATATATATATATATATATATATATATATATATATATATTCCAACAATAATTTATATAATACATGATCAGAAAATCACAAATTTTTAACATATCAATATACCAGGCTAATAATATAGGTACAGATGCGTATTTATATCTATATATAGAGAGATATGTAGATAGATTAATCGGTGCTGGGAAAAAGGAAAGAGAAAGAAATAAAGAAAAAGATAAGCAAATGCTTATAAATATATAGATGTATATATATATATATGTATATATATATGTATATATATATATATATATGTATATATATATATGTGTATAGAGAGAGAGAGAGAGAGAGAGAGAGAGCATAGAATAAGAGATTCAGGTGGTATATGCGTTTTTCCTATGTGATACAGCGGGGAATAGTACGATTTTATTTCAGGTTTACTAAGACATCGGCCAGGTAAGTGGGAAGCGGTATAAATCACATTGATCACTGCCTGCCATATATCACCATCTCGCAGACACACACACACACACACACACACATATATATATATATATATATATATATATATATATATATATATATATATATATATATATATATATATATATATATATATACATATACATTACAGCCAGGAGAAGCCCCAGTTGTGGATCCTCGTATTTTATTTTTAAAATACCTGGTGTAAGCGATTTAAGTATATGCCTTTGTAATATGCTCTTTTTATTAGATAAATTGAAGTGTTAGAAAGAGCGTGTGTAGGGAGGGGGTGTCTGACAAGGCATTAAACCTGACCTGGATTTACAGGTCCCTGGGTTCACTTATTGCCTTTGCTGATATACGAGCCAACTGAACTGGTACAGTGTATCCATCATATTATAAGGAGCCTACATGGCACTATAAGAACCCAGTAAGTCAGAGAGACATGAATAGATCAAGACACAAATCTCAATTTCTGTTAAATTTAATCCTTCTATGTATTATGTTCACAGATTGACTTCTGATGGTTTTGTGTAATTATGAAGTTAAAATGTAATATTGACAGTTTCATTAGTACTTTCAATGCATCTTGTAGTTTTTGTGTTTTCTAATATCGTAATAGCTTTTATTCCCCCTATTAGTGCTTTATTATTCAGTATTTACCTCGAATATACTTTTTTTCCTATTCGATGACTTCCTTAAATATCTCAAGGTTTATTAGCAATTTAGACGCTGATGTTTGTGCAAAATTGGAAAGAGCCACAACTTTTTTTTTTGCCTTCTTTTGGATCAACAGCAAGAAATAAACAGATATGGGAATGGCTGAACTTGATGGACGCATGTCTTTTTTTCAGCCTAACTATATAACTATGTAACTTTAAATATGCTTTTTGTAAATTAAAATAACACTATGAGTGGCAGGAGGTGAGCAACATCATTTTTAATATCGTTTTTCTATACAAAGTGTATCGAATAATTTCATAGCTTAACTGATTTAAAATAAAAAATAAAAAAAATCTATTCATATAAATGGCATAATATAAGTAAGGAACCTAACACATTTTTCCTATACTCTAACATGAAACGTCCCTTGTGTCAAAACATGAAAAGTCAGTAGGAAATAGTATTGTCTCTGCTCATCCTCCTGTTAACTAATACATAGAAATTAACAATTATTATGTGGGACAATATCGAATTAAAAAAACAAAGATTGGAGATTCAAAAAATAAATAATATCTAAATGAGGTTTTATTTTCTATCATTTGATACTTATTGTTTTTCATGCAATTTAAATATGTAACAACAAATGCAACAATGCCTATATATTACCGTATAATATAATATTGTTATTAATACTATATACCGCAGAAAAAGGAACAACGCCTGAATTAGACAGGCAAATTAACCACTGTGATGCAAGCTTTAAGGAAATAGTATCTAGCTGGTGGTTCCATCATGCTAATGAGTGAATCCAATCCAGGATTTGCAGGCAGCCATTGGCTAATCTGTGTATGATGAGTGGCAGAATCCATTTGAGCCAATCCAGTATCACCTTGTAACACGTGGAGGAGAGGGGCTCTGGGGTAAAGCTTTCTACACTAGCTACTGGTGCCCTGATCAAGACGAGGGAAGAGTGGCACTGATGTTGTGGGATCTTGTAAACCCTACAGGCTTTCACACTTACACCTTGAGCAGCATTAGCAATAGCAGCAGCAGCCAGCCTTGCAGCTCAGCTCTCAATCTCTTGGCAGCTACATTGAGAAGAAGCAACAGGCAGAGAGAGCCATGAGCAATCAGTACCAAGAAGAGACTTCTGAGAGGCCGGAATGTAAAAGTAAATCCCCTACCCTGCTCTCCTCTTACTGCATAGACAGCATTCTCGGCAGGAGGAGTCCCTGCAAAATGAGACTGCTCAGCACTCAGAACTTGCCTTCACTGACCAACAGGACCGATCAGGACAAAACTTTAGAAGGTAAAAAAGCTTGTGAGTGAGTAAATCAATTAAATTCTACAATGTTACTGATTTGAAACAAAGTATAGGCCTTTATATGTCTCAAAACAACGTCTCCCACCCCTTAGTACTTATTTTAATGGCAGCTTTATTGACATCGAATGAAATATATATATTTTTTAAAATCTGTTTTATTAAAATAAATTAGAACCTATCTTTTCTTTAGCATTGCTATTTTCATTTGTTTGTTTATTTTTTTCGGGCACTAAAGTTGTCAAATGATTAATAAAACCTTAATCAGTTAAGTGAGTAAAGCACTTTCCAATGAGCATACGAAAGTATGTACTCATTCTACAGTATTAATATTTCTGATGAATTCAGTTAGAATTTTTTTTCCCCTCTAAATGTGAATAATTCGAATTTAACATATCGAGCGACAATAGTAAATGAAACTGTGGGGAAAACCATGCCAAAGCACACTGTTTTACATTTTAAAACATCTGATTTATTTGTTTTAATACTAATAAAATATTATGTTAACAGCAGATACATTTTAGCATGAGATTTTCCTACCGATAATCTGATCATTAGTTTTTTTAGTTATAAAAGTCGTAGAAATGTCATATATTTCCATATCTGTACATATATATCAAATATATATTATATAATATACATATTTATATTTTAATATAATTATATAAAAAACGCGTAATGTGTCCATGTGGATGTAACAATATCTCCTTCAGATGTGGCTTTAATAAACATATGGCGGGTTGGAGGTGAAATCTACTTTTACAAGTGTTGAAATTCCTTGTTGACAGTAATTAGACTGATTTCAAAGGCATCCAATTACCAGGATATTTCCCATCAAATCTGTTATGTTAACTTCATTATTCAATGAACCGAAGAGAAATGCCAATAGGAAATCATTTTTGGGAAATATTAAAGCGAAAATAATTGCTTTGGCATTTATTGATAGTAAGCCATTTTTTGTAAGTCACCCTCATTTAATAATTAATAGGAAATAAATTACTTTCGTTAACAGTATTTAAATATATATATATATATATATAGAATATAGAATATTATTAATATTCTAGAATATTATTAATAGTAAAATAAATAAATATCTGTGGTTTGTGAACTCATGAGTAACATGTTTTTTTCTGTTTTGCATCTTTTCTTAATTCTCCATCTCTCGTTGTAGGGTCTCCGAAGAGTAATGTTACTTTTGAGGCTGAACTGCACCTGCCTCCCAAGTTAAGAAGGTTGTATGGTCCTGTGGGGACTGGTGGGCGATTGCACCTCCAATCTCTGCCTGATGCTAGGTCTGGAGTCCCCAGATCGGATAAGGCTGACCGCCTCTTGCTTGTAGGGGCTGGAGGTGAGGGTAGCTGGGATAACCATAGTCTAAAGATCAGCCAGGCCCCTCAAGTCAGCATCAGCCGAAGTAAATCGTACAGGGAGAACAGCGCCCCCCTGCTGAGAGAAGATGGGAGTCCAGAGGGTCTCCAACAGCAGCAGATACAGATTGGTTCCACCGGCTCATGTACCTCTCTTCAGGAAAGGCTGGGAGCGCTTTCTCAAAGCCCGGGAGGTGAGGAAGAGGATGATGATGATGAGGATATGGAAGAGGATGAAGAGGAAGAAGACGAAGCTGAGAAGCAACACAACAATAACAACACCAGCAACTCTAACAGAGGACTTCTGAAGGACCAGCTCCCTCAATATCAGCAACAGCAGCAACCAACTTGTGGGACTGATGGGGACATTTCTCCAAAAGAGGAGCTTCTACTTCACACCTCGGATGGTGATGGCAAGGATGGAGAGGACAGTGTGTGTCTGTCAGCAGGTAGCGACTCAGAGGAGGGCATGCTAAAGAGGAAGCAGAGGAGGTACAGGACCACCTTCACCAGTTACCAACTTGAGGAGCTGGAGAGGGCCTTCCAGAAAACCCACTATCCCGACGTTTTCACCAGGTAAATCCTTTTTTCAGCAAAAGGGAGAGCGGGTGGAACGGGTCCCGGGAATAATAGCCCCAAATAATAGCATTGTATCTTGTCCAGCTATAAAATCAATGCAGTGAAAGGAACTACCACAAACCCCACTTTTTATGTACTTCTTATGAATTAAGAATATTCGTTACTTTAATTAAGAAGCAATAAATAATTAATCCCCCGAGATTGTAAGATTTTTCTGATGTGCATTATTAGTAATTCAAATGTTTTCCCCTCAATACGTGTACTTTTTTTTTATCTATACAGAGATCTGTTTTAGTTAAATGGCTATATTAGCGGAGAAACTGTCCAGCTAAACTCTTACAGAGCGATTTATTTTTATACGATGTAGTGAAGCTTTCTCTGTCAAAACTAAAGCTGCTAGGTGTCACATTCTGGCTAAGTCTTTCCCAGCAGGGAAATCCTTAGATCTATGTGATTTAGGGTTTATTTCTCTTGTCACTTTTCTTGAAATGCATAGGTGCAGGCTGGGAGATAAAGATGATGTGACAATAAGATAGATGGATGGGTAGATAGATAGATAGATAGATAGATAGATTACAAAGTAATTATATATTACAGTTAATTAAGCATTTTACTATAATCTAAGCAAACACCTGTTTCAATTAAATGAATATATTCAGAGATATTGTGGCTCTATAATCCCTCAAAAATTTATTCAAATAGTTTATAATTTATAAATGCTATTTTTGTTGCTTGTTTTATTATTGATTTATTTTTTCAGTCTATGCTTATGGAGGATATAGTTGAATATTGAATACCCCTATATATTATTAAAACGCTAGAACCGAATTATGTTAATATGTACAATATTTTTTTGTTGTGAAGTAGGGGGATATCAAGTTTGCAGAAAAGTTAGCATTTTATTATCCATTTGCTAAGGTATATTATTCGATGTCAACGAAAATATTCGTTTCAGAAAAAAAAAAAAATTTCTTATCAAACATTAATTTGTTGTAATAGCGGTAATCATTACTGTTATTTTATGGTTCCTTGTAAGAAACGCCGCCTTTATTAAAAATTTGATCGAAATAGATTTGGAGTGAAAAAAATCTAAAATACATTATTATATAATGAAATAAAATGCATTCATTAAATGCGTTTCCTACTTACCACACTTTTACATCTAAAATCACCGTGAATTATATGTATTAATTAGTAAAATTATCAATTTAGATTAAAAATGTCATATGTGGTCCAAGTTTATGATTTCATTATTATTTCTCATATAATATAAATATTTATCTGAACACTGTGTACATATATATTTTCGCACAGTGTACACATTTTATCTGCTAACATTGCATAATTACCTAACCAGTGTACATGGTATATACATATGTACTAGGTATACAAATTTAGGCATGTTTAATTCGCAGCAATTCAATAAGCATGGATAAAGATGTTGGGGTTTATATGATAATATTTATTAGCTACTTGAAGAATGACACCTAATAGTTTTATTTCTTTGTTTTGTTTTAAGAGAGGAACTTGCAATGCGTCTGGATCTCACTGAAGCCAGAGTGCAGGTGAGTCCAGAGATTTGGAGGGCAATACATTTACGTTGGGGGTGGAGGAGGGTAAATAAAGTGGGCTTCTGTCCACCTTCAGTTGTCTATGTGATCTCCAGCTGCTCTAATAAATATATGTGGCATTTTGAGTCTATTTATAGAGTCTCCAATGTAGCTGCTGTCTGCAATCACCAACTAAATGCTAAACTGAAAACAAATAAATCTCCCTTGAGTCCAGGAATTAATTAATCAAACAACATGCAATTATTACATTCCACCTTTGATAAATTAAGGAGCAAGTTTGAAGGCCACTGGGGAGGGATCCAATGTTGAAAACATTGTCCATATCTGTTAAAGCTGAATGGGGGATAAAACTGTGAATTGGGAGGATTGCAGGATCCTATATGCAATGTCAGGGTATATACAACTATTATATATATATATATATATATATATATATATATATATATATATATATATATATATATATATACATATATATACATATTCTGCTATACTCAGTAACACAAGCTTGCTATAAGAATTAATTTGGTGAGATCTCTTTAATTGAAACAAACAGGAGTAATATTTGGTTGTTAGAGAAATCAGTACAGCTCAAAGCAGGTATTTGGCTGTGATTAAGACTCCAATAGGGCTTCATAAAAGCACACTTACTGCTAGAACAAACACGGCTATTTCATGGCAAAATGCTGTTTGATTTCCCCATCAAGTATACACATGGACCTGGCTAATGCTATTTGATTTCTCATTTTTTGATAGTAATAACCCTGCATTGATCTAATAGCTGGCCCTGTAAGTGGGTGCAATGCTATTAAAAGGCCCCATACCATAGTACATTTCCTAACCCATGTCTCATAACCAAAGAGACGATAAACATTGGGATGCCCTGATTGCCAACAGAAAACAGATGTCCCCAGGTCTGAAGCTGAGCAAATCACTTTACAGTTACAATCAAAGGCTGATAAAGCATAATAAATTCCATATGGCTCATTTAATACACAACAGCTTCTTGCATTAGAAGGGTCTAATCTGACAAGTCTCCCATCTTTTGTTGACACATTTCTCCATTGTCAAACAGGGATGTGACAGCAAATAGGTATTTTCAGCTCCAGGGGGAAATTCGTGGGAAAGTTAAATAACTTTTAGGGGGGTGGGGGGTGCGAGAAGAGAAAAAAAATTATTTCTACAGCAGATCGTGTAAATAGAAGATGTTCGATTAACGTTTCAATTGGGAAAAAAGCTTTATTTTATTTTAAAAAATTGGTAAAAAAAAAAAAAATTTGCTAACCAAATACAATAGTGTTTATTATGCTAACATGCAGCGCTGTTAATATAGAACAAATATTTAGATTTTGTTGCTTTCATAGATGACATATCCGAATTCCAAGTAAGACCATTGTTTATTTTAACTTCCATTTTCTGTAAACCTACATATTATTTTTAGTTATTTCCGTTTATCCCCCTGCGTAGTACAAACGCTATTTAAAGCCCATCCGTTAAATGCATAATAAATAGATATACATTTAAACAATTTCTAAAGAGATCAGCTATAGATTATCGTATTTTATTTGTATGTCTTTATCTACAACGATACCAGCGCTAAATATAAATTATGATTTGATACATTTGACCAACATCACCACTACAGTATATTTATTTGAGATTCCTGAATTTCGTATTAGATATGGTTAATATTTGATATGTGCCAATACTAAATATTGTCTATTCCATGCAAATTATGGAGAAATGTATATTATTTCTTAAAATAAGTTTTTTTTTTATTTCTGGAGTATCTGTTTAATATAATATAAGGTGATAGTGTCTTCTCGTGTGAATTAAAATAAAAAAAAATAAAAGCAAATAGCATTAAGTAGTTACCTATCCCTAGAATTTAATGTGCTGCTCAGGAAGCAAAAGGTTATATTTATAGGCTCATAATGTAGATTTTATGAGTTCGTTTAACAGATGAGTGTAAGCAATTGGCGTTTAGCAATAACACCCTCAATCAGGATAGAAGAAATGATGCCAATATTGCCCTTATTTTTCAATTTGTTATACATGGTCGTATTTATTTATATTACAGCTTTCTGAATTATTTATGTTCAATACTACTTCTTCCTTTAAAATTGGGATAACATGTAAATGTTAAAATAATTTTCGGAATTTTAAAGCAATATTATTACTTGGAAGTTACGGAGAGAATGACATGTGTTTTTATGTTTTTCTTTTAATTTATATATCAGAAGTTACTAGTAAAACATTTATTTTTATACCAGTGGTGTATATGCTACTTGCTGTTGAATTTTTATAATGTATTTTTATTACACGTTCAGCTGACACATTAAGATCTCTTTTATATGTTTGCACGGATATATGTATGTACATGGCCAACTATAAATACAAGGTAGCAAATTGTATCTCATAATTGCAATATCCAATCATATCTCCGACATCTCAGCTATAGGACATATTTGATTCAACAGAGAACCATCTTGTAAAAAGACACTGTGGATCATGATGGTTTTCTTTTTTTTTTTATCCCCCCCCCCTTCCCCTTAGCTCATCAGCCAAACGGTCATCCATGGAACATTAAGTAGAGGCTGGTGACATCAGTAGCAACCATATCAAACCCTCTCTTTAATCAAGCTAGTCTTGATTCTTGGGGAAAAAAAGAAGCAATATGTGACTAACCCATCATTATATTATAGCCCTTATTTCTGTAGGCAACCCAGAACGTCACGAATCCAGTTATTGTGACTCTAAACATTGTGACTTGCATTATATATATATATATATATATATATATATATATATATATATATATATATATATCAAATAATGCAAGTCACAATGTTTACATATATATATATATATATATATATATATATATATATATATATATATATATATATATCACGCAGATGATGTTGAGGTGTGCGTCAAAATCTTTCCATGTAGGTCATATTGTTCCAGAATAAAGCAGGCTAAATATAACCAGCCACAACTGAGACATAGACATCTTTTGGAACCAAGGAATCTTTTCGTGGTATCAGCACCAGCTGTGAACTTGCATGATATGAGATATAGAGGGATTATTCAAGGGTCCCATGGTTTCATAGGATTGATTACCCAGTAACCTGTACTTGCTCACTTGTGCCAGAATTTTTAAAAAGAACTAATAAGGAAATCTAAAACTATTAATGTTGTTTCCTTGGGGTTTCAGGTGTGGTTTCAGAATCGCAGAGCGAAGTGGAGAAAGAGAGAGAAGGCTGGTGCACAGACCCACGCCCCAGGTCTGCCTTTTCCAGGCCCCTTGTCAGCCAGTCACCCCCTTAGTCCATACCTTGATGCCAGTCCATTTCCACCCCACCATCATGCCTTGGACTCTGCATGGACAGCAGCAGCAGCTGCTGCAGCTGCCGCCTTCCCAAGTCTACCTCCTCCACCAGGCTCCACTTCATTACCCCCTAGTGGGACCCCATTAGGACTCAGCACTTTCCTGGGAGCAGCTGTGTTTCGACACCCAGCCTTCATCAGCCCTGCATTTGGCAGGTAACAATTGTTTAATATGTATAACAAACAAGACAAAAAGTATTCTGGTGCATAGTTATAAAAAGTGGGGCAATCAGCAGGACAGTTGGATTGGTTGCTATAGTGACTGCACAACTTTTTGCATTAAAACTGCTCTTTGCATATTAACAAGTTTTAATCCTAGAAAAGTACCGGCTCTGAATTACTGGTTAATTAACTGATGGGCATTAGACCAATTGGACTGCAGTCATGGCGTTGCTTGTTTTTACTTTTACCTTGTTTATTCGGTACCAACAGCTTGGTGACATTTTACCAAATGTAGCATTTCAATTTCACATACAAGAGACCAGTACAGGCTCTGAATCGTTGGTAACCCCCTCAAAAAAAAAATTTGTACAAATAATATATATAATTTTGCTTAAATTAAGAAATTCAACTTAAATGCTTAATTACTTACTAAAAATGAATATATTGCAGTGATTTAAATGTCACACTTATGTATATCATACTTTTATAGATCTCTCTAGACAGCACATAGTTAATTCAGTTTTTTTAGTTTTCAATGCTTCACAGATAAAAAACTAAGTTTAGAAATAATTGGTATTAACTGTCTTGTACAAGCATTATTCTGTTTCTTATTCTGAAAAAAATGGTTACTAGGAAATACAATAATGTTGTCAAGTGAGATGGGTATTTAACCCTTTATTGAGGGTAGTAAAACCTTGGTGGAATGGAACCACAGTAAGCTGCTCAAAATATCTTATAACCTTTTATATCCCACATGACACTTCAATAGTTATTAGGGAAACATTAGCAGAAGACAGAATGATTTGGCCAGTTTCCATTATTTATACAAACCAATTGTAGTTGATTAGTGCAGTAACAAAATAATATATGCTTTTGAATACTTGGAAAATACATATACACAACTTGAACCCTGACTTAGAAAGTTTAATAATATATACTGCTATACTAACAGCAAACAGCTAGACACAAGCAGCAAACTTTAAATCCCATGACGCTCAGCGATCATTTTGTATGGCTGAGGATCAAGAAATATCAGAAATCAGAAATATCAGTACAATTAACAAATGTTTTCTATATTTATATATATATATATATATATATATATATATATATATATATATATATATATATATATATATATAGCCATGAACAGATTGTTCACAGAAAACATCCCCACCCTTTTCTTCATATGGTGGAATTGAAAATGCATTGCGGAAACCTTAACAAGTTAATTAGTTGGTAAAATCGATTTAACATCTGGAGAGGTCGTATGTTTTGAATTTAATAACGTTTCTTGAGCAATTCGATGTTCTATTTTATATTCGAATTCTAAAGATATTTGATAGTGCCAAATCTAGTTTAAATGTCAAGTACAAACCCTGTTATATATTATCTGTGTGTGTATCCTTAAAAAATTAGTGCTTTCTAGAATTCGCTTTTTCAAGTTATATATGGATAATTAGAATGAATACTATAAATAGAATGGAAATATTAATGTAAGATCTTGGTAAATGCAGTGTGGGGCACCTGCTCATATCAAGTGCATATATGCATGTATTGTACAGATAGACAGATAGATATATTTATACACACACACTGCTGTTCAGAAGTGTGCGGTCACTTAGCTGTTTTCATGGAAAACAAGGAAATTGCTAACTGTGCTAACATAATCGCAAAGGGAACACTGGGTAGCTGCTGATTAAGGGCCAATGTAGCCTATGAACATATTCCATTACCAATCAACCATTTCTGATCTATTTTAATGGCCAGAATTTAATCTTCTTTCAAAAAGAAGGACATTTATAGGTGACGCCAAACGTTTGAACTACTGTATGCAGTGTTTGTTTTTGACTGTTCAATGGCTCTGGTGTTGCCCACTTTAGACAAAGTAGTTCATGCTATTGCCCCCAGCGTAATGGCAGGTGTTATTGCTCAGTTAGTGACACCAAACACTAGCCTGCCTCAGTGCCTGTGCTAAGAGCCATCACACATCTCAGCAAGAAGGCTGCTGATCACAGCTAAGGCTAATGGAGGGTACACAAATCTCCCTTGGCTTGTTTTGGTAGCTTACCAGTAGAAACATTCATAGGAAAGCATTATTAGTCTTGAGACATTCACTAGCTTCCCGATGGATTCCCAATATCAAATAGTAAAAACGATTTATATAGTTATAAAAAAAAAACATGCGTCCATCAAGTTCAGCCTTTCCTATATCTGTTAATTTGTTGCTGTTGATCCAAAAGATATGCAAAGCTAGGTAGAACAGTATTAATATGAATATGATTATTATATATTATTATTACTACCCAGAATTAACTGATAGTTGTATTAATTTCCCAGAATGAAATGTTTTTTTTTCCTTTTTCCGTTACTGCACAATACTTTCAAGATTTACCTACGATAAAGCTTATTTAAATGAAAGTAATTGGTAATGCATTTTGGAAATTAATATACACAGTTTGTTTTCTAAATTCATATTACTGCAGTGAAAAGAAAATATTTATCTTCTAGTTTTATTAGGATTTGCTTTAAGGCGAGGCCTGATCTGTTTTTGGAATTATAGATTGGCAAAGTGATGTTGAAATCTCCCTTTAAGTGCTGTAGGGTGAACAAAGCATTCCAATGTATAGGTTTGCTCATCACTGATACCCAAAGGGTTAAAGGTGTCAAAAATATTTCAATACTTGGCAGGTGTGGATTTTGATAGAGGTACGGACCAAGTTGTTAGTAGCAGGAGATGTCCTATTGTTGGGAGCCAGATTGGGCAACTGGAAGACGACCATATTTTAACTCTTAACGTGCCAATGGGGGAATAAACATCTCTTTAGGTAATGCTCCTATGATATGCATGGTCTTGATCTTGCTGTGTGTTATTGCTTGCAGGCTTTTCTCCACCATGGCTCCCCTTACTAGTGCTTCCACTGCTGCTGCCCTCCTAAGGCAACCCAGTCCTGCTGTCGAAAGTGCAGTGCAATCCAGTGGCTTATCAGACCCAGCAACAGCTGCAGCAGACAGACGGGCCTCTAGCATAGCAGCCCTCAGGCTAA
The DNA here is from genome assembly GCA_029215755.1 of Spea hammondii. NCBI lineage: Eukaryota > Metazoa > Chordata > Amphibia > Anura > Pelobatidae > Spea > Spea hammondii. The sequence continues at coordinate 119,799,966 of JARDYJ010000002.1, forward strand.
AAGCCAAGGAGCATGCAGCACAGCTCACCCAGCTGAACATAATCCCTGGGAACAACACAGGGAAAGAGGTATGCTGAATCAAGAAGAGGACCTCAACAGCTAAATCATCAAGACCAAATTGAGAAAGAGGCAAAGGAAACGTGGACCAGTGACTGTTGGGCCTTGTGTGTCTTGCCGGACGACTACCATGACACAACACACATGACGTCATGCTTAACAGTAATAACGAGTGTAATTTATGCAGTTCCCAAGCAGTGCAATCTGCACACCACCATCTGTAAATTCCTTTACTGTTTATATGAAAATGACATCATCATATGTTATAATTGTGTATTACAAAACGCAAAAATATATATTTTATTTTTTCCTTTGGTTATGCATAGGCATTTTTACACATAATTTTTCCACAAAGCTAAACTCATTTAAATCTTTGCACCTCCACCAGCCTCCAACCATACATGCTGATCTCAAACTCATTAATGTATTTGCTGCCATATTGGTCTTCTCCCCCAGCCCTTCTTGGTAGTTGAAAGTGTTACATTATTCTTGACATCTTTGATGGGTTTAATAAAATACATGCAGAGATACAGTTATGTTAACAATAATGACAATAATAATAATAATAATAATAATATTATAGTCAGTGCACTTAAAAGATCTTTGTATCTTCTTTATTTCTCTTTCATATATTCTTGTGTTCATACTCACACCAAGGTTTCTTTTTATACCAAACCAAAGGGAAACGAACTGTCAGATTTATGGACTGTTTGAGTCACTAAACTGTGATTACTGATCTTGTAAATAACATTGTTATAAAAAAATTAAGGAAAAAAGAGCTTTGTATATTTGAAATGTTATAAAAGAATTGCACTCGGTGTAGTATTGTATGAGTTTGTCAAACTGTAGAATTCTATCTGTGTTGTAGATACCAACAGGTCCCTAGCAAAACTATTTATGTACAAACCCTTTATTTAACTTATTAACTGTAGAAATTTCTCAAACCTTCAAGGCAATGCTACCACATATGTGTAATGTTGTTCACTTGTCATTACTTTTCCTGGCTCTGCAATGGAAAAGTGTCCCACTCAGAATAAAAAAATCTATATGTTTAACAAGATGTATGTGTAATGCATGTATATTCATATCCTTCAAGAACAAATAAGACGGGTACTGTGCAATGCATCTATAAACAAAGATATTGAGGCACTGTTCTGCACCTTGAATCCACCATAGTTTGCAGGCATTTTGGGTTACCTGTAGCTTGGTCCCGTCTGTCCATGGAGAAAGTGGGCAATCTTCCCAGACCCCAGGCTTAGGAGAGCCCAATACAAGACAAATGTGATGCCATGTCATTCTTTTTTTGTTGCCCATGGCAACTCACCCCATTTTTCCAAGGTCCTAGGGAGTGGAACGAGTTAAGATTGTTTTGCCCCACAAAAGTCTGCATTGTATTTATTATCAGATTACACTTATGACAATTTTTTTCACTGAGATAAACCAACCACTAATATCCTTATATATTTGTCACAATATGATATACATATTCAGACCAAAAGAAATAGTAATAGCTCCTGAATTAATTGTGACTTTAGATACTGTTTATGGAAACTAAGGTGTCAGTTTTATTTTATCTATTTGACGAACAATGATCAAAGTAGTTACTTTTAATAACCACAATAATTTTTATTCTGCATACTTATATAGTTATGCTAGTAGGAGCAAAACAGGTATGTAAATGAAATATAGAAGATAAACATCTGCAAAGAGAATGTGTATAACCCATAGAAATGACTGAACATAAAAGTCCAGAGCTGGAAAGGAGGCATCTGGGCTCCCTGGGCTTCTCTTATTTGAGGATTTGAGGACACCACCAGAAGCCTTTTTTATATCATCACTTACCAGGCTGTCAAACCATTTGGGGAGCTCTAGCTATTAGAATCTCAATAATCACATATTTGTTATCTTTAACATATTTTAGTTTTTCAAGCGAACACAACTGATCATCTAATATTCTTTATAATTTTCATATTGAGGTTGAAAAAGTTTCCCCAGTCTCCCTGCATTCTTCAGGTTGTTTCTCAATGAGCACTACACAGGCCTGCTTGGTCTTTCCCATTAGCTTACCCAGGCAAAGTGGAGGCACCTTCCCTAGGCCTTCCCTTGCCTTCCCCATGAAACTACTTTGAGAAGAGCTATTTTCTCATATTGTGGATCCTGTGTGTTAATGCCATGCCATGACATCATATCCTGGCTCTCTACCTCAGAAGGAGCTAGGCACAGAATTCTGTGCGGCTGCCCAACAGGGTTATCTGCCCTGTGTAGGCACATTTATTTTTTTTACATATTGCTGACCAGCCCACATAAAATGCTGCCCTGCAGTATGGGGAATTTATACAGTAACTGACTAATTGGTTTCATTCCATGAGATAATGCATCCTACATACTTCAGGGCAGCACTTTATCTGGACTGGTCAGCAAAATGTGACCAGTCCAGAATATGCAGCTAACGGGCTTCCTTGTCAATGGCATAAATGGAAAAATGCTGATTTAATTGCTGAACCATCTGCACGAGTGAAAAGCATCAGGAGCTCCAGACATTCTCATCTGACATCTTAAGGGAGCCACAATGAAGTACTCTTAAGGTCTATCCTGCTGGTAGACTACGATGCTGCAGCAGACATGGATAGCCAAATGCAGATTCTATTGGCTGTGTACTTACATGGTTTTACCGATCTTTAAGGCAACATTTGCAGTACTTAATTAAACTGTTTCGGAGTTAGATATATTAATTTCTGTAGTAAATGGTTACACTTTAACTCAGCTAAACCTCCCTCACTAAGCAGCTCACATATTTTACAAGTTCTCTAGCTCAGACCACATTCACTTCGATGGAGCTAAATTTACTGTATATAGGTACCAAGGGTCTCAATTCAATCTTTTGGAGATATTTATAAATTAAGATCTGGTTCACAGTACATTTGGTGAAATTCTAAACTCTAAGGACCGTTTGTTTTACATTATGGTCACTACTGTAATCTTGAATATGAAGAATTTCCTTGAATGAAATAAAAACCTTCATACAAATATGGGTGCATTATAGGAGGCGACTTTAAAAAGTTAATTAGAAAAATTCCATTTATAAGCAGTAGAAATTATAGAGACACAACTTTACTCTTAAAGCATTAAGATAAGGGCCACAAAGCCACCCCATACTAACCGCTTAGTAAATAGCTTACTCCCCATATCTAGTTATATATTCATTCTTTTAATGGAAATCTAACCCACCATTATGATTGAGCAAAAAAACCAACTACTCACTGTACTTTGGACAGCTCTGTTTTGGAAAGTCTATTCTTTTGTATCAGTTCCCAATCAGCTCTACTCAGTTTGTGGTTTATTTCCATATATCCTTATTGTCTACAAATAATACAGCTGTCTAATTTAGTCACAGAGGCTGCAGTCTCCCAAATTAACTAAACATCCAAAATAATTATACAAAGCTCTGTTTTCTAATCTGAATACAAATTATATGACTCAAATGTAATATGCTTCCCAGTGTCTTTTTTAGCCTTTTCAACTTACTTAGTGTGAAAAAAAATTTGGCTTGTTTTTGCTATAAGATATAGTCCCCTTGTTTTGTTTCTTCATATATTTAATAGGTCTTATTTTAGTAGACCTGTTACTAGATAACAATTTAGATATACACTATATGACCAAAAGTATGTGGACACCTAACCATAACACCTATATGAGCTTGTTGGACATGTCAACCATGGGCATTAATATGGAGCACCCCTATCACCCTTGCAGCTAAAACAGCTTCTACTCTTCTAGTAAAGCGTTCCACTAAATTTTGGAATGTGTCTGTGGGAATTTGTGCACCATTTGTGAGGTCAGGCGCTCATATCGCACGAAAAGGCCTGGCTCTCAATCAGCATTCCAATTCATTTCAAGGTGTTCAACGGGGTTAAGGTCATGGCTCTGTGCAGGCCATTTGAGTTCCTCCACACCAAACTTGTGAAACCATGTCTTTATTGACCTTGCTTTGCACACAAGGGAACAGTCATGTTGGAACAGGAAAGGGCTTTCCCCAAACTGACACCACAAAGTTGGAAGCATACAATTGTCTAAAATGTCTTTGTATGCTGTAGCATTAACATTACTCTTCACTGAAACTAAGGGGCACAAACCCTAAAAACCAGACCCAAACTATTATACCTCTGTCACCAAACTTTACAGTAGGCACTATGCATTTTGGTAGGTAGCGTTTTCCTTGCATCCGCCAAACCCAGATTCGTCCATCAGACTTTCAGATACTGATGCATGATTCATCACTCCAGAGAACACATTTCCACTCTTCCAAAGCACAGTGTTCATCATACCTTTCCAGCCAACGCATGGTGATCCTCAGCTTATGTGCATAAAAATCCATTTCACGAAGCTCCTGACACAAAGTGGTGGTGCTCATATTGCTTCTAGAGGGAGTTTGGAACTCTGTAGTGAGTGATGCACTTGCAGTGGACCGGGGGTAGATCTAGCTGGGCAGATATTTCATGAACTGACTTGTGTCAAAGGTGGCATCCTTTGACATTGCCATGTTTAAAGTCACTGAGCTCTTCACTACGGTCCACTCTACAGACACTCTAGGGATATACCTGTTAGCAATGGGTGTAGCTGAAACATCTAAACTCCGTAATTAGGAGGGGTGTCCTAATTTTGTAATTTCGGTTATATAGTGTACGTTTACAACAAAACAGTAAGTGGACAGTGGAGGATTTGAGGATATGCTGTATATGAAAAGCATTATTCATCAGACCGCCCTTGTCATTATGGTAGTCATATCAGCTTTTTTTCAGGAACTCAATTCACACGCCATTGATAGTAGGGAATCACTGTATTGCAGGGGAACACGTTAAATGCAACATCTTGCCCTGCAATAAAGTGATTCCCTACTATGAGTTCATACATAGAACATACAACAAAGTAGTACTTTACATATGAAATATATATGTGCCCCTCAAAAATGGCTCATATGTTTTTGCCACGTGATGCAGGTCCCTTAGCTTTGTGCCACTCACATGCCAGATCCAGGGCTTTAATGTGTGGTGTTGGGATGGATACAACCTGCCTTTCATTCTGTTACATTATTGTCTAATGTTCTAGGAAAGATAGATAGATAGATAGATAGATAGATCGATAGATAGATACCGGTAGATAGATAGCAGTAGTGTACGTTTGGCCCTTTGATTTAAGCAATGGAGCTGAATGAATATTACTAAATTGGGTGAAAACTGGAATAAATCCCAGTAAAACATTTATTGTGATTTGTAAAATAAATTGAAAAAAATCATATCCACATACATGTAACACCAGTCATTTCATGCAACAAGTGTGCTTAAATACTAAACCATATTAATATGAGTTAATCGATAGTTTTCACTTACTAGGCATAGCTATTAATCTGAAACTTTGTGATCACTGCTCTGATTGTTGAACGAATAGAAAACATTTATTTTTAATCTTTGTTTCTTCCCAGAGCCCTTCCACCATTCAAAGCAATCATTGCAGGGAGCTGATGTACTTTCGATTGTTTTTGAAAAAGTGATACATTGAAGATAATCTTGTTCTCCTATGAATCTAAATTAAGTTCGGAGTATTGATTGCAACATACACCACCCACTAGATATCTTTTTTCTCCTTGCGGACACATGCTGCTTCCAAGGGCTGTCTGTATATTACTTAAAATAATACAAACTTTCAGGAAGATCTTATTGTCAATATCAGTGTTCTGTCTCCCTCTCCAATCTTGGTGGCAGTAACAGACTCATTACTATTAACAAAGTTTTTTCTTTTTTTTTTCTTGAAAGACTTTTTTCCAATTTGACCCCCTTCGTGGAGAAGAGGCAAATTGCGTGAAATTACCTGCAGGGATTACAAGTATTAGACACCAATGAATACCCTCAGTCTTGTTTTACAAACCCCCTAATCCTCTGTCATTCTAATGCTACAAACAAGCCAATCTATTCACTGAGTTTCACCAGCTGGACAGAACTAATTCCTAAACTTAATATTCCTTGTAAATATCACTAGCTGAAGACCCCCCGACTTCCAACAAGTCCATATTAAACATTTGACATATCACGCATGAAAACCCCTTGGATTCTTTTAAAAGGGGCATTATAAACTGCAAAGAAACTAATTTTCTTCTCCTTCCCAACCTCCCAAAAGTACTGAATGATGAGGTTTAGAGAGAGTCACTGAAGCGTACTTAGAGGATTTTATGAGATTTTCCAGAACGGTTTAATCTTATTGTGATCATTATTAATGAATGGCAACCCAATTTGGTCCTAATATCTGGGAATGCCTTGTACAATGCAGGAGGATCCTGACCCTCAGCCTTAAGCAAACCTATTCCATAATGTCCTTAAAATCTAGGAGAAATCCCAATGCAAAAGAGAATACAATAGACCAACATAGGGCATAGACTCTTCTGTCCACTTTGGTCTATGTCTGCCATCTGTGAACATACTTAAGAACCTATCCAATTTCCTAATGCTGTGTGATGCGTGTGGATGAAGTCATGGGATATACCGTTAATATTCCCACTAGCATAAAAAATTTCTATGTAAAGATTTGCAATATTGTGGTTTTGTTCTACACATAAACTGAGGGTTTCTTCTGCACCATATGATATAGGATCTTATCTGGAATTGTTTCACTACTGAAAAATTATGAATGAAGCTGGTGGTTCTGACGACATAGGCAATGCACCACTTAGACATTCTCAATCCATATTTCCAAAACACATATTGCTACCGAATACGTTGGTTTACCACAAGGCTGTTTTTACTTTAACACATGAAGGTGTTTGGTCTAGTATACACAACAGTAGCATGTTAGAGCATTTGCAATGTTATCATAGTTAATGGTACACAGGCTGGCAATAACTGTTGGAGTGAGAAGGGGTGGCAGGCTGGTGCCAACATAGGGGTAATTTTCATTTACCAGTCAAAGGGTAAAGCATAGTTGGGAATAGAGATGCACAGTGTATTGCATAATATAATATAGGTGTTATTTGGACCAATCTTACATGGTACAAGAATGAAGAGAAAATGTCAACTGCTATGTGTCTCATTCTAAGGTTGTGCTCTGCAATAAAGCCCACACTACCATATAGACAATCTAAGTGGCTGTCTAGAGTGCTAAAATGGTAAGTGGCGAGTAAACGTGTTAGGATTAGGGACATCAGAAAGATGTTTCCCTGACAATTTTCTGAAGAAACAGGGACATACACATTGCATAATGAGAAAAGTCCAATATTTATACCTTGATTGTGGACACCATGGTAAAATAGAGTTTTCACATGTAAAGCTAAAACATGCCTTTGAATTTGATGTACTTATTTGCACGTGTAAAGGGTTTTGGATGTACTGTTAAAGGAGAGCCAGTCAAATGTATTGTATATCTATCTATCTATCTATCTATCTACTTATCTATCGTTCTTTCTAATCTATTTTTTCATTCTTCTGTCCTTCTATATGTGTGGTTAGATTAACAGAAACTTTTGACAAAGTCTACACAATGACTGGGTCTTTTCTGAGTTTCTTTCACAGGCTTTCTATTCAGTTCCTTTCGATGAATGTGTGTTGGATAGCACTAGACAGCACACCCTGAGGTTGTTCCCTTACAAATGTGTTTTGGCCTACAATGTTATTAGACCATTTGGTCCATCATCAGAACATCACATTTTCTATCAATGTTGTGAACTGCTTTTAAATGGCACTTGCCTTGTATATTTTATACACTACTACTTTTTTAGCACCTTTCTGTTGTGACAAATTTTATTTGGATGCCATTTACATCTTAAAACATAACTGTCTTCCCCTGTAACCCATCCAAATATTTATGTGTGCTGCATGGCATGCATGAGAGTGTATTTTCAATGACAATCAGCACAGAGCCTAAGCCTTTATTTAGTTGAACCATGGTGAAAATCAGTTGGCCTGGAACATTTTTTCCTAAATACAATGTCAGGCCAATAACCTAAAATTAAATAGGTTGTGCATGTAGAAGAGATTATCTAGGGAAAAGTTAGAAACCTCAACCGTTGACTGAAAAAACACTCACGCAGAGCTCATGTAGGCGCCATCGCTTCTCTCCAGGTGATGCACACAGAGGTTGATAATCACCTCAGATTTAAAATGGCAACGCTACTAGAGGACTTCATATCTGTGTCTGCCTCCAGAGTGTTAAAAACTCCATAAGAGAGCCTTCCTGCCTGGGACCAACCCTCTTCTTCCAAAGGTGTGGTCACAGTTAAAAATAAAAAATATAAAAAGTGTCTTCCATCCTCTAATGCAATGGTTCTCAACTCATGGGGCGCGACCCAAAAGTGGGTCGCGACCCTGTCTTCAGTAGGTCGCGGAGGGTCAGGGCCGGACTGGAGGCATACCGTGAAAATTTCACTTTCCTGGGGCTGTCTTACACATTCTAGCGGCAATCCGCGAGCAGCAGGCTGTCAGGACCGTGGCTGCAACAATCAGGGCCATCAGGCAGCCTCCGGTCCGGCATGTACTTTAGCATTACTCCCCGACCGCAAAGCAAGTTGCTTGATTGGTTTGTGGTCGCTGTCTGCTCCTAGTGGGAGCTGAATAAAGTTTTTCTCTTATTGCTCCTCCCCTCTTCCTGCTGCAGCCCGCGTGCAGCCTTTCCACTCCCTCATCTTTTCTGAGGTTATTTTTGGGTCGCGACTTAATGACCAAAGACAAATGTGGGTCCTGAGGATACACAGGTTGAGAACCACTGCTCTAATGATTCTTCTGAGAAGAATTTGATAGGCTTTTCATCCCCTCCTGCTTGTTTGAGAAAATGTTCTTTATTGGTATAGGCCACCATAAAAATAAAATTAGAGAGAAGGCTTGTTGGAGTCAGAGTAGTCCCACTTTGTCCTCTTCTAGAGAGTTAGGTCATTTAACTCCTCGCAGTCTGACTGATTCCAGTCAGGGTCCCCGTGAAATCGACTAGGAGTATGAGGAAGTAGTATGCTCATCAGTTTCTTCTGAGAAAGGGAGGTTAAGCAATTTACAAAAGGACAGAGTTAAGTAACGGACAATAACCTTCCTTCAAAGTTTTTTAGCTCTAGATGGGCCATGGAATCAGACTCTGAGGTTAAAGCTTTTGCTGAGTTGGCCTTAGAGTGTTAATGGGCCACTTGGCTGGATTCTTCCCCTGGACCACATGATGAGAGCACTTTCTGGACTGGCAGCAAACTGTTCTGTTAATCTACCTAACCTGTAACTTGCAGAAGCTACTTCTCCTGATAGCCTCTTCTCTGTCTGCCTTGTAACAAACACAAGACCTCCTAGATGATGGATTATCCTCACTTATATATACACCACAGTGAATGCAATCTGGTTCTTACTTCAGAAGTGAGAATACTTTGTTCCCCAAATGCAATAAGGCTATTGATACTCTCGCAAATTGTCCATGTCTAGAAATACCTTTGCTACCCAGTTTGTTACAGTTAAGTAAATAATAGGGATGCAGCAGATGTTAACTTGCTATGATTTATGTGCCTATAGAGATAAATAAACACTGTAAATTAAAACATGTTGAAAGTCTAGTTTTCGCTCCCATAGTAACAACTGACACAAAAAAAAACTAAATGTAGTCAGATGCTACACAAGGCTTCCATCTAGTCATACAGAGCAATGAATGCAAGACAGGGTACTTCCTTCATCAAACTCACATACATCACAATGTCTAGGCTAGACTGGAAGCTCACAGTCTATATGTGTAAAAAAATGATATATATATATATATATATATATATATATATATATATACTACAGCACTATGCAATATGTTAGTGCTTAATAAATAATAATAATAATAATAATAATGGGCTGGATAGTGTTAAAGCACATATCTTCATCTGTGCATTAACCAACTATATCAATGATATAACAATATCATACAATACAATATGATTTGTAAAATAGTTCCACCATCACTATGGGACTGATAGAACTAACTAAAGCCCATCTCTTTAACTATTAATTTCACACCGATAATATAATAAAGTATCATGTTTAAAATATACTTTAAACCTATTCACAACATCTATTACAGCATATCATATACTAAACTATATTCATAAATATAGGCTGATTACACTTACAAGGCATTTCAGCCCAGTCCTTTGTACATGGGTTATAATTAAAGTATTTGATGGTCATAAGTTAACATTAAAAATTGTATGTATTTAAAAACAATATAGGAGAATAAAGATGAATAATGACACGTTAAGGGGACCAAGAGATGAAGACACGAATGGGTTAAAACACTGTTTGCTTTACCCTAGCTTTGCAACTCTGAACAACAATGTAGCTAATCTGTTTCCCTGGAGTGTTAGGTGTAAATTATTTCACTTGTTCTAGGACAAGGAGAAGGGGGATGATTGCTTCATTTTTGCAAGAATCAAAATAAATGAAATACCACATGAGCTCCAAGTAAATGAGAAATAGTTAGGCATAAGTAGATGGGTGGATTTAGTAAAAAAAAAAATATGTGTTCTGGTTAGATAGGCTCAGAGAAGAAGGCTAGGTGGTATGATTTAGGCAGACAGAAATCTCTAATCTTGGCCAGGAGAACTAATTCAAGTTTCTGAGGACTACCACTCCCATAGCGCTTAGCCAAAGTTCTAGAGGTTTACCAGTGGACCTTGAAGTTTGATCATCTGTTGTTTAGTCTGTTTTACACACATACATCAGTCAACATAAGGCATGGTTGTGGTGGCTGGAACACTAAAATCCACCCCATAAAGGACACAATGATCATGTATAGAAGATTCCCAATTGTCAATGCAGGGGATCTGGTTACCCCTCTGTGATCCCCTATTAGACTCCGCACTACTGCCCAGCAATCTCATCACACGCTCAAAAGAAGTTTACCTCCCAGTAATAAAACCAGTCGCGGTATTTATACTGGGCAATAATTAGTGTATTACTTGAAATCCACTAACAGGCTCATTTTATCTGTGCACAAAACATCCCAGTCTGCTTATAGAAAGCTTGTGCCTCCTTTGGTGCTGGCAAAGTGGTGAGAGTGAATGGAGACTCATAGCACTCCTAGCTTTTTTTTCTCCATTGCCTTTAATTCCAATCTCTTTTTGCTCTCATCCAATTAGTGCAGTGTATTAAGCGGTTTATCATCTCATAGTCAGCTATTGAGAGAAACAAGGCGAACACTTTGCTATATAGAGCCTGCTCTCCTTTGACACCCTCAGGTACTTACATATTCCACTGTGCTATGAATAATAGAGGAAGAATGGAGCACTAATTCTCTCATCAAAGAATGCCTTGTCTGCTGCTTTGCTCAACAACACCATTCTGATCAAAAGAAAGGCAATAACGCTTTAGCATAACAAAACGAAACCTACTTATTAGCTTAGTGGTTAAATTAATGCAGAGCTGGAGCTATTCAAAAACCAACGTTTGAAAACAGCCTCCAACAACTCCATAATGCTGCATTGGGGGATGAAGGAATTTTAATCTGAAATCTGAAGCTTGAGTTAATCTATAAAACAACTGGGAGGACTTTGGGGAAGAATGGGGTAATTAAGAAATATTTAGCTGATATATAGAAGAGGCACTAGAGTGTAAAGCAGGGGATGTAAAGCACACACCAGCAGTGCCCCTATCTTCTCACACAAGCACCCTGGTGGATGTGGTATGCAGTAGAGAGGAGTATTCTAGATCCACCTAGTCCCCCACTGCTGGATGAGTGTCCGGAGGTGTTAAGTAATATATGTCAAGCATTTAGCACCTACACTCCCAGAGTGCTGTGTGAAAGCCTTCTAATTCACTTTTCCTCTGAGGAGACCTCTGTGGTCCCTAAAGCTTATGAGACTTATGAGATCTTTTTTTTTTGTGTTTGCCCAGTAAGAGATATCACTTTTCACTGAACACTCCATATATATTAAATTACAGCTCTAAGAGTCCCTGTAAATTACATAATGTCCCAAAAACCACTATATGTAAATTGCTCTTTAAGTATGGGGAACTTTTTGCTGACCCTTCTAAAACATGCCCATGAGGAACCAGGGAGGGCTGGCACCAATTAGCCCAGGGGGAGGTCCAGTAATAAAGTGGACCAAAACAATCTGGCAGAAAACGTGCCCATGATATTTAATTCTGTCCACAATACACTTACAGAGAGATAATACATAGAATCCATATAAAAGGTGTAACAAAAGGATCCGGTCACCATATCAATTGTCATCATAAGTCATTCTTGGTGACTGTATACATGATAGTGGCCCAAAACCTTTAAATATGACCATCCCAGGGGATCATTGCTATACTTGTCCCATTACCACCCCCCAGGATGAAGAATACCAAATGAGCCATGGACACAGAAATGTTAAATCAAGATTATGTTATCAAAGTGCAATTAGTGCACATGATGGGTTTCTTGGCAATTTTAGGTTTGAAAAAATTAATAATTGGAATTCAAAACATTCTGTGTTTTTGTATAGCAAAATAACATTACCTTTTGCCAATAATTTACAAGCATGATTTGGTTTGGGTCTATTTAATCTCTGGCATTTTTAATGTAAAATTATTGAATACACCTATTATGATGTTGCCAGATTAATAATAAAACAAAGCATAATGGACAGAAAGAAAAACTACAATGTTGAATTGTTTTTTTTTTCTTTTTATAAAAGGTAAATTATAGGTGGTTAATAGTACATTTTAGTTACTGGCAATATAAGTTATGCAGAAATAAACTGAAATTCAAATTTAAAAGGAAAAAAAGCAGCTCAAAGTGTTTTGCACAATACTTAATCATAAGGATGGATAGATTGGCTGGCTGGTTGGCTAGCTAGATAGGCAGGCAGGCAGGCAGGCAGGCAGGCAGGCAGGCAGATAGAGAGCTCCAGTTCCTCTTTTACTGCAGGGCAGGTGTGATATTAACTTGAAGTTCCAATGAGGCTAATCAGGCTTCAGAAACTGTGCATGGTCATATGATCACTTGGAATATTGCCTTAAATGTTTAGGGCAAAGTATGCAAAACTCAATTGGCGTTTGGTTTTGTCAGTGTAGTGACTAGAATTTCTATATAGTTAAAATGTTTATTTTTTATGTTCCATAAACTGCTGCTCTTGAAGAGTTACAGGATTCCCCTTATTATTCATATAACCCTGGTGCAGTTCTCCATATGACCACAGGAGACATTTAGGCTACAATAAACTCATTTAAGTAAATACATATTTTGTTATAACTATAAAAATAGTAATTCTCTCTGCGCGCACCTTGAACTGGCAGCACTTGAAATCTAAAGTGTGCTCCCCTTAACTTCACACAAAAACCAAATAAAGTGATCTGTGAGCTATATAAATAAACTGGATTCAAAATAACAGCCTGATATATTAAAATGATAAGGTTTTGGGTTGTATATCATAGGGACAAATGCAATATTGTCTTCAATGTGTATAATATCCTTTAATTGATAATTAACTCAAATTTACAAAATGTGATAGAGGCCACACCAGAAAGGTCTTAGAATTTTCCTCCGAATAGGTCCTGCAATGTAATCTATCTAGTGGTAGGCAGTCCCTTAGAAGGAGCCACAAGAAGTCCAGAAAAATCCCAGCAAGGCTACAGCTCACACACAACGCATTTCGCCCAGCTTTTTTTTGCACCAGCTTTTTGTGTGCACCAGCACACAACACGTTTTTTTTTGCACCAGCTTTATTTCCTTTTTATTTGTTTTCCTGGGGGAAAACACAAATGAGGCTACATGTTATATGATTAAATAATTTTTTCCGGGGATTTGTTTTAGGTATTCAGCACTAATAGGAATGATATTTCCAGTGTTGTAGTACTAAGTAAGCAATGTTTCAGTAAATGTATCACATGAGCTTTTTTGTAATGATTTTAACAAGTCAATAGAATTTATGAAATATTTTGATTAGTAATCTCTAACAGAGGCAGCTCTGATATATGTATTTTACTTACTTTGGTATTTTAATTAAGCTTAAACTTTTTTGTGTATACAAAGAAAACATAAGACCTTGCAAGATTACTAAATCATTTATACTCCTTATGTATCAATTCAAAGACTCTGTGTAGGGGGAGTTGCATGGTTGTATTAACCTTAAGAACAAATTATTGGGTAAATACACTGAGATCATAAATTATTTTTAAAGACAGAGACGGTAAGGAATTGCCCATCAAGTTAATTGTCCCATAATACACTCAACCAGAAGCAGAATATTATCAAATTCAGAACAATTACAAGTAAGGCAAAATAGTAGAATAATATGATGTACCTAAAAATGATATGGCCACACATGGAAATACTGGCTTTGGACAGAGACAGGTCATTTTAACACTCTAGGATAACTTTTTTCTACAAGCATTGCACCATAACCGGATGTTGCTTGATTCCAAGAGAGAGCTGGAAACTCAAGCCAAATGGCCTTGTAAGATATTGGCCCTTCAGCTATGTGGCAGAAAACACACACAATCATTTTTCAGCCATGTTTAACACCAAATCACAAAAGGGAATTGCAGTTAAAAACCTCCAGTGGAAACCAAGGATATCAGCATATACATGCAGTCTAACTTTTATCTTAGACAGTACTGGCATGACACAGAGAGTGCGGGCTGCAGTGAGCACAGGTCTCTGCAAGGTAAGAGGTAGGGAGAGGTGAACAGATGATGAGAGAGCGGAACAGTGTGTGTGTGCATATGTGTGTGTGTGTATGCATGGTGTTAGAGTCAGTCCATGTGTGTGTACATATGTATAGTGTCAGTGTGTGTATGTATATGGTGTTTGTGTGTGTGATTATGTGTATTACAGTGTGATGTTAGCGTATATGAGCACATGGTGTCATTACTGTGTGGAGTTAGTGTGGTGTGTGTGTGTATTAGGGTGTGATGGCAGCATATGTGAACATATAGTGTTGTTACTGTATTACTTTAGTATGTGTTCTTGGTAGGTATTAGTGCTTGTGAGCATATGTAATGTATGCGTAAGCGTTTAGTGTTAAAGTGTGTGTTAGTGTATGAGTGACAGTGTCAACCAATGGTTCTGGAGTGTCAGGGTGAGCCTAGTTTTAGTGGAGTCTGGGAGTGGGAGAGGAGAAACAGGAGAAAGTACACTTTATAGACAAAAGTATTGGGGCACCTGACCATGACACAGGGAGTTTTATGACATAGCATTCTAAATACATAGACACTACCACTGAAGTTGGAAGCATAGCATTGTTCAAAATGTCTTGATATGCTGAAGATGACATATCAAGACAGTTTGGACAACTCTATCCTTCCAACTTTGTGGGAACTGGCCTGCAAATAGCTCTATGACCTCACAAATGTTCTACTGGATGATTGGGCAAATACTCCCACAGAAACACTCCAAAATCTTGTGGAAAGCCTTCCCAAAATGGAAGCTGTTATAGCTGCAAAGGTGGGACCAACTACATATTAATGTCTATGTATTAAGAATGTGATGTCATAAAAGGCCCTGTTGGTCTAATGGTCAGGTGTCCCAATACTTTTGTCCACATACTGTATGTGTGTAAGTGTAGGGTGACTTTGCGTGTTAGTTGTGGGGAGGGGGCTCTGAAGGCATACTGCACCTAGGCAGCACTAACTCTAGACTGGCACTTGGAGGGTAGGGTGGGCCTTTTGTCAATTCTCGTCTTGTCATACCCCTTGAATATATGTATTGTATTAAGCGCTGCATAAATTGTTGGCGCTACATAAATAAAAGATAAGAATTATAATAGCTGTAGCTGCAGGATCCTTAGTCCAGGATTTAAGGCTCCACTTACCTGGCATTGCTAATTAGTGTACCTTAAAAAAATGGGCTCTTACAGCTGAGGATTGTTTGATTTTTATTTGTTATGTTAAGGAAACTGGGTAGCTATCTCAATAAGTAGTCAGGACTTTGTTTTGTTTTTGTGATTTATGGTTCATTTTCTGCCTGCTGAAATATAAAGCAGAAACTCCAAATCCAGGGCACACATAAAAGGAAAACATAAATAAAACATATTGTAACATCGCTTTAAATTCTATCTACCGTATTGGCTCGAATATAGGCCGCACCCGATTATAGGCCGCACCCTTAAAGTTTGGTGCTATCTTAAAGAAAAACTGTTGAGCACCACTATATGACTTATTAACCTTGAGCTCTTAGCATTAAATGCACTGAGTGCCATTTGCTGCATACTATGGAGGATGTGTCTGCCTATCAGTCTTCCATGGTGTAAATAGGCTGAGTGGGGAGATCAGAGTTTTTAAGAGTGGGTTGGAAACCCATGGCAGCCAGGTCATTCACCAGTGAGGTACGTTTATCCATCAGAAGGGAATCATTCGATTTTGTGCAAGAGAGGGACTAGTGGATTGAAACCAGCACTGTACAATGGCCCAGTGAGCTGCTAACAATTAAGAAGTCAAGAGTCACTTCTAAAGGTTCTACACAAAGCTTTTTCACAAACGTAGTGCACTTGTGTCCAGAAGGGAAGTAATTCTGGGTATGGCAGAGAACAATTTGATGTGACTGGGCTTTTGAAGCAGGTATTTCAATTTTTGCACAGCTCCTAGTTAATTAATATAAATAGACAGTGACATTATTACACTTTCTTTAAGGCTTCAGTTGAAAGCAGGGCTTAGATAATTTGGATTAGAGCATTTAGCAGGGCTAGACCACCAATTTCCCTGCCAACTTCTCTATGAAGCCACTTCTCCAGAACAGCGAGAACCATGGGTAGCCTGCACTGGGAACTTAATGGTATATCCATAAACAACCTGTCCAACTTTGAGTATCCTATTACTAATAGGTACTATGTCTTTCAAAATTTAAATACATTAGTGCATGGTTTGAGATGATTTAGTTTATAAATAAAAAAAATCCTGACCCTGACACGATGCAAGTATTTTTTCTCAGCGTAATTTGTAGAATACATTTCCTTTCTACATTACTTTACAGTCAGTAACACTGAGAAGGTTCAGCGTTATGTATACATATATCTGTCCCAGGCTTAGTTTAAAAGCTGTCTAGCATAGCAGATATGAGATCTAAGGGATATATATATATATATATATATATATATATATAATTATTGTTTGTAACAGGGCCATACCTGATCTCGTCAGAATTTAAGAGATTTCTGCATGAAGCACAAAGCGTAAGCTGTTTACTATTCTGGGTTCATGTCCTTTGAATGATAAAATTGATTGCTGCCCTTTCTGTTTTCATTGTCAGAGTGCTAGCCTTCTTAAAGGCCACGAGAATTGAAAAAATCCTGTTGCTCTTGGAAGACAAACTGTTTTACAAGATATGTGTCTGTATACAGTACAGTTCATAAAATAATTAGAATACCCCACGAACGTTAAGTGCCATCCGAAAGACCAGTATAGGTAATTATAACCCTCTAGTTGGCATTGGAGGAAAGGTAAGAGCACATGAGAATCTAAGTTTATATACAGGTCTGAGAGACTTTCGTAATTTGTTTGATTACACTGAGCACAAAAGCAAATATGTGAAAGGAGACAAGGGCATTTGTCGATGTATATTTACAACATAATATCCAACCAACATGTCGTGTTCGTGTTATCATTTAGAATGGCACATAATAATTTGTTGACTAGAAAAATTGTATTATCTCTGTAAAATGATCTATTTAATAGTTGGACTAGAAGAACTAGTCTATAGAAATGATTTAATTCATGAATTAATTTACGTTGCTGTCTACACGTTCACTTGAAGGAATGGGATTTTAAAATTAGGGGTCCTGTCAATGTGCGATATAATAGGATGTTGAAATGTTACAGTATTAGTAAGTGCGCTGCTACTTTAACAGTGTCAAAACATTACAGAAAAAGTTCCTAGACGTTTTCATTATCGGTATAAAGATTGGTAATTACACAGGAAATATTAAAATGCTTACCAACAATTCCAACGAGGTATCCCAGTAAGGGCATGTTTAAATATTGGTGAGGAGGTTTCAATTATAATAAATATATTCCCATAATTTTCTTTTTGTTTAATAAGAAAATAAATACGTCTGCCAATAATAGAAATACTGGGTTGTATTTTTTTTAAGACATCTAGAAAAATCTTAGTTGGCTTATCCAGAAGGACAGAAAAAATCAAGCAGAAAAAGAAGGTTGGGGTGCTACTGGATATGGGATCGATCCCTGCATCCTAATGCATGTGATAATAAATATAAAAAATACACCATGCACATAAAAAACAAAACAAAAGGGTGTACAAGGTATTTTTTTTTAGACTGTGCCACTGTGTACTTTATATGTATTTTATGACGCAAATCTGGATTTGGGATCGATCCCACAACCAGCAGCAGTTTATAGTTTAAAGGAACAGTCATACCTACGGCTTTGTTACATCTTTTTTGGAATGACCTTATAAAGAAATCCCCATTGCTGTTCCAGGCTATCATACAGTGGAAGGACCACGTGCAGCTAGGTTTACTGCTCAATGACAACTCAACTGTCATTAGGTTCTTGGATTAACCAACATGTTTTGTACTCTTAAAGGTCAATGATCTTAAAGGAGAGCCATTTTTTACATTGATTTTCAACAAAATTCTGAGTTATTACTTTTGCAGGACTGATGTTCTACTCCCTCTTTATACAAGGTATTTACCCAAATAAGTTTCCTGATTTTAGGTAAATCAATTTTTATTGTTTTAACATGTCAAAAGAAGAAGGGTACAGGAAGAAAAGGGGTAAGAGGGAGAGCAACATCAGAGTCAGCATCATACAGTACGGTATGATACATAAAGCCATTGTGTGACAAAAGATGGACATGAACATAGGTCATAGATGTGATCATAGCAGGAGGATGCGACGTTCTGCAGTGCACCGTGGCCCGCTTTTCAGCCACGATGTTTTTGTAGCGAGTCGGACGACAGATAAGATAGCCAGCTCGCCCAAACACCCGTGTACTTTTCCATTTTATCATTAGACATATGAATGAGCTCCTCCATTACTCGTATCTCCTCTACGCGGGATACCCAAAAGCGCAGGGAAGGGGTCTCTGGGAGTTTCCAGAGTGATGGAATTAAGCTGCGGGCCGCATTGAGAAGATGACGTAGCACCGTAGTTTTAACCAGGGTCCGTGAGGGTCCACCGTGCAGGAGAAGAGCAAGGCACGGGGAGAGCTGAATCAACCGGACCACCACTTCCCCAGAGCCTCGAAATACACCTTGCCAGAATGGTTTGAGACTACTGCATCCCCACCAAAGGTGTAGATAAGTAAGTTTCCTGATTTTGTCTTTGTGCCATATTGTCTGTTTATCAGATTACCACACTGTTTATATAATTAGAAGACATTAAATTGTTAGGCCTACCAATTAATGGCATCAATAGAATTCAATAAACAATAAAAATACTACAAAAATGAGAGGTGAACTGAATATGTTTTTAATTTTCTATAAATTATATTAGATTTATTCTTAATGTTGCTTGGTATAGATCAGCCTACATTAATTGTGTTCAATTCTGTTATATGATATATTATTCTGCGCACATTTTCTACAGTAGGATGGACTTTCTTGTCCAAAGTTCTTCTGTTGAATATTCTCAGTGACAGTACAAAAGGAGAGAGAGTGAATGAGATGGTGGGAGAATTTGAGAGCGGGAGAATGTGAGAGCGAGTGAGAGTGTTTGAGCAACAAAAGCAAAAACAATGGTTTGGATTTTTCCCCCAATAGGGTCATGTTATATTCAGGCCTTTCTTGTTTCTTTCATTAAGATCCACAGTTTGAAGGGGCATCTTATAATCAGTGTTATCGTAAATACAAATACAGTATACACAGGGCTGGTGCAAGGATTTTGCCACCCTAAGCAAAACATAATTTTGCCGCCCCCTGGTTCCACCCCCACAAGCCACGGCGCTCCCATAAGGTCCTCCTAACTGGCTGACTCGCTCCTACTCCTCCCCCCTCCCCTGAATGACCGCGGCCGGCAGTTCACGGCTGCCGGCGCCCCCTCCAAAGCACCTACTTTGCCTATAGGTGCATTATGCATTATGCTTGCCCAACTTTGTCCTTCTTGGAGAAACCAACCAGTATTGTCCCATCATAAGGAATAATTATGGGAGTAAAAACAACTTTAATGCAAAACCTCTTGGTAACTCTCCTTTTGGGAAATACATTTTCTTGTTGATTACCCAACCCCTTCCAAACAATTATTGAATCATGTAAAATGTAATCAGGAACCCTTGTCATGTAACACAGAAACAGCCGTCAGGCTTTTGTCATAGAAGCTGCAAAGGTTTCCTAAAGGCATTGTCTTAATGTGATTAAACCTCGGTGAAAAGGATAACATGACAAACCTACTAAGTGGAACAACGCCTTTAATATTCTTTTCCAAACTTATTATTAATTTTATGACATAAATATAATGTTAAGTCTGTTATAGTGTATTTGGGCTTTAGAGATTAGTGACTTTACTATGTACTTATAAAGGTCCTTCTTGCAGAAGAAACTTACCAAGGTTGGGCCTACATGATGCATAGTGATATCAGTGTGATGAAACCATTAACCCATGTACAAACTCCCACTTTAGTAAATATATGTATAATTATATTAATTCATAGAACAAGTCAAGAAAACACCTTTGCATTTCTTTGTAAGACTAGGGAAACTTTACACACATGCGTTTAAACAAAATCTATTTATGGTGTCCATAAAACAGATACAAATTCTATGATTGCTATACAACTGACAACACTCAGCAGAATATACAATTGCTTTGCTTAGTCCGCTTGAACTTTAACTATTATCCGTATATAATAACATCAGTTTCTTCACCCTTTGCTGTATGATCTCTTTTATTCTAATAAAGGGTTGCCAAATGCGTCCTATACCAGTTTCTGCAATGATGCATCTATAACATCCTAAACACAGAGTTTTGCCAGAAATAATCCCGGTTTGGAGAGATCATTTTTCGACCCATTGATGTAAAATAGTTTTCCTCCCCACTGCAAGGATTACTTGCAATAATTTTGTTTCACTTTGTTTATTTTTGCATCTACAACCAGAACTACAAGAGGAGTCAGGAGGACACTTAGTATCTTTAATGCTTTTATGTCATTTACAATCACTTTCTTGCACATGCGAATACTGTGTAAGACCAAAAACTATATGATTAGCATGGATAACTCTATATTATGTTTATGTATACATTGAGGGGGGTAATAAAATGTTAGCTTTAAATATTTCCTTTTAAGAGACATTGGGTATTGTTTAGGTCCATTGAACCGACCTGGCTGTTGCTTGATCTTGCTTCAGTATTTCCCTGAGGATTGAATATGACATCATTATTTTTCAGCATGGATTTTGTGATGTGCAAAGCAAGGTATCCAAAGGAATAAACAAATTCTAATGTGGAAAAGATTGTGATATGTTGATGTAAGAAGCTCTGAAATCGTACATACGGTAAATAAAAAACGATGGTATGTAAGAACAGGGGCCGCCCAGATGTCTATGCGGGACGAAGGCCACCTAATGCGGGCCCACAGCTTACACACCATGCAAGGAACTCTTCTTCCCACTTCCCCTGGGTGGGAAGAGAGAGCGCTCTCTCACACAGTGTACAAATGCCACAGCGGTAAGCTGCAGGCAGAGCCGGCCTTAGGTGTTCTGGCGCCCTGTGCGGACTACTCCTCTGGTGCCCCCCCATCCCAAAAAAAGACAGGGAAAAAAATCTTGTCACTATCCCCTCTCCCCTTTTATCACTGCCTCCCCCCCTCTGCCCCTTCTCACTGCCTCCCCCCCTCTGCCCCTTCTCACTGCCTCCCCCCTCTGCCCCTTCTCACTGCCTCCCCCCTCTGCCCCTTCTCACTGTCTCCCCCCTCTGCCCCTTCTCCCCCCCTACTTACCTTGTTGAGTCCTGCGGTGGGAGCGGGTGGCGTCCGTCTTCCCGTTCTGCCGCGACGTAGTCACGGAGAGTGAGGGGCGCCGAGCGGTTGCTGAAAACTTCACGAGGGACCGCTCGGCGCCCCTGCCCGGGATTTAAATTAAAAAATTGTTTTGTTTTTTTTGTTTTAACTTTATTTAACATCCTCCATGTTAAATAAAGTTAAAAAACTTTATTTAACATGGAGGATGTTAAATAAAGTAAAAAAACAAAACAAAACAAAAAAAACCCCGATGTTTTAATTTAAGTCCCGGGCAGGCGCCCCTGTTGCCATGGCGCCCTGTGCGGCCGCACAGGTCGCACACCCCTAAGGCCGGCCCTGGCTGCAGGTGAGTGTTAGGCTGCTGTCAGGCCACATATACCTCAACGCGGCACCAGTGTTGGTTGGCTGGTCCCCAGGCCAAGTCTGCAAATGAGATAAGGGGGTGCAGGAGGGTGAATGAACCAGTGGGGAAAGGGGTGAATGAATGTTTAAGTGTTTGGGGCGGAAATGGAACAGGCAGGCTGTTTAGGGGGCAGAGGAGGCACAGACAGGCTGTTTAGGGGGCAGAGGAGGCACAGACAGGCTGTTTGGGAGCACAAAGATGCTTGGCAGCAAAGATGACACAGACATGTTTGGGGGAACACTACACAGACAAGCTGTTAGGGGGCAAATGTGAAACTGTATGACATGTTGCTTATGAAGTTGGGGTGCCCTGGGGAAATTGTCGCACTGGGACCCTGTGGTTTCTAGTTACATCCCTGGTTTGGTGTGTGGGCACATGAGCTGGACCATGCAATAAAATATATGGTTAGCTTTTGGTTGCTTTCACAATTTCTTTTCTATATCGGGTATAGTAAGGTTAATAAAGACAACAAAAAACCCATAAATTAATGTCTAACAATAAATAATTAAATTCAGTTGTGGAACTTTAAAAAAAACCAGCATGAAAAAATACTGTAATAATTTGAAGTGAATAATTTGAAGTGTGAATTGGAAGTCTTATCTACAGTGGGCCATGTATGAATATATTTTAAATGTATTTTTGATTGAATATTACTGGGTTTGCATCACTTGATATAGCTCAGTTTTACCACATGTTGTTTTAAGTGCTAATCAATAAATGCAAATGAATCTGCAATCGTTTTTCTGTATACCTGATATAATTTGGCATCCTGTGGGGTATATAATGTTTTTCTAGCATTTGGACACCTGATAAAAAACAAACGACTTTCAGATATGTATTGCAAAGTGTATTTTTTTTTCTTTAGCTTTACAGAAGCCTGCGAAAAGACTTTTTGTCAAGTAGCAAAATATGCTGATATAATTTCAAAATTGAGTTAATATGTACGCACACTTATGCATAAACAAACATATATTTGTACATTTCTTAATGTGTATGTGCTTATCATTCAAGTAACTTGTCCAAAAATCTTTATTCTCTCTTTTGTCTCTCCTTTTTTTTTTCTTTCCCTCTCCTCACCTATAATCTATATCTACCCTCACCCTATCTTAACTTACCTACATCCCCCTCTCCTACACTCTCACCTTTTCTAACCTACCTTTACCAGGTGTAAGCCCACAGTTAGTGGCACTTGGGTGAAATATTCCTTTGCCCCACCTCCCCTGTAATTTTAACACACACTAACATGCTAACACACTTACCCCATACTCACACACATCATACAGTAACAGACTATACACATGCTACACTAATACCATCACATCATACACGTATACGTTCATACACACTCGTTCTCCCATCATCATCAGTGCAGCTGACACACTGCTGCAGTCCTAATATTGCACATATTACATGCCCCCCCGCCCACTGGGCATCTGGTCAGAGCAGAAAGGGAGGTGGTAGGTCGTAGCAGAAGGGGCAGGAAAGGGTTGGCAGGCTCAACCCTGAGAAGGAGGGGGTGGGTTAGAGCAGATAGGGCTAGGATAGAGGAGCGGGGTACTGGAGGGGTGGATCAGGTAAGAAAGGAGGGGAGGGTGGAGGGGCAGGCGAAGCCAGATTCAAAGAGGTTTAGGTCCTCGAGAAATTATACATGTATTAATCCTTTGCTGGATTTTCTGCCCTTTGTAAAGTTTACTTTTTTCCCCTTTCAGTTGTACTTTCTTTTGCAGCTTACATCCCAAGGGAGCATGGGATGGGCCAGAGCACTGGGTGAAGAAAGAAGATGGGAGGATCAGAGAGGAGCAGGAGAGGGTAAACAGAACGGGCCGGAGGAGGTAGGTCAAACAAGAGGGGAATGGAAGGATGTAAGAGCAGAGAGAGATGCTGTTGGCAACAGGTAAAAACAGAAGGGACAAGAGGGGACTTGGAGGATCAGACGGGAGCAGGAGAGGCCAGGGCCGGCCAGACCAGAAGGGAACGGGAGGTGGCGGTTTAGAACAGACACACTAATGGGATCAGGTAAGAACAGAGAGGGCAGGAAGGGACCTTGAAGATAAGTGGGGGAACTGGGGAGAGGCTGTATTGAGCAGTGGGTGAAAGAGGCACAGGGAGGACAACAAAGGACACTTGTCCTAGTGGGAACTAAACAGCTAGGCGGGGCAGGAACCAGAGTGTATCATGTGCATTCATTGAACCTTACTTTAAGCCCCAGTGTGAAAGACTAATAACACAGTCTACCAAAATAAATTACAGTTATATTAATGAATATGGCCTTAAAGTGCAGTCTCTCAGCTTTAATTTGAAGGTGTTCACATATAGATTGGAGGAGGGGTTTAGGAATTACAGCTCTTTAATATGTTGTCTCCTCTTGGGTTATTCCTTTGGTTTTTCTTCATCAATTAAGCAGGTAAAAGGTCTGGAGTTGATTAGAGTTGTGGCAGTCTGATCTGGAAGCTGTTGCTGTGAACCCACAACAGGCAGTCAAAGGAGCTCTCAATGCAAGAGAAACAGGCCATCCTTGGGCTGCCCCCCAAAAAATAAAATCTATGAGATAACAGGAACATTAGGAGTGGCCAGATTAACTATTTGGTACTGAGAAGAATGCAGTGGTGATCACAACAACCCCCCCTCCCCCTAAAAAAGCCTGGATGTCCATGACAGACATCAGTGGTGGATGATCGTAGGATCCTTTCCGTGGTAATGAAAAACCTTGTTCTTCACAATATCCATCCAAGTGGAGAACACTCTTTAGGATGTAGGCATATAGTTATCCAAGTCTACCATAAAGAGACGACTTCATGAGAGCAAATACAGGTTTACCACAAGCTGCAAACCATTTGTAAGAATAGAAAGGCCACATTACACTTTGCCAAAAACATCTAAACAAACCAGCCCAGTTCTGGAACAGCATTCTTTGTACAGATGAAACTAAGATCAACCTGTACTAGAATGATGGGTAAAAAGTATGGAGAAGGCTTCGAACGGCTCATGATCCAAAGCATACCAAACCATCTGTAAAACACGGTGGAGGTAGTGTGATGGCATGGGCATGCATGGATTCCAACGGCACTGGGTCACTAGTGTTTATTGATGATGTGACAGAAGCAGTTGGATGATTTGTAAAGTGTATAGGGATATATCGTCTGCTCAGATTCCGCCTAATTAAGTAAAGTTGATTGGACAATTTACAGATGGATGACACAAAACATACTGCGAAAGCAACCCAAGAAGTGAAATATTCTGCAATAGCAGAGTTAATTACCTGATCTCAATCCCAAAACTCAAGGTAGAAAGACCCACAAAACCAAAAACTGAAGACGGCTGCAGTAAAGGCCTTGCAAAATATCACAAAGGAGGAAGACCAGCATTTGGTGATGTTCATGCATTCCCGAGTTCAAGTAGTCATTGCCTACAAAGGATTCTCGACAAAGTATTAAAAATGAACATTTTATTTATGAATGTATATAAAAATATAGAGACATTAGATCTCACATGCACAAACAAGATTAATGGACATGGAAATGTTATAATTATATTTTCTGATTTTTCTTATTTTAAATTTGCCATATACATATTAACTGGTTTATTAAATGGCTTCTCGTAAGAGGAGATTTTGTTTTGCCCATGAACAATATGAACATCGTAGGTCCTCAATATCACTATACTGGGCCAAATCTGCCTATCGTAGAAGGCAAGGCTGGGTTATTTATAATGCAACCCTCCTGCAAACTCAGACTACAGAATAGACCAGTCACGATGGCTGAATTGCATAAAATAAGTGTTCCTATTTATTTGCAAAAACATTTGCAATGTGAGGTTGTGTGTCAAGGTGCTGTCAGAACGATCTGTCAAGTAAGTGCTAGCTTGGAGGAGAGGGAAGGGGGGTATAAAAGTAACATTTAAATACCTAAAGTGTTTAAATGAAAGTACAGGAAGGAATTTTATTTTGAAAAAGAAGTAATGTTGGATCAAGAGGTTAATCTAAAACTAGAGGGCAGAAGATAAGTAATCTAAGGACGTTTTGCATTCCTGAGCGTGTGGTAGATAAGCCTCACAGCAGACATGGTAGAGGTTAACACAGAAAGGGAAGGCAAATGGGTGATAGGATCTACACTATGATCTGCAGTGGAGCACATCTTTAGACCTATCTGAACAGGGCCGGCCCAAGACAAAATGCCGCCTGGGGCGAAGTTTAAAATGCTGCCCCCCCATTATCTACCCTTCCTCTCCCTCCGTCCCTGCCGCCCCCCCATTATCCACCCCCCCCTTGTACTTACCTTTCAGCAGTCCTGCGGCGAGTCTCCCTGTTCAGTCTCGGTGCTGGCTTGTAATGCTGAGCATTACAAGCTGGCACCGAGACCGAACAGGGAGACTCGCTGCAGAGGAGAGAGAGAGAGAGGGGCGCCGAGCGGGTACCCTCTCTTCCGCTTTAAAAATAAAAAAAGGGCTTGCCGCCCCTTCAAAAGTGCCGCCTGGAGCAGTTGCCCCACTCGGCTCCATTGTCGGGCCGGCCCTGTATGTGAATCCCGGACACTAACTTAACCATTCATTGCAATTTAGAAAATCCTTCCTTTGAGATCTCCTTGTCAAATAAGATATCACCAAATTTAAAACATACAGCAGAGAAAATAGACTATGAAAACAAAGATGATTTAGAAAACAGATTTTATTATTTTTATTTTATTGCTCGAGTATAAAAAGTATCTTTTACAATTCAACATGAAAAGGTAGGATTTAACATTTTTTACAGTTTATAATTGTTAGCATTAAAATTACCAAGGTGATTAAACATATATATTTACTTGCAAACACTTAAAATATGTAATAACACAATAGGTGAATAACCAATTACTCCTTTGAGAGACATGGCCAAGAATAACTCAGCAAGAAACATGCCCACTAGAGATTAAGCTGCTTACACAAGTTTCAGACATAAAAAGCCACAGAAAACATTCAGATTCAGTCATTTTATTAATTAGTATGTTTGTGATGGGAAATAGATAAACTGTGAAAAGGCACAACATTAGTGCTCCTGCTGAGACCTTGTCTAACCTTGCTTCCTGATAGCACCTCAACTAAATACCGTACAGAAAAGTCTAGGATCACTTACATTTCAGACACACTCACTGGGAATTATCTAATTAAAGTTGAAGTCCTTTTATCTCTTAGGTCTCAATGGACCATTCAGCAAATTGGAAACACACAATGTACCATGATAAATATGCAGTTGTATACAGAGTGTAAACATAGAAATACTGTAAGTGATCAACAGGAACCATTGTAAAACACATTTTAAAGGGGATTTACAAATAAATCCTATTTATCAGCGAATATGAAGGAGGGCGGGAGTGTATTCTGGAAGCACATATGCCATAAGAACACAGCTTTTATTTTATAGTATTGAGGGTCTGAAACAGCTTGCTGAGGTTTACCTCAGAATACCCACTCCGCAAAAGCACTTGATCAACAGTGCCCTTTAATTTCTTGTATACAACTTCTGAGTCTTGAAAAGTCTTCTTTTTTAATATGTCTGCAAAAAATAAAAGTGATAAATGATTAAATGTGAATCCCATTTTAAGAACAAGACAAATGCAAATTATATTAAACTAGCATTAAAGTCCTCTTTAAAGGCATACTGCTGGGCGTACTGAGCAAGAACGTATCGAACGACGGCGAAATAAATCAGAGGTTGGGGGAGTCGTACACGTTGGGTAATGTTTCTGCAAAGCAAAGTTTACTCCAATGTTATACTATTTTTGTTTCTAATTTCTCTGGGAAAGCTGTGACACTAACAATACTACATAGATATTTTTTTTTCTCCCCAAATAAAGAAAAATGTCAAAAGGCTTTTAATTTTCTAACGCACACACAAAGGACAGGTTGCTTTCTTGTGTTCTTAAAGGGCAAAGGATGAACTTTAAAAAAGATTTTGATTAAATCATGGTGCCACCGAAATGGATAACGGAAAACTACCACATATGACCTGCTCAAAAAAACAGTAAAGGTTTAAAATACAGGGATATAACTTTGTAATTGGTGAAAAATTTATTAAAAAAAACAAAAAACCGCACATAAAAATAGACCGGAAAAAGTCCACGGGAAAAACTGTTTGCTATAGAGGCATATTGGTTTTTTTTAGCCATACAAAAATCATCTGGTCAGCAGCACAGGGAATCAGGTCAAAAAATAAATAAATAAAAAATAAGCAGCAAACATTAATGACCTCATACATTAGCAGACACACAACTTGTATTATGTAAGACTTGTAGACTTATGAAATCTGATATCTATATCAAACGAATAATTATTTTCACAAAATTTTCGCCTACACAAAGAAAAACACCAGCAAATTTCATGATAGTACCTCTTTAAAATGATTAGACTACGGGGCTGCAGGTAGGGCACTCATAACATAGGACGTACTAGGCTCAGAGGTGTGACGCAATAGATACCGGGATATCTATCACAGGGCTGGATACATACAAAATGTCATATGAAAGATGTATATTACTGAAACAGATTTGAGCATTAGTGTCTAGTTAATTTCAAACCAGTTAAATCACTATTATCTTCCAAGCACACATGTTTCAGTAGAGATTGCAATATTTTACCAAGATATTTTTCTCCTTTACTGTAGTTTGGGCAGCCTGCTGATGTCACTGGGTGTCTATCCTACTGCATGCATTAGCAGTACTTCTCAAACAAACAATGCATTATTCCCTGGTGGATGGGATCAGGATTAAACATAGCATAGCATCCTTGACTGTTGACCCAGAAACTCACTTGTTTTTTGGAAGTTTCAGCCAGAACACTTGTGTGACTGCTATACATACACATTAAGTATACATGGAGAACATTCTGTAACTACATTAACAAAGGGAACAAAACTTACACGATTACACGACAGAATAATGGTTCAACTAAAATGGTAGTTATCTCCAACAGTATGCTAAAAATCATTACATGGGTCTTTAAACAAAAACCCCACTACTATTGGATAGTTTTTTTGATGGTTTCATTCTAGAGGAGACCAAGTTCCGAACGTGTTTCCATCTAACTTTATTGCACAGGAGCCGGCGTCGCTGTAACTAAATGTTACACAAGGCTCAACAGCAACATAATTAGTTTGTCATGAACCCCGCTCAGACCAGGACAAGTGATAAATAAAGTTCTCTACGCTTTATGAAGATATAAAATATATAACTGATGCGATTGGCTTTAGCAAACAGCACATGGTGGAAACATGTTGCTCATGGAAGGCAAAAATATAACGCATTTGAATAACACCAATAAGGATGAGGGACTGTGGAGAATAGATTCAGAGAACTGCACTGATACCATGCAGGGGAAGATGAGCGAGGACATAGCCCCTGATGGGTTTAGCTCATGCACTGATGGGATATTGACTAGTCTCAGTAGGTTAGTCTCAAAGGGGGCTATTTACAATGCCACACAGCAGCAGAATAATGACAGGCAACATTCCCCTATTGTTTTTCCTGCAGTTTTTTTTTTTTTTGCTTACTACAATTACAATGCTCTATGTGCAGAATATTAGATTGTTTGATGGCTGGAAAAAAATAATTGAACTCTGCATTCTCATTTACACTTTAGAGAAGTACGTTATTATGCAGATAATGCAGAATTACATTCTTGAAACTAATTTTCTGACCGTGAACAATCTGACAATGGGCTTTATTAGCAAATATTTCATTGTGTCATAAACTGAGGGACAGAACTTTCTATCAGCATTAACTTACTGTACTTTCTGGAATATAAAACCAAAAACAATTGATTTGTATCTTATATCCAAAACATTACGTTGTTGTCTTTAATGGTTTTCCCCAAGTAACTTATGCAAACCAACTTTAGCAGATCTATCATTTCATTCCTTTCGACGGTTCAATCACAAAACTTTTTCGGTTTCTATGCCAGCGCCAGTTTTCGCTTCACATAACGACAATGAAGCATCATCAAAAGTAGATTGTATTTGTTTCTGGCATTCAGTCGTACTATGAATGATGTTCCAACTGGTGAATTAACTTGGTAAAATTTGGGTTATATAAGCAGGCTCAAAAATATAAAAAAAACACAGATCTTCCATAATGACCCGTCACGGTAAGGTTGGAAGCATGCCAGCCTTCTGACATGCAGCAGAAATTAACATGCATAAGCGATAGAAAAAAACAACATTCATGCACTGTTTTATAATATGCATAATACCATATACTTTTTTTTAATACAAGTAAAATTAAAATTATTGTGGGGCAAACAGGCTTTCAATTG
>JARDYJ010000002.1:119835593-119855593 GCA_029215755.1 Spea hammondii
TATCTGTTTGGCCCCTTCAGAGCAAATTGGGCACGTGATCATTTTATCTTCTATTAGAAGCAAAAAAACGACCATCCGTGATGTCCAGCCAACAATTTTGTATGCCTATGGAGTCTCCGCGCTACAGTGGAAAGCGGTTTAAATAAAATACTAACACCGATATAGTCTGGTCGCCTTGGACCAACCATAATTATACAGAATCGT
Source organism: Spea hammondii (assembly GCA_029215755.1). NCBI lineage: Eukaryota > Metazoa > Chordata > Amphibia > Anura > Pelobatidae > Spea > Spea hammondii. The sequence goes on from JARDYJ010000002.1 coordinate 119,835,798, forward strand.
TGGGGTATAAGATTCACTTGCATGAATAAAAGCTCTTCCTATCCTGCACTAATGAAATCTGATGACAATGAAACAGCTGGATGTGGGTGGAAAGCTCAGGCTCATGAATTCCAACTGTGTGGCACTGCTCATATAAACGGCTCCAAAAAGCACCTCAAACACTCCTAATATACATTTTCACTGAAACCATTGGACATAATGTCTATATCTAGTTAGGTTTAAATACACTTTTCTAGCCATCTTTAGTCACCAACGCCTAATAAGCATGGATTATAAACTTTGCCTAAGATATCCATTCATTCACTCTTCACTAAAGCTTGCTATCAATAAGCAATGTGTCACAACTGAGAAAAATCACCGCTTTGAAATAGGTCACATAAGGTTATCAACACCACGTATATTTATATGCACAAAAATGTAAAATGTATCCACTTAAATCCAAAGCCTGAAGCCACCACTTCGAATACGGTTTCTCAGGCCTACTATGATTTACTTCCTTCTTTCCAGCATCAGGAATAGCATACTTTAGACCTCTAGCCCTTATTGTGTCTTCAAAACTTTGATAAAAAGCATGCAATACTGAAGAACGTGACGAGATTATCCTAGAAACCAAAACTAATTGTTGGCTCTGGTGGTGCTTTGTCAACAGCCCAAAAGGGTATACACACTTGACAAATGTCAGTAATGTAGCTATATGCATACGTTTCCCATCACAAATGTTGACAAGGGTCCAAAAGGCTGTATAGGATGGACGTCCATGTCATCTGCAACTGTTGGTATGTTTAATGCTATAAGTAATAACACTGCTGAAGATTGTAGTTATAATATAATTTACATACAGACACCTAGGTAAAGAGCGGCAAAATAAGTTACAGAGAAAGTTAATACAAGTTGTGGAACAACTAACCGTAGAAGAGATTATAAAAAATAACTAAATTACTGCTAGAGAAGAAAGCTAACAAGAAGCCATCTCCTTCACCGGAAAAAAAACATTTATCCTATGCATTGGAGCTGGCGGTGGCATATGACCTCTGACAAACAGTTTTCAGAGTCATTTTAATTCTACTCTGGATTTAACTTGACTAACTGGTAGCAATTGAGCACATCTTTTTTTTTGTGGCAGCAGTTATCTAAAACGCTACAATAACAGCATCAAAAGTAGAATGGTGGAAGATTGGTTTTCCATTGTACTGCTGAACTGGCATAATGCCCACTTTAAAAGCAATTCACTGCTCATCACTAAAATCTGGCAGACACGACACTAAATGCTTGGAGGGAGTAGGGGAACAAAATAGTAAATAAAGGAGGGGTGCGGGGCACAAATAAAAAGGGGTAGTCGTCTTCAAACAGTGAACATAAAATCATACAAACAAAAAAGTCCAGATATTTGCTATATATCTATCTATATCTGTATTATATCTATATATTATATATAAATACGATCCAACATTAATAAGCATTTCATGTAAGGCAGTTAAATACATCTTAAAAAAAAAAAAAAAATGTTAGCACTGCAAAGATTTTTTTTTTTTTTACACAAAACATTAAAAAACAAAGTTTAGCAATGCACAGACTAGTAAACAATGAACGCTTAAGAAAAATTATCATCAGCAGGCTTGCAATAGGTAAAGAAGTACTAAACAAAAGCAAAATATATATTTACATTCCGCTATTGTTCTGATGCAGTGAAAACCTTTTCCTTACCGCCAATCACTTGTCAATGCGTTGGCTAGGTTTTATTTACCTGCAAATGTAATGAGTAAACATATGATAATAAAACTCTTCTTTTGTACGGACAGCTTCAGTTTCCTTTCTCACTAAATACAGATAATGTTTTAGACAGCTTTCAAAAAAAGTCTTTCTACTGTCAATAAAAAAAAAAACTAATTCTATTCCCCTTTCCACGCGGGGGTGAAAAAAAGGGTCTTCACAAATGAAAATTCAAATTAAAATCCTGATTATAGTGTAGTGTGACAACACCTGTATTTATAATTTTACTGTCAGCTAGCTGGTAGTGTTTAACAAAGGCTCAAAGGAGGAAAGTAATTGGAATTTGTCTGCAACATGCCAGATGACGACACTGGACTTTTTGCTCTGCCACAGAAATTGTGACTTGTTGGTAAAAGAATCCTTATAGATGACACAAAAATCAAAAAATCTGTCTTTAAACACTCAGGGTTCCAGAGCAGAAAAACATCCTTTAACAGCAATGAAACCAAAACAGCTGGCAACAAGGTTAATGCTTCTGGATAAACACCACCATTCCAGCAGTGAAGTAAAACCAAAAATGTGTCTAAGAGGAACGTACATCACTAAAATGTGGAAAACAAAAAAAAAAGTTCTTAATTAATCCTGAATGTACTATCCTTGTATGAAAACACAGAACACCAATAGTACCTGAGAGTATACTGGGATATGTACAGTATTGCCTTACCCAGGGCCGGCCCAAGGCAAAATGCCGCCTGGGGCGAATTTTAAAATGCCGCCCCCCCCCTTATCTACCCTTCCTCTCCCTCCGTCCCTGCCGCCCCCCCCCATTATCTACCCTTCCTCTCCCTCCGTCCCCCCCCCCTTGTACTTACCTTTCAGCAGTCCTGCGGCGAGTCTCCCTGTTCGGTCTCGGTGCCGGCTGGTAATGCTGAGCGCCGGAAATGAGGTAATCTTCTGGCACTCAGCATTACAAGCCGGCACCGAGACCGAACAGGGAGACTCGCCGCAGAGGAGAGAGAGAGGGGCGCCGAGTGGGTACTGACAGCGTGGTAAGCTAAAACCACTCGGCGCCCCTTTCTCTCTTTCGCTTTTTTTTTAAAAAAAGGGCTTGGGGCGGCAAAGTGCCGCCCCTTCAAAAGTGCCGCCTGGAGCGGTTGCCCCACTTGGCTCCATTGTCGGGCCGGCCCTGGCCTTACCCATATAGTTCAGTGGGATTTTAAAGAAAATTTTATTTGTAATGGAAAAGACATTAATAGAAGGGTGGACCTTAAAATGCTATAAAGTATGGGGCTAGAATAAAATACTTTATAGCCCCTTTGGGTCCCCCGCTAATTCATGAGGGTGCATCAGGAACTAGGGGAACCTTAAAATGACTTCAAGCTTGGGGACCACATCGAAAGGCCAGACCTTTATTATTAGAGCTTGTCCGTTTGAAGAACATGGATTGTGTGTGTGTTTGATAAATTTAGTTCAGCTTTCTGCTACCACATTTACACGCTTGCGTTGCCGGGAACCACATTACAGAAGGACCGTGCTACAGGAAGTGCTCCATTTCATTGGGTTCAGCCTGTTGGCACAAAGCATCGCTCATTACCCTGAATATCAAAACCCTAATTATAGGCAGCACCCATCATTTAAGGGAAAATGTGGCCCAAATGTATGGTACCCCCTGCAACACATTAATCCCCCGTGTAACAGACAGCAAGACTTTTGTAAATTAGCTTGCATTCTGAAGCAACCACTCAACTTTGATCCTCAGGACCCCACAACAGTTTTTGGGTCCCCAAAGCTTCCCTGCTGATAACAATCGATCCCTGGGTTCTATTCACTAAAGGAAGCTCTGGTTTCAACTAACTCAACTATTCGATATGAAAAGTAACCTGCCAGTGGTGGCTCTTCATAATGAAGCCACTTTAGTGAATAGACCAATCCCTGTTTCTGAAACTTCCAGTTTATGTGCCAATTAAACATAGCAGCGTGGCCATTTGTAAAAGTTAAAGTCGAAACAAGCACATCAACTTCAAAGCTACGATCCTCTAGCACTGCACAGTAAAATAAAATGCAAGTCTGGCATTCCTTCACCAAAATGGAGGACGCATTCGGAAATGTAGCGTGAAAGAAAAAACACAATTATTTGGATAGCTCTGTCATACTTTCTTATAGCATTTTGTGGCACTAATCTCCCGGCATATTAACATATCATGATGCATTGCAAACAAGAAGCACATCAGCCATTATATCGCTTGCTTAAGTGAATCGCAGACAATCCACCATTAGCCCTAATGCACACATATACATTGATGTCAGATACGCAGGATGCCAGAGGTTAAGTGAAACCTAATGCAGCCCAATGACATACATATAAATATGAAATGTGGAGATGCTTGTTTTGCTGTCAAGTCAAAATTTCTTCCCAGAAACTTATAAACATGTTAATCTTAAGGCACAATCTTATCTCCTCAACAAGGTGCATGTTTATTATGGGACAGGTCCGGGGAGGGGGGTTCGTTGGTGAGAGATATGAACAATGTGCAAAGGAGATACAAAATGACAGTGATGTTTTGGTTTATACTAGGTATAGAAACTGTCAAAACTATGGAGTGAAAAAAAGCTGTTATCAAGTAACTGTCAACAGAATCCTTTGAGATTTAGAAATCTTGTGTTTATTTTAACTGTTGCATATTACACAAAAGAAAACCTTGTTATTTCCCCCCCCTTCTTCTCTTAAGCGTTAGTCTTAAATATCATTCATATTAACTTGGGTTTGGAAGAGAGAATGGAGAACGAAGAGGGGATGTGAAAGAAACATTTAATCATATGAAGGGCCCCCCTTCCCTGGATTTCTGGTCTTTAGCAACCTTTTTCTCTCTTTTCTTTGCTTTCTGCCTCTTGCAGTCTTTTTTCCTTATTGTTAGCTTCTTTTGTACCTCGTTTGCTGACATCTTTTACTCACTTTTTTCTGTTATCCATTTTATATTGTTTGCCTTTAACATTTTTCATACTCTACTTCTCTGTGTGTGCATACATAAATTGGCCAGAGGCCTGGGAGTTTGAGGGTGCTGCGCAGTGTCTTAGCTGTTCCTAGCACTGCACTCTTCTGTTTTGATGGAGCCACACATGCTCCTATGACCAAAGACCACATTGAGCTTCACCCTCCATATCGTCTCTAGTTTTTCTTCCAGGCCCTGTTACTTCTCCAGCTTCTCATACTCCTCCTTCCTGATGTTTCCGTCACTTGACACATCTACATCACCACTGCTGTCCACTGGACCTTGTCTAGTACCACTATGTTGGGTTGATTTGCCATTTTCCTTCTGGATCTGGAAGTCCCACATAGACCTTAGCCCTGCTTTCATCACAACCTTCTGTGGAATCTCCCAGTTTTACTTTGGGGGGGGATGGGTAGCACATACTGTGCAGATCTACCTGTGCACAATGTCAGCTACCTGGTTGTGCCACGTACAATGTTCCTGTGAGCATCTTACACCCTGGGACTATGTGTTGGACTGTCCCAGAGGCTTTGTTACAGAGTCTGCACCTTGTGTCCTGTCTGGTGCGGTAGATGCCTGCCAATATGGATCTTGTGCTTAGTGCCGGCTCTTGTGCTGCCATTATCAGTGCATCATTGCTGCCTGGCCCTGTCCAGCCACTGGTAGGATGTCAGCCAACTCAGCTATTTGTCGTACATCCTATGCAGGCTTACCAATGTATTTTTACTACTTGACCTTCCTTCCATGTCTGTTGCTGGCTCAGGCATTCACTCAGGAGCTCATCTTTTGATTGCCACATTTCTGACATTGTCAGATCCTCTTGGCCTTACCTTATATTCAGGATAGCCTTATGCCTATCCAATCTGACGAACGATCCCTTATACCAGACAACAATTACAATGGTAAAAGGCTGTGAAGAAAGATGGCATTGAAGAATATACTGCACCCAAACATCTCTTTTCACCTTGTAATATTTAACAAGGTTGAAAATACAGCAATAACCATAACATGCAGCTCATAAGGAAAACATAAAACCCAGCCGCAATATATTACTAAATTGAGTTAGCATTATCAGAAGAAAAATATGGTCTATTTCCCATTATTTATGAAGACATGTCCTTTTCTTTCTTACCAATTACAGTACCTATCATTTCCAAAACCTACAACCTGTTTTCAATCAACAGATTTCTTTATTATAGTGTGCTACATGCTAGTTACTCCCTCTCTTCTTAGCTGAATCCTTGATTGGACAAACGGTTTTGAATTTAACATGGGCTGTGATTGCACCTATCAAATAAATTAAAGCTGCCAATCTCCCCTTTGAGAATCTCCTTTAAATGTAGTATGGCTCAAGAGCTACCTGAGTGAATTTGCTATGGGGCAGATGAAAGGATAGAATCAGAAATGGAATCTCTCATTTACTTTATTTGATGAATTCTCATCTGCTCTGTATCATCAGCTGCACAACCTCTGCTGCTAGAAATAAATCAGCTTTTGGTAAAGAGAAAAGTTAACATGCGTAAGTCCAATTTATAGACTTGGACATAACAGAAGGTTAAGATCTGGGGTAACAAACTGCCTTTTAGTTCTCTTCATTATCTACATTCAAACATCTTAGATTATGGATAGTTTGCCTTTAATTGGTTGTTCATGAAACAATACCTATGATTCTACAATACACTTTTGTGGTGGAAGACTAGAGTGACTTGAGCCATGTTGTCCAGGACACACCATTCCCAATCACTGCTGACCACCACAGGTAAGGATCTACGGTGCAGTGTGTGACATGTAAGTCAAATTGTTATCTTATATACTAATGTCCTGTCTACCCATTGTACAGCACTACTGAATATGATGGCGCTATACAAAATAATCGGTTCTCTTCTACGTTATACATTCCGCATAATGCTGGGCACCACTTTATCTGTTCATATATTTGCACAGGGAACATGACCAGATGTAAAATTCCACTTTTCAAACGGTCTTTTAAATGGTTGCCCTTTGCCGAGTGTTTTTTTGTGATTAATCTAAGATTTTTATAGAATTAGAGATAGCTTTTGGTGATTTCCATTACACATGATGCTCGGTTTGCAGTAAGTTCTCCTGCTAAAATACACTTCTAAAAAATTACCAAACATTCAATATTTTTTTGGCCATTATAAATTGTTCAACTTCACAGGTTTCTTTTATATACTCACTGCAGAGATGGTAGAACTATCTGCACTCAATGGGGCTCACGCTAATCTCAGATCTTCGTTTCTATGAAAAGATCTTCATGAGATTCCAGGTTTTAATTAACATAATTATAAAACATAATGAATAGTTCCCATTATGATCAACTCCAAGGAAATTGTGCTGCAGTTATAACAAGATATAAAGGTAAGTGACCAGGACCAGAAAATAATGGCAAGGTGAAACAAAGAGCATGATTAGCAAAAGCCATTGTAGATTGTAATGCCATCCTGGCATTTCATAGCAGTGTATAAAAAATGTAATTGATACTTAATGCTACTAAATTTGTAAACCGAACAGACTCCCATTCTGAATTAAATGGCTTGGTTATTAAAAAAACAAAAACAGCAAGAAAGAAACCTAAACACGTTTCATGTAATTCTGAAAGGAGCATAAGGCAAAGCCTCTACACTGTACCGTCGTTACATACACATGCTAGAAAAATGGAGGATGCGGTCGCCAGATTCGTCCAATGAAATGGTAAGTGACGGTAAGAAAAGGTGTGTGTGACATCTAAAAGTAGCTGCAGTAGGATTATTTTTGTTTAGTTAAAACTAATGAGTTATTGTAAACTCAAGATATTATAACCTTTACTTTTCGAATGTCCTAGACGCCACCGATAAGTTCCATTAAATGTTGCAACACTTTTAGAAAGATCATCTTCATTTACTGTTAAAAAGACTCTTTTAATAGACTATAAATTCATTAGTAACAAGTGTATTGTAAAACATTTACCCTTTTTAATTTAGGTGCAGGAGGACTGAGCAGTGACCACCATAGTCTACCAGTACATTACCACTATATCCTTCTGGGACATATCTAGGAAAGGATTGGTTTTTTGTTCTGCTCCGAACTACAAAAACATTTTGTGTAGAAAAGCATCTTCATTATAAAAGCCCTCCGTTCCTTTAAAATCATTTCATTTAAAAATATTCTAATGAAGCCATTTGAAACATTTTAATTGTTTAATTAAAAAAAAAAAAAACTAAAAAAAACCCTACCTTTTATTATTGGCAAAAAATGAATAAGTACTTTTACAGGGCGAGTCTATTCTCACGAAAATCAGGTAGGCAACGGTAACCTATTATACACCAATTAAGCTTGACCTTTGCAATTGCTTCAGGTTCCGCCACAATCGTGTATATATTAAAAAGAGAAAAGTATTTTGTAAAATATAAGCGTATGGAATTAGAGACTTACAGTTTAATCAGCGTGGCTGGCTATTTTAAATTCACCATGAACCAAGAGGGCTGCTTGGCTGGTAGACATTTGGTAAAGGTTTTTACTTTCATCCACGTCAACTCAAGTTAGCTGAAGAGGCTATAGATTGCATGAATATCAGTGACAGACTAAATGGCAATTACATACACAGTGGAAGTGATCTTATAGATACCAATGATATTTTTGCAATGATACAGAATGGGAAATAAAGTTACTAACTATGTCCAGCCCAAAAGAAATCAATGTAAAGCTTTTCTTAAGGAAACCATCACGCCCCAGTGGCTTCCGTGAGGTCTTTCCCAAAGGCAAGCCCAATTAGAAATGGTGCTCTATGTTAAGAGTCAATAATTAGGATTCATCATTTTTTAAGGGATGTCCACACTGCCACAGAAGTGATTTGACGGCTTGTGATGGAATAATGGAGTAGAAATCTTATAAGACAAAGTCAGTATCATCAGTAAAAATGAATCCAACATTCATTGGAAAACACTGTAGGGTCTTTTTTTGTTTTGTTTGCAGAGCTGACTAGAAAGTAGACCAGGAATAAAATTAGCCAAAACTCATCTAGGTTAGTTAAAAACTATTAACCGACCGTTTTATTTATGACTTTTAAATCTCTTAACACATTTAAAAGTCATGCGCAAAATGGCCACTCATGATACTGCCCGCTGCACATGCGAGAAATACCATATAGACAGGGACGTGCATCTTCAGTTGCATCCAACTGATATTTTATGCTATATGGAGAGTGTGGGGGCTGGAAAAAAAAGCTATTTCCTACTTACTGATATTAGGAGCACCTTCATTTCAAGACCAGGGTTAAAAGTTAGTATTTTCTTTAGTCCCTTACAGTTTAAGTAACAATGGTTACTTGTTGAATTTAACAACAGGATTACATTTTTAGATGTGCTTAGCACAGTGCTTGTAATAACCCACCAGCCTAAAGATCATCACCACGGATATCAATGCCATCTGTCCTCTATCAAGACCAAGGGCCACAAACAGGCCAGGATTTAAGGATATTCTACTTCGTGTAGAAGCAGCTTAATTCAAATGCAAATTTTATTAAAACAAGTGTTCAGGAAATAATATAAAGGATTCCCTTTTATGACCTTTAAGAGTATGAGATTAATAAACAGTAACTTCAACTCCATAACTGGAAATTGATTTAACAAAGTAAAGGAGGGAAGTTTATTTCAAACGAGGAGAATAGTATAACCTAAGGGTCATCTCCTGTCAAGTGTATGTCTATATTGATTGCTTTTTGAGGGGATGAGCCCAAACACAAGTTGTCAGCACAGAAGCCTGAAGGGACAACATTTGAGCCATGATAGAAACATGTGAGAAACCTAGGTACATATAAGGAAAATCAACTCAATAAGGAAAATACTTTAAGCAAAACTTTAACTTCACTCAATAACTATCGTCTGTTTCCACACTCAGGAACCCATACTTTCCCCAAGCACACAGTAGGGCCAGAGATTTATTGAAAGGTACACATTATCTTACACGTCTTGACGTCATGAGCTTGTCTTATTTCATTAAGAGTGAAATGTGCTAGAACAGACCCATGCATCACCCAATTCCACCAGTCATTGATTGTGCCGCAGTTTGACAGCAACCCGGCAGAGGCCAAACAGCAAGCAGTTGCTCGTGAACCCTGCTCTAGCATGTTGTGAATCATAGGGCACATTAATGGCATGAGACTTAAGATATATTTTAAAAGTTTCAGAGAACCTGGGCTTAATTTGGCATAAATTGTTAGGCAAATTATATAAAAATAGCTTGTTTTTTAGTTTGAAATACTGGTTATAAGTGTTTAATAAAATCATTTCTGTATTACTAAAGCAATGCTACACGTTAAAAGTAACGTATAAAACTATCAGGAACGTAAAGAATTTTGAGGTTATATGCTACGTTTTAAACAGGAACCATTGTTAAAAACCGTTGTCATTTTTTGCACATTATATTTAAGGAATCTGCATATTAGCTGTTGCCCAACATTGGTATATTGGCCCAGCCAATCAAAGTTATCATACTGTATGTGGTAAACAATATAATGGTTCACTTGGATGGATACACTGATGAATGAAAGTCTACGAAGGAATGAGCTTCATTAGAACAGCCATCTAGAATCAGTTCAATGTGGTGTCTGATGAAGGAAAGTCACCCAAAATATTGCACGAATGCTTATAATGGCAGCCTTCAGGTCCACAGATACAATTATATTGGAACAAAATGAAATAAACCCAAGTTTTTGCCAATGGCAAGTCAATGCTACTGTATTAACCCCTTCGTGACAAAGGCTGATTTAACTTTTTGTACCCTTCGTGACAATGGCCTTTTTAACATTTCTGCGCTGCTTGTGTTTAGCTGTAATTTTCTTCTTTCCCGTTTACTGAACCCACACACATTAGATATTGTTTTTTTCAGGACAAGAAGGGCTTTCTTTATATGACATTGTTTTGATTTTATCATATTATTTACTACTAAAAAAAAGTATAAAATATGGTGAAAAATTTAGAAAAAAATGACTTTTAGTTGAAAAATCTTTTACTCATCTATAAAAGGTAATGAAAAAACCTGCTAAATAGATTCTACTATTTGTCCTGAGTTTAGAAATACCCAATGTTTTTATGTTTTTTTGCTTTTTTCTACACATTATGGGGCAATAAGTACAGGTAGCGTTTTGCTATTTCAAAGCCATTTTTTCCAAATCTGGTAATTCTTCCCCCCATGTGCCATTTCGGGTATCTTTGAACCCGGCCAATGCAATTTACCCCATCAAATCATATATTTTTGAAAACTAGACAGCCCAGGGTATTCCAAATGCTAGTATTTTAACTATTTCCATGCACCATATCTACCACCAGTTTTTGTCAAACTTTGTGGTAGTCATTTTTTTGCATTTGTTTTGTCACACACATTTTACTTCAGGTATGAATTAAAAGGTTCTCGTTTATGTCACTATCACAAAACACCCCAATATGTGTTCAGCAACATCTCCTGAGTACAGCGATACCTCACATGAATGATTTTGCCTGGCTGTTTTGGGGCAAAAGGGCCACATTTGGGGCATGCGCATTTTTCAATGTTGAACTTTGGCATTTGGGGATCCACTGCCTATGCCCTATTTGGTACATCTTTGAGTCGGGCCATTTCAGTGTGCCCAATAAACCCATATATTTTTGAAAACTAGACACCCCAGGGTATTTCAAATGCTAGTATTTTAACTCTTTCCATGCACCATATCTACCACCAGTCTTTGTCAAACTTTGTGGTAGTCATTTTTTTGCATTTGGTTTTCCACACACATTTTACTTCAGGTATGAATTAAAAAGTTCTCGTATATGTCACTATCACAAAACACCCCAATATGTGTTCAGCAACATCTCCTGAGTACAGCGATACCTCACATGAATGATTTTGCCTGGCCGTTTGGGGGCAAAAGGGCCACATTTGGGGCATGCGCATTTTTCAATGTTGAACTTTGGCATTTGGGGATCCACTGCCCATGCCCTATTTGGTACATCTTTGAGCCGGGCCATTTCAGTGTGCCCAACAAAACCATATATTTTTCAAAACTAGACACCACAGGGTATTTTAAATGCTGGTATTTTAACTCTTTGCATGCACACATTTTACCACCAGCATGTTTTCAAAGTTTGCAGTAGTATTTTTGTGTGTGTATTTTTCCCACACACACCTACTTTATGTATGAATTTACAGCTCCTGGTATATGCCGCTGTCACACGACACCCCATAATGTGTTCAGCAACATCTCCTGAGTACAGTGATACCCCACATGCATGGGTTTGTCATTTTTGTGGGAACTAAAAGGCCACATTTGGTACGTGTGCATTTTTCTAATTGGAAATTAGGTGTGTGGCCATCCTTCCCCCGGTGTTAATTGGGACGTTGTTGAACCTGGCCAATTCAATTTACCCCATCAAATCATACCTTTTTTAAAAGTAGACACCCCACGGGCATTTAATATGCCAGTATTTTAACTCTTTCCATGCGAGAATTGTTTTAAGCTAATATGCTAATTTTAGGACTTGCTCACAAAAATATATTTTTTATATATTTATTTTTTGTCTTTTTTAAAAAAAAATTTTAACATTTTTTTTCCACTTGGAGGTTCCCCTGATAGTGACATCAGTGGGAAATGATTTTTACATTTTACTATTTTTTTACTATTTTTTTTCTAATTATTATTAATTTTATTTTATTTTTTAATTTATTTTTACTAATCACACTGTGATTAGAAAGCTGGGTTCCATTGACTTGCATGGTGAATGCAGTACCTGTATTCAACCTGCAAGTGGAGCCAAAGTTCTCTAGATGGTCTGGACCATCTAGCGAACCTTTAAAATTTGTTGGTTCCTGTTACAGGGCAGCGGCCATCTTGCTTGATGGTGAAGATCATCGGCAGCTGCGGCTGTGACCGCTCTCCGGAGCGGTCACAGCCCATCGAAAGGTAAGTGTTTGGTGTCGCTGGATGCCTCCTGATCGAGGCATTCCAGCGACGCCATTTAAGTTTAGGAGGCGATCGTCGATCGCCTCCTAAACGCTTTTAAAACGGGCGTCCGCCACCATACAAAGTATGGCGGATGTTGACGCCCCGTGGAGGGGCCAGAGATGGCCCCTTCGTTCCGATCGCGGCGTTGCTGAATGCCTCGAGGTCGAGGCATTCAGCAACGTTTTTTGGGTGCAGAAAGCGAAAACAGATCGCTTTCTGCACCTGTTTAAAGACGTGCCGGTCCTGGCACGTCAATTGTCGTAAAGCACATGCTTTTCCGTGTCGTGCCAGGACCGGCAATTGTCGTTAAGGGGTTAAGCACTGTATTTTATGCGTGAGGATAATTTCTTTCCCATGGGACTTCCCCTTTAAAGTGTTTATATATTTTTTCTTTAATGTGATTGCGCCATTGTATCTACACTGCACTTGATGACAATGTATCGTGTGACCCACGGCAGCAAAGTGGTTAAATTAATATTTTTACAATGAAAACATTGTGCTTGCATTGTGTAAATAATACATCTAGTACAGTCTGTCACTCAGTCATATTTGTATGTCTTTACTGATCACTCATGAAAATGTCTGTTTCAAGATAAGTGGAGATACTATGTTATGTTTTATGTCAAAATAATTACATAATTATATTCTGAGCTAAATTATTTAAAATGAGAAAACATTCTGATATGCATTTGACAGTAGGAATCTTGGCAGGCACAAATCATCTTCACAATGAACTTCCATTAACATTGCATTAACACGTATATTTACTTCATTTAAAAACTGTACACATGTATATACGTGCCACAGGTATAATTCTATGTGTTAGTTAAAAGGTGGTCATTTGGAACATGAAGCACAATGTGCACAATGCCTTTGTGTCTTGGCTGCCATGTATTTATAACACTCCCGTCTATATCCCCACTGATTATCAGCCAGAGCCTGCATGATCTTACCCAGAATCCTTCACTTGAAATAAAGTCTAAATGTGGGGTTTTAAAGTTTCCACATAGCATGCAGGTGAGAAGGCTGGAGATCTTGCGCTATACAATTAAAGCCTTTTAAATCACAGGGAAATGCTATAACTAAGTGCATGTGGACCCAAGGCTTCAAAAAAGGCAAATTAACGCACTTTAAGAATTTAAAATTGAATAGCTGCAATTAATAAACGCAAGGGTAAAGGTACAGCATCTGTCATATCTATGTGTGTATATATGTGTGTGTGTATATATCATACATGCACACTGTCTTACAAAAGCAGTCAGGCCCCCTAACAATTATTTCATATACTAAACTAGATTTGGTATTTTGCTCTGTATGCACTGAAATGCAAGATCGATTATTTAAAGTGACATTTGTGTTTATTATTTATTTTTTTTATATAAAAAAATAAATTAAAGAGTTGTTAAACTGCCTACATGTTCTAGTTTTGGTAAATAGTTGGTAGAAAACAGACGGTGCTGCAGGAGCGGGGGGTAATTTTTGTGTGTTTTTCCACCTCTAGCGACAATGAAGTCAAGCATTGATCCACAGAAGTTTTGTACAGAATATAAATGGACCGAACAGTACAAAAAAAGAAAGGATGTAAGAAGTAAACAATACACCCAGAAGCATGAAATGTGTGTAACGGTAGGCAAAAAAATTATAAAAAAAAATTAAAATGGAATTTGATTGAAAACAGAACAAAAACAGTTCCATGAAATGAAGCCAAAGGAACACAGAAAATAGAATAAGCAAAAATTCTAAGTATCTGTAGTACTTTCTAGAAACCAAGTTTAAGATAATCTTAAATGCTTACGCAATAGAAAGATATATCGCTATCAAGCTGAAAGCAGCACAGCCGAAAAAGAACAAAATATTGCAATGTTTCTACAAGTGCTGATCTGGGGTTTTCCATGGCCATTTTGGAATGTGCAGGATTTGTGGATTAAAAAAAAAAAAAAAAAAAAAAAAAAAGCCAGTCCATCCACCTTTCCAGGTACACACTGAATATTTATGGGATAAAATAACACAAACCCTACGATATACTACTCTGCTCAGTGTACTTGGTGTGTCTACTGATATTGCTCCAGTAAGCTTGTGCATGTGATACACTCACTTCTATCCCAATTTACATTGTCTCGAAGTAAACTGCACCAGTATAATGCTGGCACAAATGACGCTATTCAAACGTTCCCTCCCGCACCCGTTAGATTCTATCAGTGTTATTTAATAGTGGGGGAACCTTACTTTTTTCTTGCTCTGAAACGACTTTCTCCAGTGCATAGTCCCAGTCAAAGATGAATCGATAGAAAGACAGCTGAGTGTACAGGGCTTTCTCTGGAAACTGCAAAATAAGCAAGGGAAGAAAAAAAAAAAATCAATACATGAAACCGGTACCGATGTAACATCGTAAAATTGTAACAGAGTAAAAGAAAAACAATAAAATACAATATACTTGCTTGAAAATCTTGTTCAGTAGCCATACAAAAAAAAAAAAAAAATCAGGCATTTGGAACATGAAGCACAATGGGCACAATGCCTTTGTGTCTTGTATGTAGCCATCTCATTCTATTGATATCTATCTCTATATACACACATATATAAATGTATATATTTTATATCTATCTCCGAGACCGGCACTGTGGCTAAACAGTGGCTTACATTACACATCATATGTGAACCTGTAAATAGCGGAGAACATTTTGCCGACGCCTGCAGTTAAGGGAGACAATCAACTGCTATATTTACAATATCTAAAAAATAAAAAAAAAATAAAAAAATGCTGAGAATGTATTGTATTTACAACAAAGGCACGATTATGGAAATAGGGTTTCTTTAAGGTTATAGTCTGAACATTGAAAAGGTGCAGGGTTTTAAGTGATGCTATGTTAGCCCAACGTCCCCAAGGAAGTCCTGCTGATCTTCTCATTGGCAACATCGCTAATTACCTTGCAGCAACTATTACGTTCACAGATCACTCGTCCCCTTAAGAAGATACTTGGGGTACTTTGGGGATTCTGAATGCTTCCCCTCCCCAAGTATGAAAAAGTAGCATTTTGTTAATAGTCCTTCAAATAAGGCATCCCACCCAAGGAGCTCAGCCTCCAATTCTATGAGAACAGACCACACTAGCCGTTTTTTGCATTTTGTTCATTAGTTAGAAACCGTAGGTTCGGCCCCTTCTTGCAAAATGTAGCTATGCCTAGTGGGATTAAATCCTTAAGTGGCAGTTCCATACAGCGTTACTGTGTGCCTTCTGAATGTAATACACAAACAATTAAACACAACACAAAAAAAATGCTTATTTTCAACTACGCATACCAAATAGCTTATTGTCTTCTAAGCTACATATTTTGCAATATCTATAACAGCGGATTTATTTTTAGCAAATCTTGATTGCTGCATCAGAAGAAGAAGAAAAAAAAAAAGGGACAGCGATTAAGTTATTTGTTTAGTTTTTAAGATTCAGCAGTAATTGCGGGTACACATCTCCCTGACTGCACACATGCAGCAGGTTGAATAGAAAGCTGAAATTACCTCCTTCATAATAGTTTGTTTTGATAATGTATTGTGTGCCGAGATGATGAGAAACAGTTGCTGTCAATCTGATTAGCCATTATATTTTTATGTTAATTGCCATTATTGGGTCCATTCTGTTTAGTGTCACCATAGAAGCCATACAATGTTAGCATAAATAACAAATTGGAGTAAATTAGGAAGATATATTTTTGCCAATTCATTTTAATTGCCCCTCAGTCCTTCCGTTGGTTAATGCAGCTGTTGACCCATAATAAGCGCTAGGGTCAATATAGCTGCTTGTCAATTCAGAAATGCAAAGTGCTCCGGTGCTGGTAATGGATATACAACAACCTTTGCCAGCCAACTGAAGCAAAACGATCAGCGACTTGCAGGAAGGAATAAAGCGTCAGCCATGGAGTTTAGTGACCTTATATTAGTAGACGGGCTAATTGAAAGTCACTGACTAAATGGATAGGGAAAAAAAGGATTTTTTTCCCTTTTAATATATCAACACCTAGGCCTTTGCTCACGGTCATATCTTGCAATTAACGACATCAGTGAAAACAAAGCCTTATTAGATCTGCAATGTCAAATATGATTAACCAGTTTAAAAAGAAATGTGAAATAGGGAAGGTTTAATTAAGTCTGCAAAGAAAAAACAAAAAACAATGAATTCCTAAAATTACTGGGTTATTAAAGGTGGGCACACAAAAAAACTGACCGCTTTATTTTGGGTAACAATTACAAGGTTATCTACCCGTCTTTTTTTTTTACCAGTTATATTTAAACATTGTACGCGAGTGACCCGAGTCATGCCAATATACGTAGAGTTTCAGGAGGGTAATGCACGCAATAGAACTTCAACATGGATCTAACATGAAATCAATAACATATTAAGACCATCTCTTTACAGGTACACTAACAAGCTGGATATCAGAAAGGGGTTGTAAGGGGAGGGCGACAAAAAAACAGCCCAAAACACATAGTATATTTAAACATACAACACCGCTATGTAGGGTGAACGTATTGCCTGTTTTATCAAAGAAAATAAGCAACATGTAGAAGCTCTCATTCTACATGTTCCTATTAATACACCTTCTTCCTAAGAACGGTTTGAAAGAATAAAGACCTTGGTGTCAGTAGATAATATTTCTGTAGTCTGAGGACGTTCACAACTCCCTTCTCCTCAGAGTGATGCAATAATTAAAACCTAATTATTATCTTCATTTTAAACAAAACCTAAAGTGAATACCAATTAATAACAACATACTAATGAGCATCTGCTGTGAAGAAATTGAATATGAATGTGCAGCAAATTTGGGGTAATTTATTTTCAGGGAAGTGCCACTTGGTGTATTTGTGACAAAGTATGCAAAGGTTGCCTTAAAAGCCGTTCAGGTGCCACTCAAATGTATTATGGCACCTGGAAAAGCTTATATGGCGATGTATACCACTGGCAGCTACTGATGTACACACAAAGCAACCATTGTATTGTTTTGGGTAACATTCCTTTTATTCTCATCTGCTCAGTGGATTGAAAAGTTGATCCCTGAATTCTAAAATGATCAAGAAAAAAATAGCCATCCTATCAAATTAAAAGGGAGCCAAAATAAAGGCAATTCTGTCGACATATTGAGTCATTAAGTCGTTTCTTAATTACATATATGTTATTCAATATTACTGACTTTAACATAGTAGAAGAAGAAATCATTGGAAAACCCAGTTACTGCTACAGCAGACTGACTGCAATATCTGCGGTCATTATGTTTTGCCTCCATCGAGATGAATACAGTTTGGAGATCTCCGGTGTAAAAGAGCAGCGATGCTGTACTGAAGCAAACATTAAGAGATTCAGGTGCAGTTGGTGACCATGACCTATGCAACGAATTACCGACATGCCCTGATGTCCCTCTCGCTTCACGCCTATTAAGGTTACCCAAACCGGATCTCAGAACGCAAGAATAATCCAGCAGTTGCTGATGATGGGAAGATTGAGTAAGAACAGCAAACCTTTCACATAAAAAGTGGCCTTTCCTATACATATTTTATATTACTTGTTTTAATACAACAGCCCTGAGGTACTGACAAATATTTTTGTTTGTTGGTCCAATATAAAAAAAATAAAAAAAATAAAATGGGGCTAAAAAAAATCATCTTTTCGCCGTCTGCAGCCATATCCATTTTCCTGATTAATATATACCCATAATTTCTTATGTTTGTTAATGCCACCAAATCACAAAATTAAGGATATTTTTTTTTTTAATCAATACTGATTAGGCTATAATGATCATTTAAACTGGGAAAAAACACACTACAAATAAGGTGTTCTTAAAGTGTTTTTTTTTTTTTGTTTGTTTGACAGTTTGTTTCTGCCAACAAAAAAACTAAATTTATACAAATATTGCTACTAAATTATGACCCTGGTAATATAATATTCTAGACATATCAATAACTACTATCACCAATATACTGAAACTGTAAACACTATTACCTCCTAAATGTCCTTGTGCAGAATAGGAAGTTGCAGTAGCCACATTACACATTGTAAAGCACTAGTACCGTATTTGCTCGATTGTAAGACGAGGTTTTTTTCAGAGCAAATGCTTATAATCGGGGTCGTTTTATAATCAGACCTCAAATAGGTCTGACTATGAGACGACTAAGATCCAGATGCCCCGCAGCTGCAGTGGACCTGGATCCTCTTGTCCCCCCCCCCCCCGCCCCACTTACCGGTACTTCTGAGTCCCGGTGTGTAGCTGGGGCAGCGTGTAGATGTCTATGCGATTCGCGTAGACAACTTCCGCTGCAGCAGGAAGGAGGTGTGGCTAGCAGCGGGGGTTGTCTGTGTCCATCGCGCAGACCTTCCCCGGCTGTCAGAGATCAGAGTTCCCCGCACCGGTGTCGGGGAAGGTCTGCGCGATGGACGCAGACAACCCCCGCTGCTAGCCACGCCTCCTTCCGGCTGCAGCGTAAGTGCGTGGGATCTACACGCTGTCCCGGCTACATGATAGGGAAGTCAGAAGCACCGGTAAGTTGGGGGGGGGCATGGGAGTGTTAAATGGGAGGCATAAGGCATTTCTGGAGGCAGAGTGCTCTGTGAAATGCCTTTTAATCCCCTTAATGCCACTCTGCCTCCAGAAATGCCTTTTTAACCCTGTATACGCCACTCTGCCTCCTGAATGCCTTAAATCTCCCTATATGCCACTCTTCCCCATAATATGCCTTTTAACCCTCTAAATGCCAGAGTGGCATTTCTGGAGGCAGAGTGGCACATAGGGGGTCAAAAGGCATATCATGGGGAACAGTGGCATTTAGAGGGTTAAAAGGCATATCATGGGGCACAATGGCATATAGGGGGTATAAGGCATTTCTGGGGGGCAGGTTGGAAAATAGAAGGAAACCAAAATATTTTCTCAATCATAGCTTTTATTAAAAAAAATTGTTTAGATGAATTAACATTTACTGGTAATACTTTTTTCCTATAGGGTCGTCTTATATTCAGGCTTTTTCTTTTTTTTTCCTAAATTAATATTCAGATTTGGGGGGTCGTCTTAAAATCGAGCAAATACGGTATGTTATAATGATGTATAAAGTAATAAACACATTTGGTCTACAGGGAAATC